>CM060950.1:394392036-394924532 GCA_030765055.1 Mantis religiosa
TTACTTTTAAATTTCTCAGAACATGTTTCAGAGGCTATTTTCCTCCATTGTCAACCAAACGTCAACTAGTTCTCAGTGGTATACTTGCAAAACATGTTTCGGGAAATTTAAAAGTAAGTGTCATTAATTGACTCCCTTTAAATTTAATTTATTACAACAACTCTGTTTTCAACACTTCAATGAAAAGAGTTTTAAGTAGTTTTCTGTCTGTGTTGGTTTTCTGTAAATGCCAAAGTTTATTCTGTTTTTATTTCTGATTATGTTTAGATCCAAAAATGGTAAATGCTCGTCTTTTTCTATTTCTACAGTGAAATTTATGCTTTTTTCTTGGATGTTTAAAAGTTTTAGTGCATCACTGATGTGTTTTTTGGTACTCTTGCAAAGATGTCATCTACATATCGCTGCCAGAGTTTAAACATTCAAGGACACCTTTGGTGATCCTTATTTCTAAAGCACTCATGTGCAGATCAGCCAGGAAGGGTGATAGGGGGTTGCCCATTGCTAAACCTGAAGTTTGGTGGAGATATTTTGTTTGAAACTGGAAGAAATTTTGTACTATATATAATTTGGTTAGTTCACTGTAATCTGAAATTTCAGGTGATGACATTCGAAGTGATTTGAGCGGGATTTGTTTTACTGATATGCTGGGAAACAGTGATTTAACATCAAATGAGACAAGTGTGTCCTCTTCTTTTAGTTCCACATCTTTAATGTATTCTATAAATTTGTAGGCGATTTTGGTGCTTAGGCTATCGAATTTAGGAAATGAGTTGAATTTATTTGTTAGCCACTTTGCAAGTTTGTATGTTGGTGAATTTATACTGCTAACTATAAGTCTCATTGCTGTGGGTGGTTTGTGTATTTTGAGTAAGCCATAAAGTCTAGGTAAGTTTGGGTTATCTGGTTAACTGTATATTTGTTTGGTATTATGCTTGATTTTGCTATGGTTTTTTCAGATGCTTGTGCAAGTTGTTAGAGGATTTTTGTTAATGGCTTCATATCACTGTCAGCATTTCTTCCATTTTTGTCAATATAAATATGATAAATCTGATATATATATATATATAGTGTGACTGCCTTTTACACTGAAACCCCGAAATAGAAACTAAGAACCCTAAAATAGCCAACAAGAATGAGAGGAGAAGTGTGGTGAAATTATAATAATGTAATTATCCTTGTCAGCTTATTAGATGTCATATATATAGAAGAAGATGCAAAGCTATGAATAATGGGCAATAAATGTAACCCATAGCGTAATAGCCCAAGGTGGACCTGAGCCTGCCAACCTGATTGCCAGCAAGGCAGAGGTGGGCAATCATCCAACTGATATAGGGAGGAGATATGGCCAGCATCTCGGCACCCCCAGCCAGGAAGTTGGCTTTCTAGAACAGGCTTTCTAACTAGTGTAGCTCCGCAGTTTCCTCACCTTGCTTAGTGGGCACCGGTCTTATACCCAAGACATAAAATCCACACCCTCCAGGGATGAGATTCATCCCGGACGCATGCCGGATCCAGGGAACCAAAGCCACACTCTACCCCAATATGCCACAGCGCAGGACAATAATGGGTTGTACTTGAACAATTTTAATTCACATCTTAAGAATTGTAAATAGATAGTGTCAGTGGGTAGAACATAATTTAATATAGCAGAAGGCTCTGTTCTTGGTTCCTGCTGATGATTGATCATCTCTACAAATGCTTGTCTTCTCATACAGTTTTATATTCAATTACACCTTTTTTCTGAATGTCCATGAAGAGATTCACAGCTCCTAACACTATAAATAGGTGGATTTCTGACTCATAATCAATGAACGAAGCAAAATCATACATTAAGAGAACTTGAAGCTGTAAGACTATAACTGATAAAATTAAATTACTGGGAATAGTTTTAGACAAACAGTTTTCATGTAGCCTGCACTTAGACCTTGTATGCAGTAATTTGTCATATGTTGTATCTTAAATAATGAATTTTAAAAAAGCTATCTCAAAGGACTTTGAATACCTTTTTTCTTTCTCCCACACAGCATACTTAGATTTGGGCAATTTTATACATAGTTATTCAATAAAAGGTTGTCAGATATCAGATGCAGAACATACATTTCATAGAAACCACTTTTTGTGGGACAGACAACTACTACAGGGGTACATTTATATTTCTCTGGTGTTCTAATACATGTACAAGATTGAAATTGATGGAGATAGGGGATATAAAATCCAAATAAGACTTTCTACAGTGTAAACTATTACATAATGAATTGCTATATGTAAAAAGCTCCTTTGGAGAAAGAAAATTAATTATAATTGTTGGTGAAAATAATATTAGTAAAATACTGCAAGGTATAAAATCAGTGCACAAAAATATGTAGCTAAACCTAAAGTAGGCCAAAAGGAATGGTTAGATTACATTGTAAATTTATGTGTGTGTGAAAATCCTTCAGAATATAGGATATTCCAAGAAGTAGGTAATAATTATGTGGGAGAAATGATAAAGAAGTAGCCAATCAGATTAAGAAAATAAGAAAAAACAAAACTCCAGGAATAGATGGCATACCAGGAGAATTTTTTATAGAATGGTGTAGGGATGTTAAATGCATGTATGTGCTGGACGTCTATGCACGTCCATAACAGTTTGGGGCATTTTAACTTGGACGTCATATGACGTCCATATCGGTGAAAGGGTTAATTGACTTAAGGTGCTGACATTACTGTTTAATTTTATGTAAAAGAAAGGGTACACCACAAAATGATGGAGAAAAGCAATAATTCAACCAATATACATAAAGGTAATTGACAGCAGAGACTTGATGAAGAAGATAAACTAAAAGACAAGGATTATAAGAACATTGGAGACAAAACTGACATACAAAAACTACCAAGAAAAACTGCAGTGGCCCTATTTAGAATGGAAACTGGCCATGACTGTCTTGCAGAACACCTTTATAAAATACATTGCATACCTACACCCAAGTGTACTATCTGTAAAGAGGTTGTCATCATGAACAAACACCATTTGGACAAATGTAATGGTCTCAAAAGTGGGAACCTACAGGCTTTATATTGGGAAGCTAGGGGGAAAACGATGCAAATCAACTAATCCCCAGTGCCTTTAGTCAACAACAACAACAACAACAACAACAACATAAAGGTAAAGGAGATGTTGAGAAATTAAATAATTATCAGGGTATAGGTTTATTATCCAATGTAGGAAAAATATTTACAGAAATGTTAGCAACTTCTAGCATGGGCAGAAGAATATAAAATCCTATCTGAATTTCAAATGAGCTTCAGGAAAGGAAGACGAACCATTCGTACTATATTTGTTACAAAAACAATAGTGGAAAGCACAACACACAGTCCAGTAGTAGATATATAAATAAATTGAACATAGCTTGCCACAGAGTGAATAACAGTGTCATAAAGTAATTAGAATAAAACTTCTTAATTCACACCCTAATGGAATATATAGCTTAAGTCTCCAGAATTCAAAATAGACATTATAACTGCAAAATGAAGCATCCTTTATTTAATATCTATAAATCTGAGGACTCAAATAAGGATTATATTGTATGGGGATATTACTATATACCGAGTATGCTTATTATATTGTAATTAGGGAAATTATGTTGCATCATAGATGTTGTATGAATTGTGTACATATAGTATCTATTGATGAAGTCCTTTGTAATATTTGTAATGACTGATAAGTAAATTTAATTATCTAAGGAACAAAGCTACATTGTACATCTCATCACCAAATTTATACACAATACATTTATATTCCAAGATTTATTCTAAGTTGTACAATCAGCCCTTAGTAACCATTAGAATAAACCTCTTGATGGTAATATCTTTTTACCAAACCTAGATTTTATTAGAGTGCAGTGTTTATGTAGAATATTTTATCACATATAATTCTTTTTGCTTAGTTTGTTTTAATTCATATAATTTATTCATTTTTATCTTAGTGTTGTCATGCTCTGTACTCTTTATAGTACTGATGACCATAGGTGCATAATTATTATAATTTTTTGTTATAATTTTCTTTCCAGTCCTCCATCATGCCCTCTGATATTACATCAATCACCTAGTAAAGGGACTCCACCAAGTATAGGGACTCCAGGTACAAGAACTCCACCAAGTACAAAGACTCCACCAAGTACAAGGACTCCACCGAGTACAAGGAACCCACCAAGTACAAGGAGTCTACTGAGTACAAGGACTCCAGGTACAATAATTCCAAGGAGTACAAAGACTCCACCGAGTACAAGGACTCCAACGGGTACAAGGACCCCACCGAGTACAAGGAGTCTACTGAGTACAGGGACTCCAGGTACAAGAACTCCACCAAGTACAAAGACTCCACCAAGTACAAGGACTCCACCGAGTACAAGGACCACACTGAGTACAAGAACTCAACCACGTACAAAGACTCCACCGAGTACAAGGACTCCAGGTACAAGAACTCCACCAAGTACAAAGACCCCACCGAGTACAAGGGCTCCACAGAGTACAAGGACTCCGGGTACAATAACTCCACTAAGAACAACGATTCCAATGAGTACAGGGACTCCGGGTACAAGAACACCAAATACAGAGACTCCACTATGTACAAGGACTCCACCGAGTACAAGGACACCACTGAGTACAAGCACCCCACTGAGGTTAAGGATGCCATCGAGTACAAGAACTCCACCAAATACAGAGACTCCACCATGTACAAGGACTCCACCGAGTACAGGTTCCACAATGAGTACATGCACCTCACTGAGGTTAAGGATGCCATCAAGTACAAGCACTTCACCAAATACAAGTTCCCTACTGATTACAAGGACTTCACCGAATGTAATTATTGAATCAAGTACAAGTACTCCATGGAGTACAGGTACTCCACCAATTACGAGGACTCCACTGAGTACAAGGACCTCACTGAGTACAAGCACCCCACTGAGGTTAAGGATGCCATCGAGTACAAGCACTTCACCAGATGCAAGGACTCAGAGTACAAGTCCCCTACTGAGTACAGGGACTTCACCGGAAGTAATTATTGTATCGGGTACAAGTACTCCACGGAGTACAGGTACTTCACCAATTACAAGGACTACACCAAGTTCAAGGACCCTGCTGAGTACAAGGAGGCCACTGAGTACATTAGCCCCCCGGATTTTAAGGACCCCATCGAGTACAAGGACTCTACTGAGTACAAGTACTCCATCAAATACACGGTACCTACTGAGGTCAAAGACTCCACGGAGTAGAAGGAGTCCACCAAGTACAAGGACTTCACCGAGTACAAGGAGCCCGCTGAGTTCATTATCCCCCCGGAATTTAAGGAGCCCATCGAGTACAAGGACTCTACTGAGTACAAGTACTCCAAATACAAGGTACCTACTGAGGTCAAGGACTCCACGGAGTAGAAGGACTTCACCGAGTACAAGGACCCTGTTGAGTACAAGGACCCCACTGAGTACATTAGCCTCCCGGGATTTAAGGACCCCTTCGAGTTCAAGGACTCTACTGAGTACAAGTACTCCATCAAATACACGGTACCTACTGAGGTCAAAAACTCCACGAAGTATAAGGAGTCCACCAAGTACAAGGACTTCACCCAGTACAAGGACCCTGCTGAGTACAAGGAGCCCACTGAGTACATTAGCCCCCCGGAATTTAAGGATCCCATCGAGTATAAGGACTCTAGTGAGTGCAAGTACTCCATCAAATACACGGTACCTACTGAGGTCAAAGACTCCACGGAGTAGAAGGAGTCCACCAAGTACAAGGACTTCACAGAGTACAAGGACCCTGCTGAGTACAAGGAGCCCACTGAGTACATTAGGCCGCCGGAATTTAAGGATCCCATCGAGTACAAGGACTCTACTGAGTACGAGTACTCCAAATACAAGGTACCTACTGAGGTCAAGGACTCCACGGATTAGAACGACTCCACCAGGTACAAGGATTTCACCGAGTACAAGGACCCTGCTGAGTACAAGGAGCCCACTGAGTACATTAGCCCCCCGGAATTTAAGGATCCCATCGAGTACAAGGGCTCTACTGAGTACAAGTACTCCAAATACAAGGTACCTACTGAGGTCAAGGACTCCACGGATTAGAACGACTCCACCAGGTACAAGGATTTCACCGAGTACAAGGACCCTGCTGAGTACAAGGAGCCCACTGAGTACATTAGCCCCCCGGAATTTAAGGATCCCATCAAGTACAAGGACTCTACTGAGTACAAGTACTCCAAATACAAGGTACCTACTGAGGTCAAGAACTCCACGGAGTAGAAGGACTTCACCGAGTACAAGGACCCTGCTGAGTACAAGGAGCCCACTGAGTACATTAGCCTCCCGGGATTTAAGGACCCCTTCGAGTTCAGGGACTCTACTGAGTACAAGTACTCCATCAAATACACGGTACCTACTGAGGTCAAAAACTCCACGAAGTATAAGGAGTCCACCAAGTACAAGGACTTCACCCAGTACAAGGACCCTGCTGAGTACAAGGAGCCCACTGAGTACATTAGCCCCCCGGAATTTAAGGATCCCATCGAGTATAAGGACTCTAGTGAGTGCAAGTACTCCGTCAAATACGCGATACCTACTGAAGTCAAAGACTCCACGGAGTAGAAGGAGTCCACCAAGTACAAGGACTTCACCGAGTACAAGGACCCTGCTGAGTACAAGGAGCCCACTGAGTACATTAGGCCGCCGGAATTTAAGGATCCCATCGAGTACAAGGACTCTACTGAGTACGAGTACTCCAAATACAAGGTACCTACTGAGGTCAAGGACTCCACGGATTAGAACGACTCCACCAGGTACAAGGATTTCACAGAGTACAAGGACCCTGCTGAGTACAAGGAGCCCACTGAGTACATTAGCCCCCCAGAATTTAAGGATCCCATCGAGTACAAGGACTCTACTGAGTACAAGTACTCCAAATACAAGGTACCTACTGAGGTCAAGGACTCCACGGATTAGAACGACTCCACCAGGTACAAGGATTTCACAGAGTACAAGGACCCTGCTGAGTACAAGGAGCCCACTGAGTACATTAGGCCGCCGGAATTTAAGGATCCCATCGAGTACAAGGACTCTACTGAGTACAAGTACTCCAAATACAAGGTACCTACTGAGGTCAAGGACTCCACGGATTAGAACGACTCCACCAGGTACAAGGACTTCACCGAGTACAAGGACCCTGCTGAGTACAAGGAGCCCACTGAGTACATTAGGCCGCCGGAATTTAAGGATCCCATCGAGTACAAGGACTCTACTGAGTACGAGTACTCCAAATACAAGGTACCTACTGAGGTCAAGGACTCCACGGATTAGAACGACTCCACCAGGTACAAGGATTTCACCGAGTGCAAGGACCCTGCTGAGTACAAGGAGCCCACTGAGTACATTAGCCCCCCGGAATTTAAGGATCCCATCGAGTACAAGGACTCTACTGAGTACAAGTACTCCAAATACAAGGTACCTACTGAGGTCAAGGGCTCCACGGATTAGAACGACTCCACCAGGTACAAGGACTTCACCGAGTACAAGGACCCTGCTGAGTACAAGGAGCCCACTGAGTCCATTATCCCCCCGCAATTTAAGGAGCCCATCGAGTACAAGGACTCTATTGAGTACAAGTACTCCAAATACAAGGTACCTACTGAGGTCAAGGACTCCACGGATTAGAACGACTCCACCAGGTACAAGGACTTCACCGAGTACAAGTACCCTGCTGAGTACAAGGAGCCCACTAAGTACATTAAGCCCCCAGATTTTAAGGACCTCACCGAGCACAAGTTCTCTACCGAAAACAAGGAGTCCTACATTTGGAAATTTGCTGAATTCGAATGCCTCTCCTGCCATTGCACCACTTACCACAGCATTGCCAGGTTTCGAGAGACTGATGATGAATTCCAATTTACCAGCTCCCATTGATGAGTCTCCTAAACAAGTGCCCTCTGATTGCACGAAGTAAATACAACAGCTGACAATATGGCGGATGAGGTAACCTCTTTAAAATTTAAAACCCATAATTTACTATACTAGTTGTTTACCAAACTCTCAGAAGTGTGTATTTTGCGTGTGCTTACTCCATTTTAAAATATGGCATAACATTATGGGGTAACTCACCACATTGTAAATCATTATTCATAATGCAAAAACGGATTTTAGGAATACTTGCAGGAGTTAAATCAACATCTACGTGCAGACCATTATTTAAAAAATTTAAAATCGTACCTCTCACATGTATTTTAATTTTTTAAATTTTAAAATTTACAAAGACAAATTTAATGACTGGAAATTGTCACTGTACCTTTAATGACACAGTTCATAACCATAATACTGTTAATGATGGTTCTACCCTTAAAAAAAATAAAAGTCGATTATAATCTTAAAGAATTTTCTTACCATCCTTGGGTTAATAAACATTTTCAATTTTTTTTTAAGAGTTTGGTATAACTTTAGTTCCTCAAAATAAATATAGTATTAAAAATTTATTGTATTTCACTATAAAAGATGAAATTCCTAATAGTAAAAAATCTGGTATTTATCAGTCTAATTGTTTCAATTGTGATAAAGTTTATATTGGAAAGACAAAACATAATTTAGAAACCAGAACGAAAGAACATTTTCGTAACATTAAGTATAAACAAACTGCTAAATCGGCCGTAGCAGATTATTTTTTGTCATTTAACCATGAAATAAATCCAGAAGTTAAATTATTAAAACAATTAAATGGTCCGATAGATTTAATGGTTAGGGAACAGATATTTATTTAAAAAAACAAACATGCGTAATGAATTTTTAAATACCTGCAGTCGATTCTGTTTTTAAATTTGGTTTATTTTCAGATTTTGGTAGTACTAACAAGAACATATCAATATCTAGCATTTGTAATGATTGCGACAGCTTTGTTTCCGGCTGAAGATGTGTATAAGTCTACATGAAATCCCAATCCCGGAGAATTTATAAGAATTATCATCATTTCTTATAAGATAGGTGAAGTTTTAGTTACAAATTGTTATATTTGTATATGAGTGTTTTAGTTTTTATGTGTGAGCATAAGTACCATAAAATAAAGTAAACCTCAACAATTGGAAGTTATATTACAATGTGCATAATACACATTTCGTATTTCTACAATAAAAAAGAACCAAAGTGATGTCTAGGATTCGAACCTTTGTAGGTCCAGCTCCTACATACTTGTATATAACCACTCGGCTATCAGTGCACGTTTAGTAACTGAGACTCAATTAGGAGTCAATTATGAGGCTCGGTTTTTTGCACATATTACAATGTGAAAAGAAAGAAAGCATTCCCTATGTGAATATGCACAAAACATATGAAACAACACATAATGTGTGAACATTCTCATTATTATTTTAGTTATGATAGGATTCAGTAGGACAAAGCTAAAGAGACATGTTCCATGACACCATTATAAACCAGCCGTGGAAACAACGTGAACTTAGGCAAATATATGCTTCCAGAGTCTGCTCATTTTTTTGTCAAAAGGTGTACTTTAATGGCGACTTACTATGCTGTAAGTATTTTTGAATCCCAGGCTTCATAGTATAGATCACTATTAAGTAAATTAATGGAAATTAATTGTTCTTCCGCAATAGCCATGTGCAGGACATGCTTTGGAAAGGTAGAGTTAGACTGAAATATACACATGGCTATTGTGAAAGAACGATTAATTTCCATTAATTTAACTAATTGTCTAAACCATGAAGCCTGGGACTTAAAGTACTTACAGCATTGTAAGTCGCCATTAAGGTATGTATCCCATATATATGAGTCATCTAGTGGATTTCTGAGGAAAATGTGAGTCAAATAGAGAATTTAATGTCGGGGTGGCATGTTGCCATGGTAGCTCAGTCATTAGAGCAACTGTATAGAGACTGGTTTAAATCCCGGCTATAGCATTGAATTGATTTGTGTTACAAAATTGATTTAATAAAATTTTACTTGAAAGATACATCCGTGTCAACAAATTTTATAAAAAAAAAATAGTGGAAGATCTTTTTTACTCTTTTCAAGGTCAAAGCAAAAAAGAAAATGAAGGGAAAACATAAAGTTTGGAGAAATGGGCTTTAGATTTTATGACATTCTCAAATGGTACAAACAGAATAAAATGGTTTATCTACACCGCTGTATTAAAATGTATTTGCATTAAGCTCGGCTATCATTAAACACCAATATTTTGCAGAAGGGTCATTTCTGTTTCTGCTTATAGAATACTTACCACAAGTGAGATAGCCTGAGAGTTTTCTGTGCTCACATTCTGCATTTATATTCTATAAAACTCTTTCATAAGCATAGCTACTTCATTTATTAGAACCCTTGAAGCTTGCAGTATGTAGAATACCTTCCACAGTTGCTTTCATGTTGTTGAATTTTAATGTATAACATACTTCCTTATCTTGGAGTTTTATCACATTTAATTAAACTTTTTATGAGTTCATCTGTTCTTAACAGTCATTAATGACAGGTTCACAATGGAATGATAAGATGATTGACTGCTAATAATTCAATATGGATGCAATAAAATCCATACAATAAAATTTGAATTGAAGTTAACTTTTATTGCTTGGAATGGCTGCACCATCAGAGTTGGTGCCTGCCTCGGTAGCATAGATGGTAGCATGTCTGCCTTGTGTTCCAGAGGTCCTGAGTTTGAATCTCGGTCAGAGTGAGCTACCTGGATAAGGTTTTTCTGGGGTTTTCCCTTATCCTCAAAAGACAAATGTTGGATAACTCTAAGCTCTATGGACCCCGGGCTCATTTGAGCATCATTTCACCCATTTCATATCTTGGTAAGGGTGAGTTACCTGGATAAGGTTTTTTCTGGGGTTTTCCCGTATCCTTCAAGACGAATGCCGGGTAACTAAGCTCCATGGACCCTGGACTCATTTGAGCATCATTTCACCCAATTCATTAACCGTCCAATATTGACGTTGGAGGAAGTAATTACAAAAAAAAAAAAAAAAAATCAAGAGTTGGTGGATGTGTTCTTGTTAAGATGGCATGGACCTCCATGATAATGCATTATTTTATGAAAAAAATATTGAGTTATCCTATTGTATAAATTGAGTTAAAATGCATGTAAAATTACAATGAAAGAATGTGTGCTTTTATCAAAGCGTTGCACAGCAATATAAAATTACATTGCCTCATTTTTTACACTAGATTTGGGATAGCAGCAGCACATTGCATATCACTTATGTTGTGTTGCCAAACTTGATATTTAAGTTCAGCATTTTTTTGGAAAGCTACTTCTGTTCCAGTATCAGAGTCCTCTTTCTTCAGGACACAAACTGCTCTCTGTTTTCTGAAATGCTCATAGTACATGTAACATAATCAGGCCCCACAAGTGTTATGTTGCCATGTAACAAAACTGAATGCCATTTCATCCAGCAACTTAAGTATGTTTACTCTGTCTTCTCACCATCTGTGTGCTCTGAAATGATTTAAATTGAAGTGATTGTGAAAAGTGTGTAAATGACAAGAAAATTTTAATTCTGGTAAGTAAAAGTGGAGTTCTATTGTATACTTTTTCCCCCTATAAAGTGAATTAAATGGCTTTAGCACATTTTTATACCATATGTTCAGATTTGTCAGATATAGAGTTACTTTAATAGCCAAAGTGCAGAGTTTCTTTCCCTGTGATATCTCGTCTGGTGGTCCGAGGTGCTTTTAGACTTGTTAGATCCCTTAGGAGAGAGTTGAAAGCTACTTAATTGAAAAGTAGCAGCTTCTGATTGTGAAGACCATATATACTGACCCAGAAGGACGAGGGTATGGACTACATTCCATCCTCAGTACAGTGCCCCACTTATCATGTCTTTAGTAGGCAGGGATGGGGGATGCAGGAGCCGGGTGATATGCTTTGCTCCAGATAAAGCTGTTGCACTGCAGAGTTAGTTACTGAAAGTACCGATGAAAGAATTAAACAGTTTTTTTATTACAGCAGAATCATAGGTACATGTTAGAAAACATGGATTAGGATTTTCTAATTCTTACATTCATACAGATGATATTAGTTGTTTTCTGCAGTTGAGATTGCACATTTTATTTTGAAATAGCCAGAACTACATTTTTTTCTTGAATTTTGTGCATGTATATGTAATCCTGCACAAGAGAGCTCTGGATCAGTTGCATTGAAATTTGCATTCTAGAGCTGCAATGAAACTACTGAAGGAGAATTATCAAGAATGATTTACAAATTGTTAATTACAGTGCTTTGTTGTCAAATTGTTGAACTGGGCTACTTTCCTGGGTAACCTGTGTCCCTTACATCCAAAAGGTCCCAAGTTTGAGCCTTGGTTTGGTGAGTTATCCAGATGAGCTTTTTCCTGGGTTTTCCCTCATTCTAAGAAGGTAAATGCTGGGCAACATTAAGCTCTATAGACTTCGGTTTTATTTGAGTATCATTATTTTCAGATATCATCTGTTAAGGCCTACAAAGAAGATAGTAGTGGTGGTGGCGGCGGCGATGGTGGTGGTAAATAATAATGTCACTATAATAGTTATTATTATTCTTTCAGCCACAAACTATCGTGTCTCAATGTACCCAAACTTGGTTAATTTAACATTGCCTTCTAGCTCCAGTAAGACAAATCATTTATTGATCGTAACTAAATTTCTCTTTGGAACTGAATCGTTCTTCCACACTAGCCATGTGTAGGCAATGATTTGGAAAGGTAGAGTTGGATTGAAACATTCAGTGCCATAGCTGGGATTTGAACCATGGATCTAACGGTTTCCATCTGGTTGCTCTTAACCATTGAGCTACTATGGCCAACATGCCAGTATGACATTAAATTCTCCAACTGACTCATATTTTCCTGGTAAATCACTAGGGGCTCTCATATAGAGTGAGTTTAGGATTAGGATTTCACTATGGAGGGATTTGGTACATAGGCCACCATGCTGGGCCCATTGTGCCTATGCCCCCAAGTAGGGCACCTCCGGGAGGAAGGATGAGGTGAGAGGAGGCAGAGGATGGCCAGCCCAAGTAGCCACAACAGTGTAGAGGGCAGGGTCCCTACAGTTTACTTAGATAGAGACTTCCCCCGACAGGCCAGGACAATGGACACGCTCTCCTACTGCAGGACGGCAATCAGCCCAGCAGCCGAGCCCCAAAGGTCCCTGGTTGGCGGTCCCGAAATGTTCCCAGCAGAGGCGAGGAGATCAGCAACCAAGCTACCGGAGGAGGAAGTGGTTTACTCGCCAGGCACTGCCGAGACACCCGCTGACACTTCTACCCTGAAAGAGACCACCAAATGAGAGACAATGTGAAATGATAATGGAGATGAAACGGAGGGACAGAAAATTCAGGGGATGTAATTAACCCACCCAGCATTCACCTTGTGATCTGGGAAAACTGCTGAGAAAACCCATGTGTCAGGTAGGTTGGCCACAGGAATCGAACCCTGGCCTCCTGAATGCGGGCCACAGATGATACCACCTGAGCCATCCCACTCAATATACACTGAGATACACACCTTTTGTGGTGAATTACGACGCTGTAAGTACTTAATTCCCAGGCTTCATAGCTACGACTATTAAGGAAATTTATGGAAATTGAAGGTTCTTCCACCCTAGCCATGTGTAAATTTCTCTTTGTTAATCTAATGAGGAGGAATGTAAAAATAACTTATGTTACTAATTTGTTATTAAAATAAGCTTTTGTTTGTGCTTTCATCTTTGAACCTTAAAGATTTAATGATTCAAATATTGTAAGAACTGCATGAACTTCTTGTCTTCCCTGCATCACATAGAGCAATGAAATATGTAAACATTTAAGGGTACTTTAGATGGAGACCCGGTTAGTGCATGTATCAGTAAATGCATTGTTTATTTGGTTCTTTTGCACTTTCCCTATTCATATGAAGGGGTCTAAATTAGTACATGTTTATTTAATTAATGTTTAGCTAGCATGTAATACTTTAGATGTGGATATTGTGACTTTGTGGGTTCATAGAATTAAAAGTCCAATTGCACAAACTCAAAATGTTCTTTATTTCCACCGAATTACAGTTGGAACACTTGCCAATTATATAGAATTACGTAGCACACACAATTACAATCCACAAGTTCATCCGTCACAGGTCCACTCCACACTCACAATTATGTACAACTCCTCTGATACACGTTCACAGTCTTCCAGTCCGTTCTCTAGCACTGGGCTCAAGGCTGCTCGCCAAGAACTGAACTGACTCGTCTACGGTAGCCCTTATAAAGGCAGATCACTGTATCTGGAAACTTTGCGGCTCGGACAATTATCCTAATATTTCCAGACGTCAGGGGGAGGGAAAAGAGACGGTATGGTGGCTCTCTAACCATCCCCTCAGTCATTGCCACAGAGATTAATGGGTAGGCATGGCCTTAACGGTTCCTGTCCCCTACCCAGCTGCCAGTTGATCCTGCCTTCCGATAATTGGGTGACATAATTTTGGATTTAGTGCACTTGAGTGAATTCGTGCACAGGCTACAGTTAGTTTACAGCTTGCAAGTGTGTAATTCTTAGTATTGCAGTAAATTCTTAGTATTGCAGTATTGCTACAGTTAGTTTACAGTTTGCAGGTGTGTAATTCTTAGTATTGCAGTATTGCTACAGTTAGTTTACAGTTTGCAAGGGTGTAATTCTTAGTATTTCAGTATTGCTACAGTTAGTTTACAGTTTGCAAGGGTGTAATTCTTAGTATTTCAGTATTGCTACAGTTAGTTTACAGTTTGCAAGTGTGTAATTCTTAGTATTTCAGTATTGCTACAGTTAGTTTACAGTTTGCAAGTGTGTAATTCTTAGTATTTCAGTATTGCTACAGTTAGTTTACAGTTTGCAAGGGTGTAATTCTTAGTATTGTAGTAAAGTTTAGTGCATTAGAAACCTCTATCTTAGTAAGATGTAGAGGTTTCCGGGTGTACAGTTTGCCATGAGTCCTCTGAGGATGCTCGATGCACGTACGAGCGAAACATCAGGAACTTCAGTTTTTCCTACTGGACCACAGCCAGTAAGCCTGGAAACCTCTTCGTCTTGCTGGCTTGACACTGGTCATGAAAGCCTAAGTTGTTACATCAGACGCCTGTATCATAGCCTTGAAAGGGTGGATATTGTAGTAGATGTTGGAGTAATGCCTGCAATGAGAGAAGTGTTATGAATGTTTTCTGATTGTACATGGAATTCTTTTTGCATGTGTAGTACACTGTTATATGTCATCAATAGATGCATTTTAAGTGACTGTAAGATGGCATTATTGTTCTCTTTCATTACTTTTTAATTAGTTTTACTCTCTTTTATTTTTTTATTCATTGTTTTTTTTTCTTTGTGACAATTATTAAATCTCATGCTTGGAAAGTTTGTCCTCTTTTCTCATTTTATTTATTTCCTTTTAATTTACTTTAATATTAAACTTAGTACCCTCGCTTAGTACCTGCAGAAATATATTCTCCAACAATGCTCCAAAATTCAAAAGAAATAAAAGCAGTCAGAAAGAAATTTAAAATATTGTTGTTTTTATTTTCAGTCTTTAAGTTACCAAATATTGAAGCATTTATGAGTCTCTGAAGATTTTAACTTTTACATGTAAACCTACACATATTAATTGGATTTTTTTCCACCTCTTGGATATAAAAACCAGCAATACACCAAGTGTCATTTTGATATGACATATATTTTAAAAATAATTTTTAAAGTTTTTTAACATTTCGAGATTTAACTGTATTGGAACACCACAGTGAAGCGAACTAATTATTAATTTTTAGATGAGTCGTATTTATTATATATCTGCTTCACTTTCGTACCTATTTTGAGGACATGTTTCGCAAATCATTGTTTGATTTAACTGTATTGGAACACCACAGTGAAGCGAAATAATTATTAAGTTTTAGATGTTGCAGCAGCAACTCCAGAATTACCCACACTACTGGATCAAGCTTTAGTCGCATAAGAGCAGAAGATGCAAATGATGATTTGCGAAACATGTCCTCAAAATAGGTACGAAAGTGAAGCAGATGTGTAATAAATACGACTCATCTAAAAATTAATAATTTTTTAACATTGTTTAACTATTGTACCAGTTTTCAAAAATTAACAAATATTTTCTTTAAGTTACACTTAATGAGTTCTAATGTATGTGAAATCTGACTCTTGCTTTTTAGATTTTTGTTTTAGTTACTATTAATTTTACATGTTTTAAGAAGTTATTACAGCTTCAACATATGTTGGTTTCAATTTCAGTTGCAGAAGAAAGAGGAAGGGCCGCCTCCCCAAAAAGTAGCACAACAGTGGCAATGAACCTCATGCCTAAAGACTGCATAATTTCACAGGAAATATGACATTAAAAGCTCAGAGTATGAGGGCTGTTCATAATGCAGTTGTATGCTTATTTTCATTATTATTGGAGATATATTCCATTCTGTTGAGTGTTTGAAATACTGCAGAATATTAAAAATGTAAGTCTAAGAAACTGTAAGTTTAAACTATGTTAGCTTAACAGGACCTTTGTTGGTTGTTTTCTTGTTTATTGTATTTTCAGTTGTTATATGTAAAATAAACTAAAATTGTTTATAGGTGTATACAGTTTATTTATTACATAAATAAGGAATACTACATACTCTTAATGAAGTTAATTGATGGAAATTAATTGTTCCTCCATACTAGCCGTGTATAACCTAAGGTTTTGGACAGATAAGAGTGAACCTTCAAAATTCAATGCCAGTGCATTAATGGTACATTAATGTTCAAATCCCAACCATGGCAAAAAGGAATCAGGCACAACAATTGATATAAATATCACCATATTCTCTTGTTTTTTTTATCTCTACGTGTGCAGCCTAAGTGCAATTTTCTGTAGTGTAAAATTAATTATAATTAATAACATTAATTAACTTTGCACATCACTTGTACCAATAAAGCAATTAGAACATACAATTAGCTGTGACTGACAACTAGGCAGGTATGAATAGCACAGAAGTTTTTTATTTTTACTTTATATTATCGATCATGTAAGTTGTCTGTACATCAATTATTTATATGTAATATGGTCTCTATAATGGTTGCTCCTATACTATTCAATTTATTTATAGACGACATAATAGAGAGGGTTAAGGAAAGCAATGTCCATTGCCCAATAATAATGAACAAAGAGATCCCTGGTTTATTGTATGCAGATGATTTAATGGTAGGAGCAATTTCCGTAATAGGTCTACAAAAATCAATTTAGGCAATCCATAGGTTTTGCGCTGACTGGGGACTAAGAATAAACAGCAAAAAATAAAAAGTAATGGTATTTAAAAGAGGATCGATACTTAGGAAAGGAGAGGAATTGTTCATAGGAGACCAAAAGGTAGAAGTTGTAAATGAGTATGACTATTTAGGTGTGAGGATGTGTAGCAGTGGAGGATGGGCTGCACAAGCCAGAAAAGTGATAGCTAATGGCAGGGCGGCAATTTCAGGGTTAGGAGTATGTAAATATAAACTGGAGATGTCAGTTAGATGGTTAGAAGTGGTCGCGGAAGCCAGAACAATGTATGCAGTGGAGGTATGGGGCACATCAGAGATAGAAACACAATTAGACCAGATGTATGGATTGTTTTGTAAAGAACTACTAGAGCTGCCAAAATCGGCACAAAGAGAGGTGGCATTACTAGAGCTAGGCAATACAAAAAAGAGGGGAATAATAATAGAGAGAATATTGAAATTCTGGTATAAGTGTATTAAAGGGCAGAAAGGAGAATTATTGAATCTGTGCATGAAGCAACAGAAAAGCATTAAAAATACAAATAGTTGGTGGTCGGAATTGGAACGAATGATATTAAAGATAGGCATGGGACATCTATGGAGAGCACAGGAAACAAATTATCATGGTTTTTGGAAGGAAGTGAGAACTAGACTACAAGACATAGATAGGCAAGAGATATGGGAAAGTATAGAAGAAAAGAAATCTTTGAAATGTTATAAGCAATTAAAGACAGAATGGGGTAGGGAAAAATATATAGATCGATGTGATAAAACTGGAAGATAAGGCATAGCTTGGATGAGAGTAGGAATATTATACTTAAAAGGGTTGAGAAGTAATGAGGTAGGAATATGTGAATTTTGTGGAGATGAAGAGAGCACTGTTCAGTACCTGATAGAATGTAAGGAGCTAACAAATTACAGGAGAAAAATATGGGATAAGAAATGGGACAGTGTAAGTAAAGAGATATTCGCGGTACGCATGCTAACAGGGATGGGAGAAAAGAAAAATACATGTATAGGAGATTTCTTATATAGGATAAGAGAAAAGTGGATTAGGGCAAAAGAAGCGAAGGTCAAGAAGAAATGACATCAAGCTGCTCAAGAAAACCAAAGGCTTATAGCCAGGGGACCTGAGTCAGCAAGTAAATCTTAATGTCAGCAATTTCATATATTTGTACAGGAGGTATAATACAGCATGTTCTATGTTAAATTTTATTGTACTAAATTTGTAAGGGATACTGTACAAATAAATAAATATCAAATATCAAATAATGGTTGCAGGTTCAAGTGACTAATTCTGTTAATAGCAACTAGAAATGTTTCTATGACATAATACTCGTTTTTGGCATTAATGAACTGTCTCAAAATTTTGTGTGAACTTGGAAGTAATTAACAATAAGATGTGGTATTTGACAGGAAAATTGGAACAACAGTTTTGATAGTTACTACTTTCTTTTATTGTTTTCACTTAGTAGTATAAAATAGGTTATGCTACTATTTGCATGTCCTACAGGCTAGATATTGGGAATCCAGGGGGAAATGATGCAAATCAACTAATCCCCAGTGACATTAGCCAACAACAACAACAATTTCCATGTGGAATTTGACATTTACTTTAAACAACATAAGTAATTCAATGGAATTTATTACAAAGAAACATTAGCATAACGTTTTGTAGAACATTGTAGCTATTACTCAAGCATTTAAAAGTGATATAAATAACACGAGTAATTCATAGATCTGTGGTTCAAATCCCCGCCATGGCATAGAATTTTTCATGTTGACTCTGGCTATAATTTCCATCAATTAACTAAAATAATAACGAGTAATTAAATTACAAATAAACTTCAAAACATTCTGTATAACATTGTACCTATTGTTAAAGCATTTAAAGTGATGTAAATAACATGAGTAACATATTTTCATTAATAGAACTTTGAGTCGAACTACTACTCAATGCTTCATATATTGTTAATGTTTACCTGGAACGTGTGTCGTTAAGGCCTTCCTGGTATCTTCAGATAATGTTGACTCGGAAGGTCCTAACAAAATGTATCCTAGGTAAACACTATCAATTTATAGAGCATTGAGTACTGGTTCAACTCAAAATGATATTAATTTTGTGCTTCATTGTATCATAGTCCTTACTCATGGGAACAAATTTTAATTTATTACAAAGGAACTTTAGCATAACATTACATTGTAGCTATTGCAGGTGATATAAACGACATAGGTAATTAATTTGAATTTATTCAGAGAAACTTTAGCATAACATTTTGTAAACACTGTAGCTATTTCTCAAGTATTAGATATGATCTTTAAATATCAATTAGGTTAATAAGTCTAAAGAAACCAAAAGTATTACCCTGCATTTGTGTTCCTCAGATAGATGGAGAATCTTTTGAGAAAAATCTTGACCAGAAAATGAAATATACAAGGAAAATCACAACATAGAATGAAATCAATTTTATTACATGTTACACACCTTCCAATTAGGGATATATGTACAGTAAATGCTTGTGAACTTAACAGGATTACATAATAAAAATAAACAGCTTTCAATGCAACTATATCAGACTTTTAAACAGTTTTACACCAATGGCTACGTATAGCCAAAAAATTAGTTCAAGAATATCAATTACTTGTCCACCAAACACTGTATATATAAAACATATAAATGATAATAATACATTGTACTTCTGACAGTTGTTATGTTTCATAAAAGTGAGCATTAAGTACAGCATTTGCAGGAAACATTTTTATCACTGCCTGAATAATTTCCAAATAATAAACCCTATCAAATGCTAGAAAACAACATAAAAGCAACTGACACTTAAGTGGCATAAACAAAAATAAAATGCACATTCAAGTTTGCACCTCTCTAGAGCAATTATAAAAGTCTTGTTCCAGGAAACAATTCTCACATAAACACCAGGAATTTGTATTTTCATTGGAAACTGTGCAAATATCATTCCATTGCTGTTGCAATGCAGGCTCTTTAGGAAATCTACAGAAGTGATTATTTATAAATCTTCTTCCTGATCAAATGTGGCAATATTAGCTCCTCCATCACTGTGGCAGATTGCAGGAGTATTTCAACTGTAACTTCCCGTTGCATTAATCCTGTTAGAGTAAACAAACATACATGTTGAAATATTGTTTAAAGTAATTTTTAACAAGATAAAAATCCAACTTTTGGCATACAAGGGTTCATGTGGAGCTTGTTTGTAAATGCATCTCATGTTTAAAATGTTTATTTTTATAAACTTCATGTCAATATGTAACACATATTGGGGCAGATTTCTGCTTGGGGGATCATTAAGCATGGAGTTCCACAATGTTCAGTTCCTGGCCCATTACTCTTCTTAAATTTTATTAACGATCTCCCCTTAACAAGGAGAAGCATTGCAACTATGTCTGGTTTGCTGATGACACCAGCATAATAGTGACTAGCAGCAACTTGATTTTGCACTAAAACTGAATAATGCATTCAACACTATATGCAGTTGGTTTAAGGCAAATAAACTCACATTAAATAGTAACAAAACTAAGGTCTTGAGGTTTGAGGCATACAGTTTGTAAAAACTTTCTCTGCGCATAGGTGCTGATAAAACTGTGCTCAATGAGACTTCACTCATTAAATTTTTGGGTCTGCAGATTGATGCAAATCTTAATTGGAAAACTCATATAGAGATTACTGCACCCAATTTGAGATTGGCTACTTTTGCACTTAGGTCGTTGAATTCTTTTCGTCTAATTCAAACATTAAAACAGAAATACTCTGAATATTTTTGTTCATTGATGAAATATGGTTTGATATTCTGGGTTAACTTGGTGGAGAGTAAGCGAATATTTATATTACAGAAGAAAGCCATCAAAGCAATATGTGGCATCAATGCTACGGCCCCATGTAAGGGTCTGTTTCAAAGGTTTTAACACTTCCTTCTGTATGTATCTTTATGCTTATGTGTTTCCATATCAAAAATCAATCAAGAATACTTTTCACAATATGTGAATATACATAGCATAAATACTAGACAAAGAATGGACTTACAGAAACCCAGTCCTAGATTGACTTGTTTCCAGAAAGGAGTATATTATGAATGTGTCCGAATATTCAGTGTGCTTCCAAAATACTTAAAATTACAATCTTCAGAGAAAATGGATAAGTATGAGTCTGCTCTTATAAACTATTATGCAGCAAGGCCTATTACTCAGTATAGGAATTTATGGATGATTGTTAAAAGTGTCCTGTGCGATAAAGGGAATCTAATGTATTGTTATCTAATACCATTGTATTGCAATTCCTTTCTTGGAAGTGTTGAAAACAGTGTTATAATAAATTAAATTTAAAGGGAGTCGATTAATGACACTAAACAACACTTACTTTTACATTTTTCCGGAACATGTTTCAGAGATTTTGCCTCCATCCTCAACCAGCCATCGACTGATTCTCATTGGTGTAGTTGACAATATTTTGTCATAGGTCTCCTCTGGTGGCAGTCCAAGGAACTTGCTGAAAAAATCTTTCTAGGGGATGTTGAAATTGAATACTTTGTTCCTATTTTTTGAAATGAAGATTTGTTCCCATGTAGATAGTTCTTGTTTTTCTGATGTATGTTTTAGTAGTTTTGGTTCTGGATTTATGTTGTGGTTTTTTATCCAAAAATGTGTGTCAACTGCTGATTTTTCTAATTGTTATTGTTTTATGTTTCTGAAGTGTTCCTTTGCTCTCGTTTCTAAATTTCTTTTGGTTTTTCCAATATAAATTTGACTACAGTCACTGCATTCAATTTGATATATACCAGATTTTTTGTTAGATGGAATGGCATCTTTGATGTTTGATCAAATTAGGTTTTTTAAGGAGAAATGGTTGACTGGTGCTAGTTGAATGTTTTGTTTTTTGATGACTTTTGAATTTATCAAAGGCCCATGGATATTAAGTGAATTTTTTGAAAATCATATTAGTTTCTGTAGCTGAGAAGGTTGTGGTTTCCTTTATTAGCTTCTTCTTTTTTGCTAAGTTCACTTTTTTGTCTACTAATGATTTGGGAAAGTCATTTTTTTGTGCTATTTCAATAATTTTGTTGTATTCTGTTTTGTATTCTTCTGCTGTGAGAGGAATGTTGACCAGTCTGTGTGCTAAACTATTGAAGATTGCCTGTTTGTGGGATCTTGGGTTGTAGCCATTAGCTTTTATGTAGTTGTCTGTCTCTGTTGGTTTTCTGTAAATGCCAAAGTTTAGTCTGTTTTTATTTCTCATTACTTTTAGATCCAAAAATGGTAAATACTTGTCTTTTTCTATTTCTACAGTGAACTTGATGCTTTGTTCTTGGATATTTTAAAGTTTTAGTGCATCACTGATGTGTTTTTTTGGTACTATTGCAAAGATGTCATCTACATATCGTTGCCAGAGTTTGAACATCCAAGGGAAACCTTTGGTGATCCTTATTTCTAATGCACTCATGTACAGATTGGCCAGGAAGGGTGGTAGGGGGTTGCCCATTGCTAAACCTGAAGTTTGGTGGAAATATTTTGTTTGAAACTGGAAGAAATTTTGTTCTATGCATAATTTGGTTAGTTCGATGTAATCTGAAATTTCAGGTGATGACATTCCAGGTGATGACATTCCAAGTGATTTGAGCCATTTTTCTATCAACGGTGGGAGTTGATTACCTGGCATGCTGGGAAACAGTGATTTCACATCAAACGAGACTAGTGTGTCCTCTTCTTTTAGTTCAGTATCCTTAATTTTACTGACTTGCTGTCATAATTATGAACATGTGTGCGTGCGTGCGTGCTTGCGTGCGTGCATGTGTGTGTGTGTGTGTGTGTGTGTGTGTGTGTGTGTGTGTGTGTGTGTGTGTGTGTGTGTGTGTGTGTGTGCCAGTGCTCGGAAGAGGTATAACTTCATGCCAACTGGCATCGAGGTTGACCCCAGCATTGGATACAGGAAAGCAATTGCTCCCTGTACCTTCGCCGCTCGGTCCCTGATGTGTTGGCGAAAAGTTAGACCCCTGTCTAAGTTAACACCTTGGTACTGGACAGAGTTGGTCCACTCTATCCTTCGACCTCGGTAGCTGAAGTTGGGGCAGTCAGCGGGGGTGTGGCGCTTTGTGAAAAGTATGGCGTGGCTTTTGTCCAGATTAACGGACATCCGCCAACGCCTACATCACTGCTGTGTGAGACGGAGATGTCTTTGTAAGGGGTTGAAGGCTCTGAGGAGGTGTTTGTCTTTGCCGAACAGAAGCACGTCGTCAGCGTATTGTGCCATTACGACTCGTGGCTCTGTTGGGAAATCTGCCATAAAGACGTTGAATAGGGTGGGGGATAGTACAGAGCCTTCGGGGACTCCGCCTCTCACTGGTCTGAGTGTAGATGTTTTCCCCGCGACTGTGACTTGGAATGTGCGGTGTCGCAAGAAGCTGTGTAGTATGTTGACCATTTGTGTTGGGAGCCCCAGGTGGATCAGTTTGTAAAGGAGCCCGGCGTGCCATGTCGTAGAGAAGGCCTTCTCGACGTCCAAAGAAACCGCAGCAGTGAAGGCGCCTTCCTGGAAACCCAGGGCAGCGGTCTCCACCACACGCAGCAGCTGTTGGATTGTCGAGTGGCCAGGACGAAAACCAAACTGATGGGCGGGAATGGCTTGAATGTCTCCCAATATTGGGGACAAGCGGGTGAAAATCAACCTCTTGAGAACTTTCGAGGGGATGGAAAGGAGGCTAATGGATCGGTAGCTGGAGGGGTGAATCGGATCTTTCCCAGGTTTCAATATGCAAATCACCCGGGCCTGTCTCCACTCTCGTGGAAAGTATCCAAGGGTGAGGCACATGTTGAAAATCCTAGTTAGGATCAGAACCGCGTTGAAGGGAAGATGGCGGAGCATTAGGGGGGCCAGTCTTTGTTGATGAGCCCTCATATATATAAACTTCTTTCCTTGGCCTCCTAGTATCATTTGTATACTCCAGTTTGTTTAATACTGAAATCAAAGCACAGTATAGCTAAACAAACTCGTATCGTTGTTGTTATGTTTCTAGCACAACACTAATTTGTGTGAAAACAAGTTTTCTAACGTATTTAATTAGGAAGCTAGGAGTTGTTGATTTGGAATACTTTTATGTACAGAGTTATGGAGATTTTTAGAATTTTATTGATTGTGATACTTTTGATATTTTTTTTTTTTTTTTTTGGGCCCAGCCCAATTATCGACGCACAGATATCCTGTACACGCAGAGAGAGCAGCGTTTCCAATACCGGCCTGATAGTGTGCAGAAGAGAGATGAACTCAAGATACGTCTCTCTATAGTCCAGCAACGCAAAGAAGGTCCCTGTAAGGAATGTCCTGTGTTACACAGTGTTACACAAAGCGATGCCGCCAAATTACAGTTTGGAAACTTCACGTCTTCCTCCCTTGTCTTCTGGATCTGAATTATTCCAGCCCCGGTGTGGGATTTGCTTGGTTTTAACAACGAGCTCAACATACAACTAAAATCCGAAGTGCAGAAGAGAGATGAACTCAAGATACATCTCGCTATAGTCCAGCAACGCAAAGAAGGTCCCTGTAAGGAATGTCCTGTGTTACACAGTGTTACACAAAGCGATGCCGCCAAATTACAGTTTGGAAACTTCACGTCTTCCTCCCTTGTCTTCTGGATCTGAATTATTCCAGCCCCGGTGTGGGATTTGCTTGGTTTTAACAACGAGCTCAACATACAACTAAAATCCGAAGTGCAGAAGAGAGATGAACTCAAGATACATCTCGCTATAGTCCAGCAACGCAAAGAAGGTCCCTGTAAGGAATGTCCTGTGTTACACAGTGTTACACAAAGCGATGCCGCCAAATTACAGTTTGGAAACTTCACGTCTTCCTCCCTTGTCTTCTGGATCTGAATTATTCCAGCCCCGGTGTGGGATTTGCTTGGTTTTAACAACGCGCTCAACATACAACTAAAATCCGAAGTGCAGAAGAGAAATGAACTCAAGATACTATTGGAGCCCTTGCGCTACAGAACTACAAGCTGAGGTGGAATGAAGCCAACATAGTGGACCAAGCCCACGTATCGTTTGTACATCAAGCAATACCGCTGATGGACGAGCTTTTCCCATGTCAATCCTTGGTGCACGAGTGAAGGAAGATTTCAAGCATAAAGAAGTCATTATTCCAGAATATCGGAACACCTTCCACCAGAGCTCCGTGTTTAGCACCAACTTGCGACATTTTATTTTCATTAAGAACATCTATTCCATCTAGAACTCGCCTAAAGCAATTATTTACTATATTTTAACATTCGAAGATTGATTTGTGCAAATTTGTAAGTGTGATGGATAAACTACATCATCTACGACTACGACAATCTACAACAGACGTAGAGTGAGTCTTTGATAATATTTTCAGTGTTACAACGTCCACAATACTCTCACATTATCGTTTTAATTTCATAAGAAAATTATGTCGAAATACCTACAAACTACGCCATTTTTCCTTACTAATAACCGAAGCGCAAGAACTGAAATGCACTAAAATGGCTATGTTATGGAAAGCAGCAAAAGACTATCTACCAGAAGTATAATCACTTTCGTACTTCAAGAATGCCACGCAAGAAGAAGAAAAAGTTACTATTATGTATAGTGTTATTAACGTAAAAATACATTATTCGATTCAAAGTAGTTCATAGTTTTATTGAAGAAGTAATGCTTTTGTTTTAACAAGTTTAATACTATAAAAATTGTTAAGTAGTCATCTGGGTATTTCTTGCCATAGACCGGCAAATGTCATGGCGGGTACTATCTCTTTGTCAGTTTTATTTATATATACTGTTATTCACCTTTAGTACATTTTTAACTGAGATACAATATGTTGATTCATTACATTCGTGTCTATTCTTTCTGTGTATACTACTTTTCCTTAAAGTTTCCAGCTCTTCACCTATATAACATTCGCGATTGTTATTTACTGCACAATTATTTCGCGACGTTACCGTAACGTGTAACATTACCAACTGTTCTGGTGTTTCCTATTTGCGCAGCGTTTTTATTGCTGTACATTTGATACAGTATTACAGATAAACGCTATCCGCCATGACAGGTGCAAATTTGCAGCCAGATTACAGATTTCTGATTCACGGAGGTTTAGGTTAAGTTTGGTTTAGTGGTTACACCAAAGAAGTCATTGAAGCGAAGGTTCCTGATTTTCATTTCATTTACCACTTATTCCACTAAATCATAAACACTCCTCCCTTCCCCTCACGCGGATCGCTAACATGTTGCAGCTTTTTTCATTCAGAACTTTGTGACATCCTATAACCAGAGGCAAGATTTTGTGGTGACAATTATATATAAAATTAGCACTAATAATTTTAATTGGTGTTGTTTTGAGTTTTATTTTTTTACCATAAATTCGCATTAATTTCGCGCAATTGTTTGGGGAAGAGTTAATGAGTAATGACATGGCTCAAATGAAAAGCAGTAGGTAACTAGAGTAGCACAACTGTTAAAACCCCTTTTTTCCCAAATTAAAACATTTTATTTGAAATCAGCAGATAGTAGGTAACATGAATAAGATCAAATATCACATCAGACGTCGCCAAACTGCAGCATACAACAAGTTGTGATATTTTCGCTTTTCATATTTGTTCTTTTGTCTGTCACAACTGAGTTATATGTAGAGAAAAATCTCTCACTCTCAGCGTTTGACATCGGCAGCCAAAGACATTGAAGGGACCTTTAACAGAAATTGCGGTAAGAATCAGCTTTTGCCTTTAATGTCACAAGAGTGCTGTTCTAATCTGTTATCGTTACCATCATGGCTTTGCTGTTCAAAAATGTCACAAAGTTCTTTGTAATAAAGAAGCAAATCAGAATCACAAGTAATACCAATGGTTTTAAATGCATTTAGTTGTTTAAATGCTGCCATTACATGATTTAAATCACTTATACTTGATTTAGTAACTAGCCTAGAAGGTTCAAACAAATGATATCGCTTTTATGGTTATTACATCATCAGTTTCTTTTACATAATTGAGTTTAATTTAAACAAAGTCATACGGTAGAAAACTTTTAGATTCTCTTCTACTTCCTTTCTAACACTGGGCTCCATGATATGACCTACAAGTGCACTTACTGTGTTTCCAAAGTGACCACTCTCTAATATTTCACATTTGGTTCTCAGCGAGTTAATTCGGGATAAAACAAGATGAGCCACAGTTTTTTTTTATTGAAATTCTAATATTGGATCTGTTATCAATCTGCAATTTTCAGAAACAAATATTGTTGCTGTTGTACCTACATAATATTGCAGCACCTGGCATCGCAAAAATGATCATTTAACACATTTTTCGTAGGAACTGAAAGCTTTTCTTTTAGAAAAGAAATCGACAATTGCATCAAAATAGCTGGCAATATAAACTACTGAATTAAACCAGCTAGACCAGCGTGTCAGTACAGGCAATGGGAACACTTTTAGCTTCTAAATCTGGGTGGTTTTCAGTGAGGTATTGTTTGTATTCGTTTATTAACTTTCGGGCATTTCGGAACAAATTCTTAAGCCCTGAGGGACATTTCATGTCAATGTAACGACTGAGAGTAACTTCCTAGAAGTTCAGTACCTTCTCAGTACCTTTAGTCAGCATAACAGGAGTTTTTGCTGTGCACGGTGTGGTATCCAACAAATAACATTTCCAGTTAACATACGACAAACAGTTCTGAGTATCACGGACCAGTCGGATGCTGTGGTGTCAGTTTATTGTTGTACCGCTTAGCTGTTATTTCAGTGCGACCGCGCCGTGGCTCAGTGGTTAGACCGCTTGGCTCTCACCAAGGCGGCCCGGGTTCGATCCCAGGTGACCGCAAAGTGAGATTCGTGGTGGACAACACGACGCTGGGGCGGGTTTTCTCCGGGACCTCCGGTTTCCCCCGCCATCTCATTCCACCGGTGCTCCATCTTCATCTCATGTATCATCAGTGTCACCGCCTGCGGTGCCGTATGTAGTAAAAGCGGGCGTTAAACACTACACGTGTTATTTCAGTGCGCATGATGATGTCATTGTATTGGCTTTGTTAAGTGTTAAATTTGATCTTGCTTTCGTTAAATATGTAAAGATTTTCTTCATGACTTCTAGCTTCATGCTACGAAGACACGAATATTAAATTAAAGTTATATTTATGCAATTTGAAATAACTGTAAATTTTTCTATGCAGACTAAAAATAATAGAAATTTTCTCATTTATCGCTAAACAATATTATTCTCGAAAAAAGGAAAAATTCGCGAAAATTCGCGAAAAAATCGTTAAAAAGAAAAACTTGCTTCATCGACTGGCATCTGCGAAGTCAACACTATACTACTACCGTCCATTGAGCTCTAGTTTATTTTAAGGGTTCACCGAGAACCCTGTCTTAAAAAAGTTAGATCTGCTAACTTCATGGCCCAGTATGTGAGAAACTGTTTTAAGACATTAGACAGTCATTCTCACATGTTATAAATGTAATTAATCTACATTTATACAATATATGTGGTTAATAAGGTATATAAGACTTTCTTATACAGTTTTACTAACGTTTATTAGGAATTATTTTTTCTAATTTCTAGGCATGTTATTAACACCAAAGTACATCCATAACAGCATGAAGTGTTTTGATAACTATAGAATTTTACTAAGCTATCTTCAAATATTTCTCTAAAAACTCCAAAGTGTTGCACTCACATGACTTTCTCTGCTCTTGTACAATCTCTTATTCCTTAATCTACATCATGTTAATCGAAGCATTTGCAGAAATTATCTTATTGCTAATTTTCTTATAAATGCAAGGGAATCTGGGAATACCTTAGGCTTTAAGGGTAGTCAAATCTTTTAGGAGATCACCACTATCTAATGCCTTTGAAATTTTGTTCTCTATCAGTGGCCGAGATTAAAAAAAGGATTTTCCATTTGTGAAAAGCCTAAGTATTGGAGAATTCAAATAAGAAGGAATACCTTGATATGTTGAAATACATACGCGCACACGCACAAGTTTTTGACATATGACGTGTGTCTTAACAGCCTTTACATTTTTGTATAGTAAGATTTTATGTGCCTTTTATGATTTACCAATTATACAAAAGTAATCGAGAATGGAGAACTTCTGAAGACCTTCCCAGAAAATTCTTCTTCTTTAACTGCCCTCTTATACCACTACGTGTGTCAGGGTATTCCTGTTCCTCTTAACTCTTATGCGGGTTGAGGAACGCAATTTCTGGATCAATGAGAGAGCGGATCCAGGATGGGTATGCCTGGTATGAGAGTGAGGGAAGTGAATGACAGAATGATGGTGAGTTGAAGTGATAATTTTATTTTAATTCACGTCCTCCAAAGTTAAGTCATATCGGACGATGAATGGTATGGGTGAAATGTTATCCAAATAAGCCCAGGGTCCATAGAGCTTAGAGTTACCCGACATCATCCTTCAGGATAAGGGAAAACCCCGGAAAAAACCTTATCCAGGTAACTCACCCTGACCGAGATTCGAACTCGGGACCTCTTGAACGTGAGGCAGACACGCTACCATCTACGCCTTTGAGGCGGGTGGAAGTGATAATAAAGATGATAATGGACTAATTGGTGGAAAGCCGGCGGCGGAAACCGTAGGACCCGGAGAAAACCCGCCCCAGCGCCGTGTTGTCCACCACAAATGTCACTTTGCGGTCACCTGGGATCGGCCACCTTGGTTAGAGCCAAGTGGTCTAACCACTCGGCCACGGCGTGGCACGAAATTCATATATACGTTTCATTTGTCATGAAAATATGTTAACCGTATGATATTTTAAGTAAAATTGAGACCCATCTTTTACAGCAGTATGATACCTTTGAAATGTTCTCTGACAGTGGCCAGAGATAAAAGAAATAACTTCCCATTTAAGAAAGGCGTAAGTGTTGGAGAATTTAATAAATAAGGAATAGGTATCCCTGAAATGTTAAAGCACGCACGCACACAATGTTTTTGACATAAAGGCGTGTGTATTAACGGCCTTTACATTTTTATTATATTAAGGTTTGCCTGTTTTGTATAGTTTACCAATTATGCAAAGTCATCGAAAATGAAGAGAGCTTTTGAAGACTTAGTTAATTGATAGAAATTAATCATTTCTTCACAATAGCCGTATATAGGCTAAGCTTTTTGATAGAGCCAACATGAAAAATTCAATGCCATGGCCGGGATTTGAACCACGGATCTCCTCGTTTCCGTCCAGTCGCTCTAACCCATTGAGCTACCATGGCCAACTTGCTGTCCTGACATTAAATTCTCCATTTGAGTCATATATTTCCCCGATAAACCACTAGGAGCTCTCGCATTCGAGATACATCGTTAGAGCGACTGGACGGAAACCAGAAGATCCGTGCTTCAAATCCCGGCCATGGCACTGTATTTTTCATGTTGACTCTATCAAAAACCTTAGCCTATATACGGCTAGTGTGAAGAAATGATTAATTTCTATCAATTAACTAAAATAATAAGAGTTAAATGATAAAGCCTGGTACTTAAGTACTTACGATAGTAAGTCGCCACAAACGGTGTATCTCAGATGCAAGAGCCCCTAGTGGTCTACCGGGGAAATATACGAGTCAAATAGAGAATTTAATGCCATGACGGCAAGTTGGTCATGGTAGCTCAATGGGTTAGAGCGACTGGACGGAAACCAGGAGATCCATGGTTCAAATCCCGGCCATGGCATTGAATTTTTCATGTTGACTCTATCTATCAAAATTTCTGAAGACTTTCCCAGGAAATTCAAGGTATACTTTTCATTTGTGATACTGTAATCAAAATTCGAGAGACATTTTTTAGAAATTCCAAATGTTCGACAAATGTTCCATCCAAAGTTTTATCTGAGCTGGTGGGATACTCTAAAATTCGTTGTGTCACATTCTTGGAATATACTGAACTTAAATGCCACGCTTTTGCTTTTGAGCTATTCTTTCACAGACATAAACGTACACCTTTTTCTACAAACTTTATTTTACATTCAAGAGATATGAAAGCATTTATTTGTACTGAAATCTCGGAATGGAATTTTTGGATAGAATGCAGTATTTCCCCTATTTATTGTAAGTAGGTATGTAGTAAAGAATGTTAAATCACGATTTTCGAAAAATTCAGACAAATAACAGGAAAATCCTAAGTGATTAAGTTGTGTAAATGAGCTGCAGGGGAACTAAATAAGGAGGAAGAAGATGACACTGCAAGAAATTTATATACCAGTCCTGAGGTGGTAAGTAAACTACAGATTCTTCAAACTGTGGAGTTTATTGCAAACCAATCAAATTCAACAGGAAATAAAAATGCCTAAAGCCAGTCAGCTATCTTATGAACTTGTGCTCGATTCAGAAATTCTCTCTTTCTCTCTCTAAACATTGATGGCCGGTTATTAAGTTATGCCAAATCATTTTTATAATTATAAGATAGCATGATATTATTTTAGGTCTGACTCGAAACATAAAAGTTCATACATTATTGAAAATGCATTTAGACTTTAAAGGAATATATAAAATTAAAAATGTAAGCGCTGAGTCACACTTTGAAGGCAGTGTGATAGAAATTCTCAATCACAAAATCTTCTAATTTGACTTTATAGACCACCAGAAAGTGATATGAGTGTTATAAATAAAATTCTGGAATATATCCAGCAAATATTTGATTGGGTAATTAGAGTATAGGTTTTACTTCAGGTAAAATACGAAATAAAATGATAGGATTCATATGGCTATAAAACTTGATGTCTGTCATTCATGCATCCACTAGTAGGTATGGCATTTTATTTGGCAACAATCATTCATTAGGCACCTTTACGACAGGGTCGGTTAAATTTAAGTAACCTAAGGGTATTAGAAACGGGTTTCTCAGATCACTATATACAAATCTTTGATATTACATTAAACCTGAGTAGGAAAATGAATACAGAATACGCAGGCACGTATTTAGAAGTCAGTTTCAGGAAGGGGGTTGTCCAAAACATCTGTGTTGAATTATTTGCTTTTAATAAATAATTAATCAGGTATGTGTTTTTATCATGTTTGTAAAAAAAATAAAAACACGTGTAATATATTATATTCACACGACTTTCTCCACCCAAGCTTCTACAAATTGTTCTTAGAAAAGTTTGTTTTTGTCTTGTTTCTTTGGATAAAGTCTGCAGAAAGGCCTTGCACATTGCACATTTTTTGTTCTTATACCTGGGATAAAGTGATATAAGCAGTAATCAGATATTTAAAAAGCGAACCACTGATTGATGCATTTGAAGTATTAGTTCTCCTTGAATGAAAAAGGAAATAAGAACTTAGAAGTTAAAAATTACATACCTTTAAGTAAGTACCTGGGAACTCTAATCAACAAATTATAATATATTGAAATTGATTAACTTCGCAGTACATTATTGTAATTGACATTATTTGTGTATTTTAACGAGTTGTACAGCTGCTGTGCAGTAACTTTTCGTTTATCTCTTAAATAATTTCATGTTTGCCTGACAGTGAATAGAGATGTTAAGACGAGGAGATTGAATAAACTTTTTCGATTTATTTTAAACCAAGTTTTATTTCAACTATTTATTAAAAGTTTGAAATGATAATTTATTTGATGGTTCCGGACCCCCTGGACACCCCCATTTAATACGTCCCTGAGAATAGGCTAAATCTTCAACAATCACAACATAACCTTCTTTCAAGACATATTAAAATATAATCATGGGCAAAAGTATGTAAAGAAACTGTCATAAACAATGTATTTGAGACATTTGCTAATATAATGAAATGTTATATTTGTTCTGTTATTCGCAACGAATAAATATAGAAGAGAAGTTTTTGATAGATAGAGCCAACATGGAAAATTTAATGCCATGGCCGGGATTTGAACCACGGATCTCCTGGTTTCCGTCCAGCCGCTTTAACCCATTGAACTAGCATAGCCAGCTTGCCCGCCTCGGTAGCGTGGTGGTAGCGTGTCTGCCTCACGTTCAAGAGGTCCCGAGTTCGAATCTCGGTCAGGATGATTTACCTGGATACGGGTTTTCCGGGGGTTTCCCGTATCCTGAAAGACGAATGTCGGGTAACTCTAAGCTCTACGGACCCTGGGCTCATTTGAGCATCATTTCACCCATTCCATTCATGGTCCGATATGACTTAACGTTGGAGGACGTAAATTACACACACACACACACACACACACACACACACACACACACACACACACACACACACACACACACACACACACACACACGCCGTCACGACATTAAATTCTCCATTTGACTCGTATATTTCCCCTGTAGACGACTAGGGGCTCTCGTATTCGAGATACACCGTTTCTGGCATCTTACTATCGTAAGTATTTGAGTCACAGACTTCATCATCCAACTCTTATTATTTTAGTAATTGATGGAAGGAGAGAAGTGTAAATAATGGATAACAAAACTATTTAAAAAATCATCGGGAAGACTAAGGCTCCTCAATAAACTGCATAAATCAACCAGAACAGAACATTTTAAAAACTGTTATATAAAATACAGTAAGATATTACTGGAAACAAGACAATGCCATAATAATAAAGTCCTTCAGCATTCTAATAACAGTGGAAAAGCAACCGGGCTAATTGCCCAGCAAGAGTTTGGTGTGAAACCACAAAAATGGTGGCTTCAAGGGAAATAACTATTTTGTAAATGTAGTTAAAAACTTTTTAGATAAAAAAGGTAAGTCCTGGTTATATCCTCATATATCAGTGAAAATGAATATAAAACCTGAGACTTAAAAGTACTTACATATTGTAATTTGCCATTAAGGCAGTTGTGTTGTATGCAGGGGTTTCAGCACGCTCTTTTCTGTTTTTCGTATACATGACATTATAGAAATTTTAAAGGACCATGTATATAGCAATGCATTATTGTAAATATTGGAAATCGAGTATGACCAATAATGAGCTCTTGATGCATGGAAAACACCTGCGTAACTAATGGAACGTATCCATGACGTCAACGTGCTGAGAGCTAGTTAGCTCGGAAATCAGTTATTGCGCATGCGTACAACCTTACCCTCTTGACTTCCTGATGTCCTAAGTTCCCTACATTTTCGCACAAATGCGTGCTGCATCTGGTTGTTGCGCGGTGATCATTCGCTGTACAGTGAAGCAGAGCCACCAACACTCATAGTTATAGCCGTAGAACTTGAATATACATTGAATAGCATTTAACAATCTATGATTGCTTTATGTTTTAATTCTAAAAGCTAATTCCGTCCTACTTACGTAAACAGATCAAATACCTAATGGTTATTAAGTCACAAGTCAGAAAGTTTGTCATGCACCTATCATGTTGGCACGATACTGCATTCCCGCGACCGTAACGACAATCCCCCATAATAAGTGCACGTGGTTCGCGAGCTCGCATTGCATCGAAGTATTTCTTTGTGTAACGTTATTTGGTGGCTGCTATCAGATTCAATATTTTGTGTGCGACTGTGTAACATGTTATAAATTCATTTTATCCAATATATAAGTGACGAAAACTTTAACCAATAAACAATGAATGAACTTCTGAAAACTCCCTTCTCAAGGCGAACATTAGAAGAAAGGGTTGGTATAGAAATATTAGGGCGACCAATACCCGATCTAAAAATTGAGCAAAAAGGGAAAGGAAGTAGAAATTATGTTTATACCATGAAGAAACATAGGAGCAGGGACTTCATTTTTCGAATCTACAGTTCGGCCTCTCTATCTCCGGCTCTGACATTTCTCGAGAGGGGGAAGCAGGCTGTTGCCAGTTCTTTAGTGGGAATTTCAAGCAGAGGAACAATGCGTATTTTAAATATTTCAAGTATTTGCATATTTCACGAACCAGTAGCCATATTATTATAATAGCGATAATAATAGGACTTACGAACACTAAAAATTGGAATTCACGCACGCAAAATATACCAAACAAAGTTCACCAGTGCAAGCAGCTAAAGCCACGTGGCTCAAACAAATTTAACCTGGCAACACGGTGTTGGGTTCGGAAATCACGCCTAGTAGCGACAATGCTGATTGGCGCTAGTAGACAGTTTTAACTTCCTGACCACAACACCGGATGTAGAGACTCCCAGTACTACCAACAGATGCAGTTAGTGTGTGTGAAAGGTGTGAACGAAATATTCGAATAGAGTGATGTAATAAATATCTTCCGTGATAATGAAATGGTACGTTGTATTTCAGTGTTTTAAAGATAATATAGTACTATATTTGCATTCTAAAGATAATTTTGAGGATATGTTTTCAATTGCTCATTACTGGATGCTGGTACTATTAACTTTCTCCCTCCACCTCTTGCAATCGCAAAACGTCAGAGCCGGACTGTAGCTGAGTTGCATGGACCTTTTCCCCGCAGCATGCTGTTATTTTTCGGCACGAGCCGCCACTGTTTGTATGCATATGTAAACTCATGTAGTTTGCCAGGAAAAATATAAGTCATTTGGAGAATTAAATGTTGTGCTGGCACTTTGCCATAGTAGCTCAATGGTTAAGAGCTACTGGATGGAGACCAGGAGAACTGTGGTTCAAATCCCAGCTATGACATTGAATTTTTCAGTCTGACTCTACCTTTCCATGAATACAATATACCTGTTCCCTGTTACAGAGTAAGAAATGAGTACCATTCTGCAGTGTGAAAATCGGAAGTTCTCATAGAGCAGATTAAATTCCTGATTGTGTTTTCAAAGTATATATTTTGTAACACCTCTTTGTTATCTAATTAATGTCTTTAAAACCAGTGTGTTCTAGAGCGTATGAAAATAACAAGTAATTTTACTACACAAGGGAGATACAGACAAAATAGAAAACTACAGGCCAGTAGCAGTGCTGGCACATATTTCGAAAATATCAAAAGATGGCATATATAGGAGTGTACAGTATATAGAAATCTAACTTGATAAGGTTACGTTCAAAATAGTTTTTAAAAGGCAAAACTATAGAAACAGCAATATTTAATTTCTTGGAGTGATGTGCAATTCACTAATAGAACGGAGTACAACATTAGATTTCACATAGACCTTTCTAAGGGATTTGATTTAAATAAACAGGAAATTTATTGGAAATATTAGAATTTTATGGAATGAGAGGAACAACAAAGAACTCATTTAAATCATATGTAGGCCAATGTGAACAGCTGGTATAAATAATACAAAAGTAACCTCATGCACAAGCATTCAAGTCTTACCAATTATATATATATATAACTCTTTATTATGTCTCTGGAAACACCTACATTATTTTGAAGTTAATCTACGAGGCGTGTCCGTAAAATAAGGTCTCCAATTTTATTTAATACAGAAATCATGTTTATTGTCAATGACTGTTACATTGATGGAAAGGCGGAATTACAGCTATTTTTAAACGTAATCACCATTGCAATCGATGCACTTTTGCATACGCTGTGGCAGTTTTGTATGCCCTTGTCATAGCACTCTCCCGCCAAGTTGCGCAGGTAGCGCTCAACCTCGTTTTTCAAATCATCGTCTTGTTCCACCCAGGTGTGACTTCATCTCAGGAAACAGATGATAATCACTAGGTGCTAAATCTGGACTGTAGGGGGGGATGGGTGAAGATGTCCCATCCGAACTGGGCAAGGAGATCAGCCGTTGTATGTGCAGTATGTGGATGAGCATTGTCGTGATGAAAAATCACTCCCTTCGTCAGCATTCTCCTCCTTTGATTTTGAATGGCACGTCGTAATTTTTTTTAAAGTATCACAGTAGCTAGCGGCGTTTATTGTTGTGCCGGTAGGCATAAACTCGCACAACAATACACATTTTCTGTCCCAGAACACGCTGGCCATCACTTTGCCGGCGAAAATGTCTGTTTGAACTTTCGCGGCTTCGGCGAATTGGAATGCCGCGACTGACGAGAACGTTCTTTAGTTTCTGGTGTTTCCCGTTGGGGAGAGGATCCGTCCCCTTCAGCTGCCGTGGTGCGGGCGCTGCGGACCCCCAGCACTCGTGGTACCTCTGACGTTACTAGAGGAACCTCGGGCCGAACTGCCGAGCCCCTCCCGTCGGGGAGTTGTTCGGGTTGGGTTGGATTCGAGGGGGCAGTATGTTCCCGACACCCACGGGGAATTGGGTACCTCCGGCCAGGCTACCGCCGCCCGGAGGGAGTAGAGGGTTGCCTCATAATTTCGGGGTACTAGACTGCAGAGCTAGTAGAAGGTGTGCTAGATCAGCAGGCGGCCCCACCGAGGTCATATCGGTAGTCTTCCCTGCGGGGTTGACGCGCGTAAGTGGCGTATCCACTTCCACCCGTCTTGACTTTGTAGTTGATGGGGGGGGGGCTTTTTAGACTCAAGGTATTGCTCCATGGAAAGACTGCCGGAGTTACCATCGCTCCCGGGTAGAAGAACACCCGTGATCCTACTGGTCCAGGACTAATGGGAGTAGATCCTCTGTACCTAAATAAGTTTCTGGTGTTGTGTAGTGCACCCAGGTTTTATCGCCAGTGACAATTAAATCCAAGAATTCCTCGCCCTCTTCTGCATAGCGCTCAAGGAATCGGTGGGCCGCTTCAACACGTTGCCGTTTATGGTCTTCGGTGAGTATTTTGGGGACCCACCTCGCACACACCTTGCGATAATGCAAATGCTCGGTCAAAATCTTGTCAATCGTAGTCTTACTCACTTCAGGGATAAGTTCGCAAAGCTCGCGAACTGTCACACGTCGATCTTTAAGCATTTCTTGCTCCACTTTTGCAATTGTTTCGGCTGAAACCGAAGACCGACCAGAACGCTGTTCCTCATGGACGTCTGTACGTCCGTCTTTGAAATCTCTGACCCACTTTCACACGTTTTTGACGTCCATACACTGTGGTCCATAGACTTCACATAACTGACGATGAATTTCAGTGGGGGTACACTCAAAATTGGATCACTGCACGCAACTCGCACTTGGTGGCGGAAGTGATAGGAAGCTCCATCGCAAACGGCTGCCCAGCCAAGACTAATGGTTGCAACGGGTTCGTTGTGGTAGGGACTTGAAGGGGTGAGACCACGCTACACGCCAGTGTTGCCGGATCTTGCGTAATAGCGTTCCTCACGGCTCCAGCGCCTTGGAGACCTTATTTTACGGACACACCTCGTAAATAAACATAGCTATAACACCAGAAGCAGACATCATATAAGCATAACATCAGGCTGCCTTACATTGTTCAATAAAAGCATAAAATATAGTGGAATCAAACGTAAAATTTAACATTAGAGGGGGGAAATTTAAATATGACAGAAGTCTTCCTAAGAAAGCATAGCGTTTATCAACAATTGAATTGTTTAATTTCTGATTTATTGTACTATTATATTAAAATACTAATTTACAATATTATACCTTAGCATATTGAAAGTAATTATATGTCTATATATCTATAATTAACTTATATCTTACCTTTATGTATTTAACCAATGTATATACTATTCTCTGTATCTCTGTACTTCTGTAAGTTTCTCTGAATCTTTTATTGCTTTTGAGCTACAATAATTTATATAAGTTTTAATAAAGTTAAAAAAAAACTTTATAGAAGCGTAATTACAAAATTTATCTTATTTGTCATGTTAACACTCCAAGCATACTAATTGTTTTATCAAAATCACTAAAGGACTTTTAGTAAAATGAAACCAACAGGCATAATATGTCTATTTAAAGTTAGTTTGTAGTGGAAGGCCCTTCGCCTCATTTAGCAACTTGGCATTCAATTCTTTAGGATCTTTCTCCTAATCTACTGCTGTTGAAGAAAAGAACAATTCTGTATTTTAACAATTAATAAGCTAACATTGCAAACACAACAAAAGAAGCCATTTCTAACTCAAGAAAAATTTACTTTACGTTCACGACTACTAAACAGCTATTTGGATTGAAAATGTTATATGCTGAATTTTCTTGAGCATTATAATGCCAAAATCAAATTGAAAATATTTTATACTTTAGTTCTTCATTCTATGTGCTATACTGATATTTGTTTGTTTGTAATTTATGTCCTTTAACTTTTTAAGACATATCGGACGATGAATGGAATGGGTGAAATGATGCTCAAATGAGCCCAGGGTCTATGGAGCTTAGAGTTACCCGACAAGCATCTTTTAGAATAAGAGAAAACCCCGAAAAAACCTTATCTAGATAACTCATCCTGACCGAGGTTCGAACTCGGGACCTCTTGAACGTGAGGCAGACATGCTACCATCTACGCTACCGAGACGGGCCATACTGACATTGGACTAAAATCATGTCCTGAATTACTTATCACCATAGCAAATAGTTGTAAAATATTTTTAGCTTTCTTTCACTTACAACAATGCGATGGCACTGTTTAAACGTTTTGGCAGTACACTGCAATGGATATTTGAAATAAAACCCAACATGAGCATGACTAATTACAAGTTAGCTACTAAGACATTTATAATTTGTATAATTTAAAAGCAGAGTTGTTATATCTGTATTAAGTGGTGATAGTGGAAGAGATTTTGCTTAAATTTGTGACATGTAGGTTAAAGTATTTTATTGGAATAATTTCTTTTTGTTTTTGCTAATGCATTATTTTTTTCAATACATATAAGTATTCAGTTATTAAATGGTGTTCTAAAAATAATTGAATGCTGACATTCTTCTTCTTCTTCTTCTTCTTCTTCTTCTTCTTCTTCTTCTTCTTCTTCTTCTTCTTCTTCTTCTTCTTCTTCTTCTTCTTCTTCTTCTTCTTCTTCTTCTTCTTCTTCTTCTTCTTCTTCTTCTTCTTCTTCTTCTTCTTCTTCTTCTTCTTCTTCTTCTTCTTCTTCTTCTTCTTCTTCTTCTTCTTCTTCTTCTTCTTCTTCTTCTTCTTCTTCTTCTTCTTCTTCTTCTTCTTCTTCTTCTTCTTCTTCTTCTTCTTCTTCTTCTTCTTCTTCTTCTTCTTCTTCTTCTTCTTCTTCTTCTTCTTCTTCTTCTTCTTCTTCTTCTTCTTCTTCTTCTTCTTCTTCTTCTTCTTCTTCTTCTTCTTCTTCTTCTTCTTCTTCTTCTTCTTCTTCTTCTTCTTCTTCTTCTTCTTCTTCTTCTTCTTCTTCTTCTTCTTCTTCTTCTTCTTCTTCTTCTTCTTCTTCTTCTTCTTCTGCTTCTCTTTCTCCTTCTCCTTCTTCTTCTTCTTCTTCTTCTTCTTCACGTTCAAGAGGTCCCGAGTTCGAATCTCGGTCAGGGTGCGTCATCTGAATACGGCTTTTACCGGGGTTTTCCCTTATCCTGTAAGACGAATGTCGGGTATCTCTAAGCTCTATGGATCCTGGGCTCATTGAGCATCATTTCAACCATTTCATTCACCGTCCGATATGACCTGACGTTAGAGGATGTAAATTACAAAAAAAAAAAAAAAAAAAAAAAAAAAAAAAAAAAAAAAAAAAAAAAAAAAAAACCTTGAACACTGACGTAGCAACAATCGTTAAATTTTCGCTGGTAGCATGTGTGCCTCCAGTTCAAGAGGTCCCGAGTTCGAATCTCGGTCAGGGTGAGTTACCTGGATAGGGTTTTTTTCAGGGTTTTCCCTTATCCTAAAAGACGAATGTCGGGTAACTCTAAGCTCCATGGACCCTGGGCCAATTTGAGCATCGCTTCACCCATTCCATCCATCGTCCGACGTAAAGGACGTAAATTATAAAAAGAAAAAAAAAAAGAAAAAAAAACTTTATAAAGTGTAGATAGACCTTCAATTGTCGTTCACCCATGTTTAATACTGAATAAACCTCGCTGAAAAATGACATACAGTATAATTAATCACATACAGTTATATACCAATTTAAGCCTTTTTTCAAGCATTTAAAACCATATTTAATAACTAATAGGCTCAAAATATCCATATAGTAACAAGTATATGAGAAATCAAGGCAATTGCCATTCACTTGGATACAATTGAAACGGACATACAAAATTAAATTTGGAACTCGTAAATTATAATGATCTGATTTACAGATAAATAACTGTAGAACATCTTCAAGCTATGTTGTGTAAATAATACTACTTACAAAATAGCCCGCCGCTGTAGCGTATATGGTAGCGTATCTGCTCATGCCGAATCCCCTCCGTAGCGCAATCCAATCCAATCCAATCCAACGGAAACATTCTGCGAATTGAAAAACGAGAACTTAACTTTTGACTTTACATTTTCACTGTATATATGTAAGATTTCTTTAATTCACCTTACCAGACTTACGTCAACATTCAGTACAGCCTTAACGTCGCATCAGTGTATCTAAAACTATTACGAGGGCTGTTCAATAAAGAATGATCACAATCTTTTTCTGACAACGTACCTTTACTCATCCTCATAATTTTGATGGTCCTTCTCAAAATAGTCTCCCCTGAATACGATGCACTTGTCCCAGCGTTTCTGTCAGTCTTCAAGGACATGCTGGCAACCGTTTTTGAGAGATCCTTCAAAATTGCCTCCGCAGCCTTCACCACTGCTTCAGATGATGGATAATGCCTCCCATGAAGGCGTTTCTTCAAGTTAGGGAACAGAAAAAAGTCATGTGGGGCTAAATCCGGACTATAGGGAGGGTGAGGGATGAACTTCACGTTGATTTTTGCAAGATATTCAGCAACAACATTGGCAATATGCGGCCGCGCATTATCGTGGTGCAGCATACAGCCTGCTTCATGGAAATGTGGTCTTTGGCGCCTGATATGGACCTGCAGTGTTTTCAGGACATCCCTGTAGTATTGTCCAGTTACTGATGTGTGTGCAGGTACAACATGCTGATAAATTATTCCATGAATATCAAAGAATGAGATGACCATAACTTTCCCAGCAGAAGCAATCCCTTTTGCTTTTTTGTGGGTTAGTGATGAAGGAGATTTCCACACTGAGCTTTGCTGTTTGCTCTCAGGATCAAAATGATGTAGCCAAGTTTCATCAGCAGTGATTACGTTTGAAAGAAACTCCAGATCTTCCTCTAACATCAACTTTAACTGCATGTTACCTCCATTGCAGTGGTAGGCGATACTGAACATGCCTGAACTTACCTGGTTCTCACAGGCGGGAACCAGGCGTACCAACAATGAAACTACTACGGCGTGTTTGTTTCAGATTAAGCTAACAAAATATAATAAGATTGAATTTTAGTGCGAAAACTTATGGCCGTAAAAGATTTATGATCATTCTTTATTGAACAGCCCTCGCAATTAATCCGGTGGAGGTGTCAATGGCGACTTTATGTCGGGACGAGTGAAATGTCTTTGAAGACTTTGGCAAGGAATGGGATATATTTGTGTTTTGTAATGCTTTTGACTGTTGAAAATAAAAGAAGGCGTGTATGTTCCGTAAAAAGTTTAATAACCAGGTCCATTATCACTTCAGGTTTTATTTCTCACCTTTTATATCTTCCTCGAACTTATATGTGAATAATGTGACATATATGAATTTTTTCAACACTGTTGTCATTGTTTTTTGTACTCATCTTTCGATTGATTCTCATTACGATTCATAGAAAGTGTGTGGACTTTCAAGCTCAACATACAACGAAAGTTTTTGAACATCTGACTGTCGCTTTGATTTATTATAATTTATTATTTTTATTTATTTAGTTTGTTAATGTAGCATTCAACAGTCAGGATCATATTGGCACCACCAGTGTGCCAGAATTTCATTTTGTAGGTGATTTCTTACATGCAGCAAATCTATTGACATGGGCTGTCACATTTAAGCAAATTATTTGTCAGTGCGACCTGGGTTTTGAATCCGCGCCCTTGGATTTAGACACCCATACCCATACTTCGATTTATAAATACCTTTTGAATCTACAGTGAAATGTTTAATTAAGTTGGTTTAGCAAATCTTTGTCTCGATTAACATGAAGTAGCAAGACAGTTTTGTAAGGAAAATGCTGTAATCACATCCTTCTAGTATTTAAAATATTTTTGTTAAAATTGTGTATCTTTATGTATCAACTCTAACCCTAATATACCACTGTGTAAAATAGGGTTCATAAATCTGGATAAATAAAAAAATCACATGAAAATAAACGAAAGTGGGTACAGAAGGTCGTGTAAGGTTATTATCGTGCTTAACCCTTCGTTACTCGTGTGGGTATCACCCAGGGTATTTTCTTTCATTGCTGTGGATTTTTCCGGGGTTTTCTCTTATCCTGAAAGACAAATATCGGGTAACATTCCGAGCATCCGGAGCACTGCCACCAGCAAACCTGCGGCATGGCAGCAAGCACTTGGTTGTCTCCGGGAGGACCTGCAACAAGTCAACAGCAGACTACACTCCCTTGAAGAGCTACTCGCAACAGTCACCGCCGCCAACCACCGGACTCCAGCGAAAGAGGTCCAGGACCTCCACTCAGAGGTCCTTAATCTCAACCAGCGCCTGGGCAACTTGGAGGAATCCGCCACCGCCGCTGCCCACCAACCGAAGTCCAACCACGCCGCCCTCATCAACCTCCAAGGCACACTTACCACTACGCACGGACTACTGACAGACAGACTCACCCCACTCGACCAACTCTCAGCCGCAGTAATCCAACTGCAACGAACCGAGCACTTAGCCTATGAACATAAAGCGATTCTGGCATCACTACAACGAAAGATGCACCGAGTGGAGACACACCTTACCGACTCACTACCCTGTCAACCACCGGACTCATCCGCCATCAGCTTATAGACTTGACCAGCTCCACTCGCAAATAGCACAAATGGACAACAGCCTCCACACCAGACTTGAAACCCGCCGAGCAAATAATAGCCGACTATGACTCACAGAACACCAATAGGATCCAGGCGCACTTCCCCAACATATGGAAACCACCACGTCCACAATCACACACCTGATGGCCTCAACAACACTCCTCCCGGCAGTAACTGCCGGAGATTATGCCTTCCAATACATTATTAATCAATAAAGACTCTTACTTCCACCTCTCACCCTTGACTACCATCCTTCACTTTCACCTCTACTCCCCACGCGCCTCGTTCAGGGCCTTTCGGTCATGTTCGACGCCTGGAAATCATCCTTCACCCGCCCGCCGTTATGGACGGCCGGCTCTGCATTGTCACCTCTACTGACGGAAGTGCTCAATGCGGGATCCCATCAAACCACTCCTAATGCCTTCCTTACACTCTCACCTCTTATCTCTAGTAGTTAGTTAAAAAACTTCGAGCATCATTTCAACCATTTCATTCATCGTCCGATATAACTTAACGTTGGAGGACGTAAATTGGAGGGGAAAAACGTTAATTGCTCTAGCTCTCAGAACGGACTTAACGGTTAGCTTCTAAGGAATGCATAAACAGCAACACGTCCCTTTTTCAGTTCTGTAGTTGCTCTTGTAGCATACGAAGCTGAAGTTCTGTTTTCCTGCGTGCTTTTGGGTGACAAGTGTTACCCACGCGACCTTTCACGTTACACTTTCTGCAAAGTGTTGGTGAGTACTCCGTATTCATTTCATTCTCTATATCGTATACACGCAATGTTTTTATTCTACACTACGAGTGTTTTAAACATGTTAAGTTTTTTTTTCTGAAACTTCCAAACCTGTACTAAAAGCAATAGCATTAGAAACTGTGAACAATAGATACCCACCTGAAGAATGGTTACATATCTACACAGATGGATCTAACTTGGACAACAACTCAGGAGCAGGAATTAAGTGTGCACTGTTCTCATTCTATCAACCAGCAGGATACCACACAACAAATTTTGATGCAGAAGTAACGGCTATTCATATTTCACTCCAACACCTTCTATACAGAATAGATAAATTCAAAAATGCTGTCGTACTTTCTGATTCTAAAGCAGCATTATGTGCAATAAGTTCACATAAAATGAGGTCAATCCAAATTAAAGTATGTCACAAAATGATCCAACAACTTCAAAAGCTACAGAAAAGAATTATATTACAGTGGATACCTGCACATTGTGGAATTGCTGGAAATGAATCAGATGATTTTCTTGCCAAAAAGGGTGCAAATTTAATTCAGAACAAAAGTAAAAACTTACCCTTTACATCCATAAAAAGATTAATAAAATATAAAAACAAACAAAACCAATCAATATCTAACAAAGCCAAACATAAAAAATGGAATATCTTTATTAAAAATCCAGAAATTATTCCAGAAATCCCACGTAAAGCTGCAGTAGCAAATTTTAGATTACTTGCGGAACATGATTATTTGCCCAAACACTTACACAAAATAGGAATTTATACAAGTCCAAATTGTCCTCTGTGCAACAAAGACTGACATGACTGAAGAACATCTTTTAACCTGTGAAGCCCTACCTGCCGGACCCACTACACAGAAATATTGGAGAACAAGAGAGCTAATGGCTTCATTGCCAAAACCTAGCATTTGAAAACAACAAAAACAACGACAGAATATCTCACAGTCGATGAGTAATTTCTTGCAACAAGAGGAAATGGTCCATTCGGACAGTTTATTACTAGTAAGCCTGCTAAGTATCAACATGTTTGCATTAATAGATGCAAAAACAGCATACACCATCAATCTGGAAACATACCTTGGTACTTAACCAGAAAGGAACTATAAACTTAGTAATTCACCAAAATATATTACGATGAGACTTATTGATCTAGTTAGAAGAAAAAGTAATAGGAATGTTACTGGAGACAATTGGTTTAGCAGCATGCCTCTTGTTGAAAGTCTGAAAGAAAATGGTTTGACTTATGTGGGTACTCTCCGCAAAAGCAAAAAGAAAAAAAAAAAAAAGAAAAAAAAAAAAAAAGGAAGTACCTAAAGAGTTCATAACTTCATCACAAAGAGCTATAAAATCATATTTATTTGGTTTTGAAGAGAACAAAACGCTTGTTTCATAATAGCTCAAAAGGAATACATTTGTTCTGTTGGTTTCTACAATGCACCACAATGCTGCTATAGACCCCGATACAAATGGGCGGAAAAATCCAGAAATTATAACATTTTATAATGCAACTAACGTAGAGTTTGACTTGATGGACCAAGTGTGCCAGAAAATTGACATTTCAAGAAACACAAGATGCTGGCCTGTGGTTGTGTTCTATAATTTGCTAAATATAGCTACAATCAATGCTTTCTGCATTTTCCAAGAAAAGGATAAGTACGACAAGGGAATAAGTAGAGCGAATTTCCTTTCTAACCTTTCCTGGAACCGAAAATTTCACAAATTCCAGCAAAGAATGACGTGCTGTGCAACTGCTTGATATTCAAAAACCAGCTTCGGAACACTGAACAAAGAAAAGGATCCAGTGGACGTTACTATGAATGTGGAAGATCGAGAGACAAATCAACCAGGAAGTGGTATACAAAGTGTTGTAAATCGGCTTGCTCTAGCCATTTGAGAGATGAGTGTGTTAGCTGTTTGTGAATAACTGTATTGTATAAATAGAAGTGGAATTCAAATAACAAAAGGCGATACCTGGGAGGGTAAAGGAAGCAGATCCTTTCCGGTATAAAGAAGGCGCTGCAAATGTGAACATAATCTAAGCTCAGTTGCAGGCAGAAAATGTGAATGTCTTTAATTCCGTAAGTAAACATGTATGCATTACGATATTATGAGTAAATGCTGTGCTTCTTACACAGTTTCTTTTACATACGAGCAAAATAAGGTTCATTACGTAGCATATAACCATCTAAAATGTCGAATAACGATGATTACAGGATGACTCCTGTCACCCACGCGAGTAAATACGTTACAGAAATTCACGCGAATACCGCAGGGTTAAACTTTTGTCCTCAGATCTGCTTCACCAGGATTTTAACTTTCCTGTACTTGTCATCAATGATATTGTGTTCAAAAAAGCAATTCAAAATGTAAGTTCTATGTAAGGCTACATAAGTAAAAGTGTAGCGGCAGGTGACACCTTGCCTCTGTGATTAATACCCCTAAGAAGGGATGGGTGAGGTGAAAGAATCACAGGAGGCTACAGGCCACTGAGATAGTCCCACTACTGGAACTCCCTAGAGAGGGCAATGAACGACCAAGCAGCCCTCTAACAAGCAACGGTGCCATGTGTCCAAGAGCGCCATATCTAGGAGACGTGGTGAAAGGTGCTCCTGAAATGATGGTGGATGAGAAACCATTCCAGCAATCGCCCAGCCAGGGAACACCACGAGTTGGCATTCACGGGAATTGAATCCGGTTTTCCGAAAATGTTTTTAAAGGTCCAGATAGACAGTTTCTCTTGCAGTGTTGCTTATTATCAGTAATAAGTATGCCCCATCTGCTGCCGTGCATCCGGCAGACAAGGACGTTCTAACCACTCCCGGCATATCTCTCTCTCTCTCTCTCTCTCTCTCTCTCTCTCTCTCTCTCTCTCTCTCTCTCTCTCTCTCTCTCTCTCCAAGATGAGCGTCAAGAGTGATTACCGCCATTGCATTTTGATATATTATGAGTCGGTACTCCAAGGAGTCTGACCTCCAACAATTAGATAAAGGACTTGTAGGCTACCGGTTTGGCATTACATCGAATTTGTAGCAGATGCCATAGGCTTTAACATCCAACAGGTTATTATGTAAAACCAACAAAGCAGACAAGACTTAGTAAATAAAATTATTAGATTTCCTTGCATTTTTAATAATGAAATTATGTCAACTCTTCATTGCTATCGAAACTTAACAAGCAATACAATAAAGAAAACGAATTGAAATATAGTGCTCAAGAACACTGATTTGAAATTACAAAAACGAAGGATGATGCGACGTAATCAATTGATACATATGTCGAGGAAAGGAAGTGATGGATACAGTTAAGGATAAGAAACAAAGAAAAGAAATAAGCAATGCCAAGAATACTGATGCAAACAGTGTCATCAACTCAAAGAACGTTAAATTACATTATAGTCAATTTGAAGTATGAAATAATAGCACTGTGATGAAACAAATGAAACATGAAATTAAGGAAATGATTAAATTATTGCAAATCTACCAACTTATACGTGAACTTGGAGAGTACGACATTGACCCGGGAGAAACCTACAAGCGTCCTAGGCTTGAAGTAGGCCCAGCATAGAATAAAAACCTAAATAAAAAACTAATATATACCTACATACACCTACACACATACTACAATTACAAGTGCCACCATTTATCCACTGTTTTTAGGAATCATATAATGTACCGGTGAGGGACAGTGACCTGGTATGGCAGTAGTCGAAGGCCGTTTTGACCTTCAATGACCTCTTAGCTTTGACTTTATTGCAAACCCAAGGAGGACAAACTTGAGTTCTTCGTTTATTCGTTGAAATGTTGTTTAATGATCTATTAGCAACTTTTGGAGATGAATAGGCTATTTCACCTCATTTCTGTACGTTCTGTTATGCCACTATTTTGGCCGTACGTTTTTCTAGCGTCCTGCATATCTCTACGGTCATTAATCAATTGGAAGAGTTAATATTTTTTGACCTTTTAATGTAATATTATATATGGAGATTTGATTACTGCATTCTCTGTTATGGTGTTTGTATATTAATTTTTAAAATACTTTATTCACTTCATTACTTTCATACGTCATTTGTTTGTCGTCAATCTTTATTTAATCAAACCATCTCTGAGGATTTTAACCGAAATACCACATAGTTGTGATATTTTTATAAAAATGGAATTTATATGTTGCATTTCCTGGCAATTGTGATCTGGGGTGTTTCAAGGCCACACAGGCTTAATAACAAAAGGTGCAAATTAAAGTAGCGAGTGTAAATACGTTAAATATCCATGTTTACATCTTTTTCAGTTCTTTATTTTCTTTTATTGGTGCATTGCCATAACCTCACTTGTGGAATTTGTGGGAATACTAACAGAATAGAGAGCCATACAGATGGATAAAGAAATCAATTTAGGTCAATGTCTGTTCTTAAAATTTAGTTTACATTTTCCTTATCAAGTGTTGTACGTTGGGGATGTTTTGTACTCCACACAAAGACTGGATGTGCTTAGAAATCTTATCTGGGATTCTCTGAACTACCAAAAATTACTTAATTTTAAACATTGTTCATGTTCGTGTAATGTAAAACTCAAATATTTGATGTGTTGGCTTCACATTACTTTTTCCATTTATCTTCAACAACCTATTGTTTTCTATTTCATGTCACTCAAGGAATATATTTGTAGAAATGTTTTTGTTACATATTTCCTTATATATCGTACATAAGAAATATGGGAAATTAGTAGACTTAAGAGTTGGATGCTGCGTTATGGCTTTCAAATTCCGTTTTCTTTGCAAGTGAAAGGGGGAAAGAGAAGAAAAGAGGAAGATGCACATGTAATACTTCCTATTTGAAAATATAAGGTATAAGTATTGTAAAATTCAAACAAATAAGTATGAATATATTGGACATGTTTAACTCCACCAAAAACTTAATTGACAGAAATTGTTTGTATTTTAACGAGTTGTACATTTTCATACATTTTACCAGTTGTGCAGACATTATCCAGAATGAAGAGACAGAATAGTAATACAATGGGACACAATGCAGTAGACTTAAGTAATAGTTAAGTGGTTTAAGAGCTGGTCGCTGTATGTTTGCTTTGAAATTCTGTGTAGACTAGGGAGGGAAAAAAGAATTACGACTTTCCGCTTCAGAAATGTATATAGTTGTTCAATAACAATGAGTATCTCAGAATGGGTTAATTAAAATAAGATGGTGATTGTGGGCTTTAGCAAGATATTCATTTTTTTGCATTAAGATTTTGTCTGTTTCTTACTTTTACCAGTTATTCAAAAGTTATTCAGAACGAAGAGAACTTAAGAGGCTGCAGGCAGAAAATTCAAAATCGATAGAGCCATTTTGATAAAATCATTATTTTTGAAAAGTGTTCCATGTAGAAAGTAATTTGTGATGATACACAACAGATCACAACACACAGGCAACAAACATAAGGCAACAAACATTCAAACAACGTCTGTCTAAATTCTTTTTGGTTCAAGGAGTCTAAGTGAAACCGTGCTATGGAATTTTTGGGTGGCATACAATACTTCTCACAAACACTAATTAAAGCACCAGTGCGCAACTCCTAAGAAAATAAATACAGGTTACAGAATGTCTTTCAAAAACGAGATCTATAGCTCGTGTGTAATAAGTTCCCTTACTCCCCATGTAATCATGATAAAATATAATGCATATCTTCAATTTTCTGGAAATATCGTCGAGTCCTCATCACCAAGAAATATTTTGGTACAAATACTACTTTCAACCTGTAGATATCCTTCAAACAGATAATTTATTCCAAACAGGTAACTTTCTCATGGCGTCAAAGTTTTCCAACACATCCATTAGGAATTAGAATTATTTCATATTTTTAAATTTATATATTTATTAAAATCTACTAGCTATATCCACCCCAGGGGATATAAAAATGTATATTCTCCTTACAATCAATAATTCCAAAGAGTGGAGGTTCGTCATAGATGCTTCTCAAAAAGTCTTAAAGGTGTTTTGCTTCATAATGGAAATATTCAATCTTCCATTCCTGTAGCCCACTCCTTTGTTTTATAGGAAACATATTAAAATGTTAACTTTTTGTTACAAAAATTACAGTACGAAAACCATCTATGGCCAGTGTGTGGAGATTTCAAGATTATTGGGCTATTACTTGGTGAGTAGTCTGGTTTCACAAAATATCCTTGTTCCTTATGTGAACGGGATAGCAGAGCTAGGTCAGAACACTCCGAAAGTTTGGTCAGTCGGACTAATTTAACAACGGGCGAAAAAAACATTACGAACCTTTTATTGATACCTCAAAAGTATTGTTGCCACCTCTCCATGTAAAATTAGGTTTAATCAAATAAAATTTGAAAACTTTAGATATAAATAGTGAGTACTTTATATACCTTTGTGTAACACTTTCTACATTAGCCTCAAAAAAAAAAAAAAAAAAAAAAAAAAAAAAATAAAGCTTGTGTACTTGGCCCACAAATTTGAAAACTGAAAATGAACAGTCAGTAATACTATGAGTGGAGAAGTGAAGGATGCCTTGAATGCTTTCAGGAATGTTGTTTTTAATTTTCTAGTAAATAAACAAACCAAAATTATGTTAATATGGTGAAAATTATGTTACGAGGTTCAAATAGATTGGTTGCAACTGAATGTCAAAATGCGTTTTCTTCATTCCCATCTAAATCATTTCCCTGATAATTTAGGAGATTTTAGTGAGGGACAGGGTGAAATATTTTACCAGGATATTAAAAATATGGAAATGAGGTATCATCTCATGATGATGGATTATTGTTGGACATTAAAAAGGGACTGCTCTGAACAACATGCAAGAAGGTCAAAGAGGAGAAAATTTGAAGTACAATATTGAGATAAGCTTATAAATTCACTTATAATTATTATAAATTAATGATTAATTAGTGACAAATAACAAATTACAATAATGGCCTAATTTTTCATAGAATATTTTTGTTGAAGGTAATTTTTATTACGTCTCCCACAGCTTTAATTTCATTTATGTTATTTATAAATAGTTTGAAAACTTGACGTAATGAGATAGAATGGAGATTATTTTTCAATTCCAAACAAAACAAATCCCTTTAGGATCACCTTTCAGATCCAGAAAAAACAAAAACAAAAATAAGTTTTGAAATGCAGAATAGTGTTATGCATCAATTTTAACATATGGGAATTATTTATTGCTTCATACCTTTATTAACCTTCCAAGTCAATACTTCCGATCTTAAAATGGTAACACCAATAAAAAGTAAACATTTTGTTACCAGTGTCCGTGCTGCCACTGCAATTGGATCTTTTGAGACGGCAGCAATGGACAATGTTCTCCAGCGGGAACCAGCTCTATGGAGCGACACTGACACACAGGGCCGTAACATGAAAGAGGGAGATTACAAAAGTCCATGGTGAGAGTTAGCGACCTGCCGAATGCGCAGAACCATCTATATTTGACATTACATATCTGCCTCTTTAATCTGTGTACACAGTATTTTTGTATAAAGCAAATGTTTCATCGATTCGCTATTTAAACACGCCACTGGCGAATTATTAATGCTGGCGTGTGTACAGTTCACGGAATCAGACCAATAACGCACAATGAACAGAATGGTGTCAAGAGACAAGTCGCCTATTTCCAAATGGTATTTTCCACGTAGTATTGAAATAAATGTGGATCCTTTTGGACTAAATGGTAAGTTACGAACAAAGAACTTTTGTGATACATGACTTTCTATATCTATTCAAACACATTCTGTTACTATTTTATGTTAATCGAGATAAACATTTGCAATTGTTGCACGTTTCCTTGGCAATAGTTAACTATTATAAGAGCTGATCGCTAGTTGATCAGCTTAAAATTACGTTATTCTTGCACGCCCAAGTGAGAGGAAGAGAGAAAGAAACAATAACTTCCCATTTGCGATAAATAACTATATGAACATTTAAACAGTACGACAGAATGCTGCGGTACCCCAGCAGATGCTGTTACTGCGTCCTGTCCTCGGGAATGGTGTATACGTTTGACGTCACCCAGCATCTCAATCTGAGCTTTTGCTCAGATCGGGATTTTCGGAATGAGCAATTTCTTTAGATGTACTCTACCGCTGCTGCAATCGAAGCAAGAATACCCCTTACCTAAGGTTTGTTCTCAGACGGGAATTATAACTAATTTACTAAACGAAACGAAATAATCGTTCACATTCGTTTAAATATTCAAATTTTAATTCAATATTGAGTTAGCAAAACGCGTTGTGACATAATTGAATGGATAACTTTATAAACACCAGTTAGCTTCAGAACATTAACTTAAAATTGAGTTCCCTCACACTGATAAGGTTTCGCTTTTTAACTCGACGACCTCCATGCACAGAATGATGATAACTCTATCTAATCTGAAATTATTAAATTTGCCATTGTTATGGCAATTAATTTCCCATTGGTTCACGTCCTCTTCAGTGAACCACTTTTCATTACCATATTAGGTAACTTATATAATCTTTTGTCTAAATCATATTTAAACAATTTAACATTCAAATAACATTATTTACAATTTTACACTATTATTATCGTTGTTAAACACATTGATATTATTATTATTATTATTATTATTATTATTATTATTATTATTATTATTATTATTATTATTATTATTATTATTATTATTATTATTATTATTATTATTATTATTATTATTATTATTATTATTATTATTATTATTATTATTATTATTATTATTATTATTATTATTATTATTATTATTATTATTATTATTATTATTATTATTATTATTATTATTATTATTATTATTATTATTATTATTATTATTATTATTATTACTATTATTATTATTATTATTACTATTATTATTATTATTATTATTATTATTATTATTATTATTATTATTATTATTATTATTATTATTATTATTATTATTATTATTATTATTATTATTATTATTATTATTATTATTATTATTATTATTATTATTATTATTATTATTATTATTATTATTATTATTATTATTATTATTATTATTATTATTATTATTATTATTATTATTATTATTATTATTATTATTATTATTATTATTATTATTATTATTATTATTATTATTATTATTATTATTATTATTATTATTATTATTATTATTATTATTATTATTATTATTATTATTATTATTATTATTATTATTATTATTATTATTATTATTATTATTATTTTTCCTTCCTTTCTACGTATTCAATCACAAGTTTACCTTCATTTGTTTCTTAACCACGTTCACTTTCCATTTTCACCGATTTTTCTTGAATATTAATATTTTAAATTCTGAATAGCATTATCAAATAAATAAATAAATAATATTGTAACTTTGTGGGTTCGTAGCATTAACAGGCCGAGTTGCAGAAATTAAAAATATCCTTTATTTTCGTCGAAATACACTATTCAATTCTCACGTAAGAACATTAAATCACATATACACAGTCTTACAAAGTATATCACAATAACAAACAGTGAGAGCAGATTACATCTTTAGCTCTCGTTACAACACAGCTGGCTATCTCTCATTTCACAACTACTCTCTGGCGTGTCACAATCCTTTATATATGTCCATTCATAAGTCGATAACATTCCCGCACAAACAAGAAAAACAACCATTCTCCGTCAATCTAGATATCTCTAGAAATTTCCCGACATGAAACCCTACCTGTGGCGGCAAGTCCTTTATCTGAGATAAGCTTGTTTGTCGCCTCTGTGATCACTCGCCGCGTTATCGTTAACTGCTCATGCAAACTCTGAAACATTATCCGCCGTCTATTAGCTTATTTGTGCCAAAAAGTTTATGCCCAGCGCCGCGACAATATCAATTTTTGGGGCCAAATTAAAACAACTGTTACAACAATAACAAGTAATACAATTGAAGTGGCTAATTGTACAGAAATACATGTTACAGAAACTGTGTGCTTTAACGTGCTCTAAATGGTTGTGTAGTAAGCGTTTATCTACTCTCCTACGGTTTAGCAGTTTTACAAAGGTACCCAGAATGAGAGGAATTCTAAGAATATTCCTAACAAATTCAAGAGATACTACACACACACACACACACACATACACACACACACATACACACACACACACAAACACACACAGACGTTGTTGTAATTGTATTATATTTGAACAGAGTGTAGATGCACTGACTTGCCGTGTATGTGCGATAGGCTTGCATAAACAACTTCGTTGTTACACATTGCTTCCGATACGCCTTCACGCTTTGCCATGTATAGTATATATAACAATGAATTTGTTTACGCAAGCCTATCGCACATACATGGCAAGTCAGTGTTCTAATACTATCACAACAACGTGTCATACATCGGCAGGCGCAAGAAATCATATATAACGTGAATGAATGTTGTAACAAGGAGTAAGAACAGGGAATCAAAATCCATTTGGGCGGCTGAAATGATAATTTTTATTTGCGTATAAAAATTAATTGGCTAACATTTCGTATCAGACATACAGCTCCCAAGTGTTTTATTTGTGCTTCGTCACATACTGTGCACCATGTTACTAGTATTTTGCTATTCTAATAAACAAGATAACAAGCGAATACAACGATTGTCACTGAAGGTGAATACGCCTCAATACTCTGACATGTAGTACTTTTCATTTGTCATGAAAATGTCTTACATATATAGTATTTTAATAATTTGTACAGCTGCTTTTCAAAAAATAAAGTTATTTGAGAGAGGTATTTTTAAAACTTTTTGTTTCCCATTCTTGTACGATACAGCACTTAAACACCTAGTTAGGTACTTAGAATGCTTTCCAATTTTGAGTTATGCTGTTTGGAACATACACACGTATTTATCGTAAAAATGCATTTTATTACTCAGGGGACTTCACAATACTGAGTATGCATATGGAATTTTTGGGTGGAGTACTTACACGAATTCAGTAGAGAAGAGTTGTTGTTGCCCCAGCTTGGATCGTCCATTTGAAAGTATCATTATTATCGTCGCTTAAAATGGTTCGTTAAAACGGCGCTAGAATTTCTTGTCTACGAGTATCAATTCACGTGTATACAAGATAAGCGTTCTGAGGTCCCCAGCATGCGTGTTTCCTTGATCGAAGCCAGGGAAGGCGACCTACAGTCATGCAGAGATAGCAAACATGGGGTCCAACGTTTTTTATGCATTTTTCTGCGCATTCTGTATAAAAAGCACCACTTTAATCAAGGTAAACCGTTACATTACACATTTCGTTACAAATACAAAGTGAACTGCGACAGTGAAATCCATGCTATATGCTGGCCGTCTTTCCACGCAATAGCGAAAGTATTTCCTTTAAAGGAATGAAAAAGTGTTAGCAATTGGTATCACTGAATAACTGGAAATAGTTTGTGCCGCAGAAACGATATATGAAACTAACTGTGTGTTTTGAAGCTAGTCGCATATTTTTATAATTCGTTTACGTATAAGTATTGCTTAACGTTTACAAAAAATTGTACATTTCCTCCTTGTCAGAATGAAGGCCACTTCACCGAAATTCAGGATATTGTCACAGAGGGCATTGTTGTACTGCTGCCGCAAGCCGCAGCCGGGCACGTGGGCAGGAGAGCTGGACGCTTGCCAAGAGAAAGAAACAGAGAGAGGCTCTGGAATTTTCTGTCTTTCTCTTGCCGCCGCGAATGTTATCGAAAGGTCTGCAGCTTTCTAGTAACAATGACTAGGGGTATAAAAACCATGCAATGTGTTAGAGTGGCAGTTGTGTGATGGTTATTGCGACAGTGAACGTTTGAAGTGTACCGCAGTGATTTCTTTCATTTGTTTACGTGTGGCAGAGCACTGACCCCACCTTGAAGACAGCTGATTGTCAATTTCACGTCTTTTTACTGCAATAAAGAGTGTTCTAAATTTCTACAAACCAGACTTTTGATTCTACTTAATCCACGTAGTCACGATAATAATTTCATTTCTCAAATAAATAGCCTTAGCTTATGGGATTTTAACCAAAAGTGTCATAGCATTTTGAGAAATTCGAAGAGTTCGAAATATCCTCCATTTAAGGGAATGCAGCACCGAAGTTGGCTAAAAATATGGGAAAAAGTTTTTTTCTTTTTTGTTTTTTGAGCTAATAAAATACTTTAAACCTTATAATCCAACTAAATTTATGAGTTTCAGGCATTTAAATACACTCACATGACAATTTAAATGCCCATGCGCACGTGCAAGCTGGCTCTTGCATTCACAGAATTCTGTCATTTGAGTTGGATTGAATGTACTAAATTAATAGACATATTTGAAATTATCGGGCAAAGTTTCTGGTGGAATTTTGTGTTGGTATGATGGTTATTTCTTACAATATGTGGCACAATGGAAACAAAACACTGGCTGCAAACATTGAAAGCAAATAGTAATGTTTATCTTTTGCTTTTGTGTGAGTTTCTAACGGTCGGGATTTTCTTGTATTTCTCGTTAAACTACATACTGTTTATATATAATCAATGAGTTTTAGTGTGTCATTTAACGTTTATAAAGGTGTTTTATACATCGAAACGTGTATATAACTGTTATATAGGTTATAGGTAAAACATTTTTTGAAACAACTGACCTTTTGTTCACTGTGTACATAGTTAGGACCTTGAATAGGCTAAACGATACATGGGATGAAACACCTAACATAACACAACAATGGTAACATACTTGAGGCCTGATGTGGTAAGAAAACTAATGGCTGTGTACCAAAGGCTGGCATCAGATGAAATTCTAAGGAGATGTACATTAGGTAAGACACAAAATGCAAATGAAAGTTTACATAACACGATATGGCATAATTGCCCAAAATAAATATTTGTGTCAAAGAAGAGACTTCAGGTTGTTGTGACATTAGCCATCAGTGAACTCAATTTTGGTTGTTCTGCCTCACTCATGCTGCAGTCAGACATAATGGATACTGAGATTTCACCAGCATCTCTAAATGTTATCCAAGGGAAGGACCAATTACGCTTACTTCATTCAGCAATTTCTGCGAAGGTAACTCCTAGAACATTCAGAAGCAAACTAAAATTTAAGAAAACTGCTGCAGAAGAGAGAAGGAAGAGACAGGAGGGTCCAATTTATCTATCTGGAGGGTTTTAGTCTACTTCAAGGCATGTAACTGAGAAGGAAAATGTTTTGGATTTTAAAATTTGATTTACTCAGTTATAGTTTTTTCAACATTTTTTGTCATTCCAAATGTTCCACACGATGCAGTTTTGATTCAGTCCCTCTAAACTTTTCAACACATGTTCTTAGAAAGCAAACAAAGGTTTCTGTCATATGAATTTTTAATATTCATTGTATTTTTAAAGTGATTGATATATAAGTCAAAGGTTTAATCATTTTTTGTCTTTTTGTTTGCTCCATACATACTTTTTTCCCCTCTGGAACTAAAGGCAGTATAAGAAATTCATATGATAGATCTTTTATTCATAACCATCCGAATATTTTTAGAAATATAAAGATGAAAATTTTGAAAATGTTCATCCCGTGAAGCGTTTTGAATTTTGCCCAAATTTTGAATTTCAAAAATTAATAACTCAAAATCTATTGCAGATATTAAAATAAAAATTTGAATTCTGGGCCCACTATGCATCAGGACTGAGTGGTAAAAATTTCAGCAAGATTGGTTGAAAATTGCTGGATTTGGGGTTTTCAGTGCTGCATCCCCTTAAATGTAGTTTGCATGGGGAATGGAATTTTGTTGAAAATATTCGTGTCACATTCGGAAGATAATGGGCTTGAATACCAACGAGCTTTTGTTTTTGAGTTGTAAGTACTATTAAAAAAGACACACACACAAACACACACACACACACACACACACACACACACACACACACACACACACACACACACACACACACACACACACGCAAAAGGACATACAGACAGGAAGATTCTAAAACTGAGTTTTCTAAAACTGTTTTTTTTAATTGCGTATTTTCAATGCATTCTAAGTATTGCACCTTTTGGGTGGAATGCAATACTTCTGTACTTAGTATAGATAAGTTACAGAGAAAGTAAAAATACAGTTAAAACATTGCGAAGAAAGACTTTTTGTAATATACATTATCTTTTCTATAACTGAGTAAAAGTAAAATTTAATACTATATTACATGGTAACCCATTACCGAACTCCCTTCATTGTGAGAGGTAATGGAGAGTCGCCGAGGAAACCGTGTCTGCAGAGGTCGGAAATTATGAACTTCTGCTCCTATAGAGAAAGAAAGCGTTTTCGTGCACTCACCTAAGCTCAGAAACAGGAATCCTTGTGATTTTTTGCATTATATAATGTACAAAGAATTTTATAAATGAAATCCCAACTAGTTAGATCGCGATCACAAAGCACATCTCTCTTATTTTATTTAATGATTTGGTAGCCGTATGTACTGTTGCGGAATCTTGTTGTACCAACTTTATTCTGTCAAATGCTAGAATTGGACTCTAGTATCGCTCTGAATTAATAGTTTAAGTAGAATAGATTCTATTCAGGGGCGGCTCGTACTTACGAGCTGCAGTGCTGCACGACGCTCTTTTCTGTTTTATAAATCACATTGTATAAAATTTAAAAGACCATGTAAATAGCAATGCATTATTGTAAGTATAGGAACTCGAGTACGACCAATAATGAGCTCTTGATGCATGGAAAACACCTGCGCAACTAATGGAACGTATCTTCGAGTTCAATGTGCTGAGAGCCAGTAAGCTCGGTAATCAGTACTGCGCATGCGTACAACCTTCTCCTCTTGCCTCCCTGATGTCCTAAGTTCCATAGATTTTCGCACAAAGGTGTTCTGCATCTACGTGTTGCGTGGTGATCATTCGTTGTACAGTGAAGCAGAGCCACCAACACTCATAGTTACAGCTGTAGAACTTGAATATGCAGTGAAAATCATTTAACAATCTATCATTGCTTTATATTTTAGTTCTAAAAACTAATTCCATGCTCCTTACGTAAACAGATCCAATACGTAATGGTTATTAAATCGGAGGGCAGACTGTCATGCAAGTATCATGTTGGCACGATACTCCATTCCTGCACCATAACGGGAATCCCCCATAACAAGTGCATCTGGTTCGTATGCTCGCAGTGTATCGAAGTATTTCTTTGTGTAACGTTATTTAGTGGCTAATATCAGTTTCTTTATTTTGTGTGCAACTGTGTAACGTGTTACAAATTTAACGTGTTCAATAAATAATGAACACGGTTAATGAACTTCAGAAAACTGCCTTTACAAGGCGAGCATTAGAAGAAAGGGTTAGTATAACAATGTTAGGGAGACCAACATACTATCTAAAAATTGAGAAAAAAGGGAAAGGAAGTAGAAATATTTTTTATACCATGAAGAAACATCGGCGCATGGACTTCATTTTTCGAAACTAGGTGAGTTGCATGGACATATTCCCGCAGCAGGCTGTAATTTTTCGGCACGAGCCGCCACTGATTCTATTATTCTTCTAACAGAGCACACTCCAACTTCAGGTGAGAGCAGAAGGTTTTATGTATTGACTTTTGCTGACGAATGTAAAGCCAAGTTTTATCGGAAAGAAACAAAAACTGTGAATAACTTTCTATAGAAAGAATTACGGTACTTCACTCCGTACAAGCAACTCTGTTTTGATGCTCGTACTGGAGTAGGTATAGCAATAGAGTTTTAGTTTTAACAGAGATGGAGCAGTTGTACAAGATGAAGATACTAGTCGGCCACGATATGATTGCACTCGGCGAGAAGCATTACTAAACAGTTACGTCACAAGTGGGCGGAGAACCGCAGGTACAGTGCGGATAACGCAAACATCAACAATACCGAGACGCTTTCAATGTGACGCGCAGATGTAGTGCAGTTCAACACGCTATTTCTTTGAACCTTTTCTTGTGCAGTTAAAATTCTAATAGTATAGTGGCAGTTGTAGTGCTCGCTCTGACAAAATTGTCGTGTGCTTGTGAAGAGTTTAATTACGGAGGCACCTACAAAGTTAAAAACAAGAAAAGTATCCCATTCTGAGGAAAAGCATATATAAAGTTCTGTAGACAAGAAATAAAGGAGAAAAGGTTACTCCTACTCCTTGAGAAAGCAATAGTTAGGGCAGCAAAATTAGTGCGAAAGTTTGGGAGAGCCATCATGAACAGAAAATGCTTCAACAACTGGGATTAAGGTTAGAACTTCGAGGAAAAATCGAAAATCAGGCACAATCATATCTCTTGATGAGTTTGATAAGTGTGTTGTGTGTAGAAAATTTTTGGAGTATTACTTTGTGGAAACTCCTGAACTTCGCTAAAGAATAAATATTTAGGGTGGCAAAGAAATATTTAGAAAATTATTAAGAAAAATGGGATTTCAATGTAAGAAATGCAAAAACAAACGATCTGTTCTCATGAAAAAACCACAAAGTGTTGCAAAAATTGCAGAGTACTTAAGGGATATTAGTGAAAATATAAAAGGCACACGTAAACCAGTAGTTTATACGAACGAGTCTTGGGTCCATAACTCACTAACCCGTCAAGAACTGCTGACAATATTAGCAAGTACCAGGTGTTTTGACTAATACTAGTGCTGGTCAAAGAGCAATTGTACATGCAGGGAGATCCATAGGATTTATTGACGGAGCCGAATTGATTTCCGATTCAAAATCCAAATCAACGAATTACCATGATGCAATGAACAGTCAAAATTATAAAAAATGGGTAGAAGAGAAATTAATATAAAATATCCGACTTGAAAGCATTGTTGTGCCATACCGCACAGGAAAATAAAGTCCCTAACATTTCATCTCGAAAAGCATAGGTTATTCATTGGCTAACACAAAAGAACATTAAACATGATCCGCAACTGACCAAAAATGAACTTCTAGACATAGTGACAATTAATTTTAAAAAAGCCTGTTTATTGGCTTGATAGAATAATGGAACAAAGGGGCTTTACAGACTTACGATTTCCTCCGTACCACTGTGATGTTAATCCTATAGAGTTATCTGGAATTTAATTAATTAAACAAAAAATGTATCATCGATTACTTTGAGTAATCTGAAGGCTATGGCAACAAGCTGCATAGCTCAAATTACACAAAATGATTGAATAGAAGTATGCAGACACGTGAAAGGAACTGAGCAAGATTTTAAACGCCGAGATAGGTTAATGGAGGAAACAATTGAAGATATAATTATAAACGTGGTTCTAGAGAGCAACGATGATGACGATGAAGATTGCAATCGATACAGCTGATAAAGGGAACAGTAATACGGATACAGCAGATGAAGCACCTGAAACAAACATTCCCAGACTTGCTGCTTCCGAGAACTAACGTGAAGACATCAGCAGGCGTGGACAGTTTTAATTGTCACTGTACATTCCTAATCCTTGTTTCACATAGGCTTGCCCCGTATTTCTCAACGGTCACGTGACCTTATCACTTCTCATTGGCTTCTGTTGTGGTGCAGACTGTTTGTGCGGTAAAAATTAGTTCGTTATTTAACATGGTGATATGTCTTTATATGTTGGAATAGAATTGTCAAATTTATATTTTCGTAACTGTTTTAATGAAATATATTAGGCAACAGAGTTGATTTATCTGAAATACATGCTAATTCTTAAACGAAGTAAAGAGGAGGTTCCTTTGTTCTCAAGCACATGGCACGATAGCACGTGATTTAGCGGTAGTGGTGACGTATTTGTTTATATGACTTTTATCACTGACTTTGTTTTGAACTGGATTAGTCATATATCGCCATTCGACGGTGTGCTATGCGGAGTGCGGGAGCCAAATTATTTTATTGATCGTTTATTGCACGTGTACTTATTATATGTATAATGGCTGAATCTACCGCCAGTTTTTCGTTGAAGCATCGCAAGGGAAAACCTTTACAAAGCGGCGAAAAAGAATTGTTTTGCATGTGTTTAATGTACTCACAAAGAAGAATCCGTCTTTGTCAGTGAGAGAAGTCGAACAGCTGTGCTCTGAACTTACAGGTGTATTAGATGCGTAGGAACATCGCGACATGAAATTGAGACAACAGGAAAACTTAGCACTGCAGGGGCGATATTGCTATGTGGCGAAGATGTTACTTAAGGACAATCAGACTGTACCGAGATACAAGTCGCAAAAGACCCTTGACGAGACGGGTGAATGAAGAACACACGAAAAGTAAGGTACGGCGTGACACGACTTTTAAGACTGAAAGACAAGCATTTTTGCAAGGTATGTGTGCTGGTTTAAAAAAATCCCAGTGGAAAAGGCCGAAGGCCTCTCATTATAAACTTGTTTAAGTTTCATTGCTCATTCATTCAGTTTCAACTTGCTCAGTTTCATTATAAACTTCATTATTTTGGCATGCCTTCATATTCTTATTTGTATGGTTTTATCTATCTTCCTGGCAATTATTATAACGTTTACTGCAGGTTTCAATGTGACGGGGAGGCACCGCCTATGGCTTATGGCGCGAAAGCATTAGCCAATTAGGATGAGGGGGAAGGTAGTTGCACGCGGAGTGATACATGTTAGCGGGGCAAGGTTATATGAAACAGAGATTAGTATGGTCGTTCCCCTCGCTACCCTCGCTCCGCGCGGTTCCCTAAGCTTCATGTAGTAAACAAAACAGTGGCGCCCTCCTTCAAGTGCATTCATATCTTGGCCGACTACCCGTTTGTTTAGACATTTATCTCTAAGTTACCATCTATTTAGTCTCATTTATCCTCTGCTGAAGCTAATCCCCTTGCGTGAACATCAAACCCGAAGCAGCAAATTTAGCCACGATCCCATGCATAGTTTTCCTTGCTGGTGGTACAGAGTTTGACAAATTCCCATGCAAGAGCGGGCAGGTTCTTACAGAAAGTAAGATTTGCATAGGAATGTGACACAGCATATTTATTATAGCAACAGAGGCGGCAATAACAGCGAGAGTTAATACAAGGCCTCGATAGGGTTGCCAAATAACGACCCTATACTTATGTTATTAAAAAATAATTATTTTTATGTCTTAATCAATATATTCCTTTTAGAAGTGGAGTTATTAAATATTATCTTGTAGCTGCAATGCAATATGTGAATGCAGTAGGCTTAAGTGATAGTCAAATGTTTAAGATCTGGTCACTATGTAATGACTTTAAAATTAATTTCTCTTTTGATAACCATCAGGTAAAAATTAATACCACTTGCTGTTTAAGGCAAGGCTACACTGAAAATTCCAACTTCTATAATAATAAACCTGTCATTAAGAAAATATAACAACATAATTAGAGTACCATTTTAAACTTGCATGTAAATTTTTATTTTGCTATACAAAATAGTTAATTAATTATTAATTATTTTTTGAGAAACTATTGTAAAAATTAAAAATGTTCTACGCATCAAAATATTTCAGCTTTTAAGTTGAGTTTTTGTTTTCGGTTAGTATAGAGCAATTTCAAAAGATCCACATGCTTATTTTTTTAAATACTCTTTTAGCATTTGTTCTAAAATATTTTCCATGTGTTAGCTCTCAGAATTTTGAAAATATTAACTTTTTTATTCCTTAACACTATATAATTTCCAAAACGTGAGCTTTAACAACAACAACAAAAAGGAATGTGAAGTTTCTTATTTACACATTATGGACCTATCCTGTAAGTTTCACCAAGTTAAATGAAAAACTTGTTAAAGGTCTCTTTAAATTGTCAAGTGATGGCCTAAAATGCTGCAAATGGTAAAAATAGCACGCCATCTATTACTACAAACCCTGCCAAAAAAGGAAATTCCATGATTTTCAACATTTTCCGCGAATTCTCAGTGTAGCCTCTCCTTAAGGGAAGTATATTGTGACTTTGTGTGTTCGTGAAATTAAAAGTCCAATTCCACAAACTCAAAATGTTCTTTATTTCCACCGAATTACAGTTGGAACACTTGCCGATTACACAGAATTACGTAGCGCACACAATTACAATTCGCCAGTTCGTCTGTCACAGGTCCACTCTACACTCACAATTACGTACAACTTCTCTGATACACGTACACAGGCTTCCAGTCCGTTCACTAGCACGGCGCTGCTCACGGCTGTTCGCCAAGAAATGAACTGACTCGTCCACTGCAGTCCTTATATAGGAACATCGCTGTTTCAGGAAGCCTTGCGGCTCGGAAAATCATCCCAAATGTTCCAGACGTCAGGGGGAGGGGAAAGAGGTGGCCAGCGACCAGTGACACTTTCCTCAACATCCCCTTCAGTGAACGCCACAAGATAAATGGGTAGGCGTTTCCTGAATGCCTCCTGTCACCCACCCAGCTGCTAGCTGGCCATGCCTTCCGATAATTAAGTGACAATATATACGAGGGTGGTTTGAAAAGTTCTCGGAATCAGCACGACAGGACAGCCCTAGCGCAACGAGTTGTTCACGTGATATCCATTGGACTGTTGCCTTAAACACGTGCCACGTCAGTGCTCTTGTAAGAGAGCTGTGGCGGTGACGTGGTTCTATGGTTGTTCCCGCGTAGTGATTTGCGAAGATGGAAAAAATCGAGATTCGAGCAGTACTTCGTAAAGAAAGGTATGAAAGCAAAGGACATTTATGCCGATTTCCAGAATACACTGAGGGACTCTGCTCTTTCATATTCAGCTGTTGCCAAGTGAACAAATGAATTTAAATTTTGTCGGGAGAGCTTAGATAATGATCCGCGCAGTGGTCGGCCAAGATGTGTCTCTACTCCAGAAAATATTGAAAAAGCGTACATAATGGTCATGGAGAATCGCCTATTGAAAGTGCGTGAAATTGTTCACGCTTGCCAAATGTTTGAAAGGGTACATCACATTTTATCTCAAGAATTAGAAATCTGCAAGATGGGTGTCGCGACTCTTGACGCTGGATCAAAAACGCATGAGAATGGACATATCGGAACAATGTTTGGCCCATTTTAGGAGAAATGAACAAGATTGTTTGCGCCGGTTTGTGACCACGGATGAAACTTGGGTGCATTACTATATCCCAGAGACAAAATAACAGTCAAAGCAATGGAAACATGTTGATTCTCCGTCACCAAAGAAACCAAAGACAATTCTTTCGGCTGGAAAGAACATGGCATCAGTTTTCTGGAATGTGAAGTGGATTCTGTTTGTAGATTATCTCCCTACTGGGCAAACAATTACTGGAGAATACTATGCTAACCTCCTGGGCAGATTGCAACAAAAGATACGCCAAGAAAGGCCAGGTTTAGCAAGGAAGAAAGTCATCTTCTATGAAGACATTGCGCGCCTGGCCCGCCTCGGTAGCGTGGTGGTAGAGTGTCTGCCTCACGTTCAAGATGTCCCGAGTTCGAATCTCGGTCAGGGTGAGTTACCTCGATAAGGTTTTTCCGGGGTTTTCCCTTATCCTGAAAGACGAATGTCGGGTACCTCTAAGCTCCATGGACCCCTGACACATTTGAGCATCATTTCACTCATTCCATTCATCGTCCGATATGATAACGTTGGAGGACGTAAATTACAAAAAAAAAAAAAAAAAAAAAAAAAAAAAAAAAAAATGCGCGCCTGCACACATGTGCCGTTGCCTTGGAAAATTTACACGGACTAAGGTATAAATTGTTACCACACCTGATATGGCTCCGTCAGACTTCCATCACTTCCCAAAACTGAATATTTTTCTTGGTGGACCAAGATTCACTTCAAACGAAGAATTGATAGCCGGAGTTGACAATTATTTTTGTTGACCTGGAGGAATCTCATTTTTGAGATGGGATCAAGGCACTGGAACATTGTTGGACCAAGTGCATTAATCTAGAAGGAGATTACATTGAAAAATAAAAAAGCTTCAGCGATGTAAGTACTTTTTTTCTATTCCGTCCCGAGAACGTTTTAACCCACCCTCGTATTTAAAAACTTAAACCAATAACAAGGAATATTTCGGAAAATGGCTCTCTCCATAAAACTTTTGATTGGACATAATTTGTGCGCTTTGATGAGATGTCATTGTTGTGTAGTAAGATTTTGTCAGTTCTTTATGGTTTGCCAGTTATGCAAAAATAATTTACGATAGACTTCAAATTCTATTCCTGGAAACACCAAGATATATGTCATTTTCATGAATACTTTCTAAAAATAAAGCATTTTAAACATCATTGGAGCAATTTTTGAGAAATGTTTTTATATCGCAGGTGGTGTGGGACGCCATCACTTTCTTGAAAAACTAAGTTTCACATCCTCGGATGATACCAAACTTACATAATAAGTTTGGTATTTCACCATCTTTTCGTTTGGCCGCGCCGTGGCTCAGTGGTCAGACCGCTTGGCTCTCACCAAGGTAGCCCGGGTTCGATCCCAGGCGACCGCAAAGTGAGATTTGTGATGGACAACATGGCGCTGGGGCGGGTTTTCTCCGGGACCTCCGGTTTCCCTTGCCATCTCATTCCACTGGTACTCCATCTTCATCTCATGTATCATCAGTGTCACCGCCTGCGGTGCCGTATGTAGTGAAAGCGGGCGTTAAACACTACACACACACACACACACACACACACACACACACACACACACACATTTCATCTTTTAGTTTTTGTGTTATGCTGTCACCAGGAGTCATGCCCGCCTCGGTAGCGCAGATGGTAGCGAGTCTGCCTTACGTCCCGAGGTCCCGCCAAGAGGTCCCGAGTTCGAATCTCGGTCAGGGTGAGTTACCTGGATAAGATTTTTCCGGGAGGACGTAAATTATATATATATATATATATATATATATATATATAAAACAGGGAGTTATATGTACGGACACACACAGAGACATTTTTCTAAAAATGATTCCTTTTCATTCAGGGAACCTCAAAATATGTATTTCCGGTGAAAGCTCGGTATAGAATATTTGGATGGAAGACAATATTTCTGTACTTGCTATAAGTACATAATACAAAAATTAGTAGGTTTTGTAAGAGCTGTTTTTCGAGATGTAGATAGAAAATTAATACATCATTTTTTTTATTACAGCAATCAAAGCAGAAAACCCTCGGCATATTTTGGCACCTGTTGAGAGTCATCAAAAGACTCTGCACCAGCAGATCATGCCAGTTCTGCAAGTTCTTCGCTTTCTGGGAGTTTTGCCTCTGCAGTTTTCTGCCTCAGGTGGGTATAAAATAGGGTGACAAAAACGAACACTGCTTTATTTTTCATTAAACCCGTTACTTCAATACTAACTTACAGTCAGACTTTCATTTACACAAATGCAAAACCTCTCTACTGTGTTCCTTTAAGTCTCTGGAGCACGGACCCTTCATGCTGCTATAATCTTTCTTACCCACACCGGGTCCACCTCTAACGCGGAGCTACACAACAAAGCTCAACTCCGATATTCACATGTAAACTACTTTACTGCCGGTTCAACAGCTCGGCGATCCGTCACCCGGAGCCGTACTTACTGAACCGTGAACTGCTTCCTGCTCGTTTAATGGAGCCTGAAATGGACCACACTCAGTTCGAAGCACCACACTATCAAACTACTAATTGTAGAAGTCACTGATTGTGACTCTAGTAATTACTGACTGAATGACTGGTTGACAGCCTTGCATCAGCTTTTACGTATTTTCTGGACGCGGTAGATCTTTTTGGAATTGGAAGCCTCTGGAATTACAGTTGCAAATTCGTTTTTGCGTAGTAATAATGCGACTTGATTCCTGACGTCAGTTGTACTGGAACGCATGTTTATTTCCTACGGCATCGTCTTTCCTCTTCGTGATGTGAGCCAGCAGTTGATCTTCAGCGTGCATTACTTTCCCACGGCAGACTTGGGCAATCTTCGATGTGACAATACGATTGCCAGACGGTCTTTATATATGGGAATTCTACCCGTTTTACTTTCTATACTATGTACTTCCTCTAAAAGGGAGGGGAACTATTGTGTACTACCCATTTGCATACTTACAAAACAAGAAGAAGCAATTTTGAAGAAGGTCTGTGTGTGAATAGCATAACCCAAACCGAAAGTTATGTTAAATACTAAACTTTATATTTGAAGAATGCCTCCAAAATCACAAAATACGCTTAATGTGGAAACATTTCCGAAAACTTTTATTTTCTTAATAAGTAGTCTAATGATTTTAATTAAAATATTGAAAGTTCAAAATATTTTCGTAACAAATGAAGTGCAGTTCTGCAATATTGTGGGAATAGTTTGTAAGGGCGTCTTCTTTCTAAATTACTTTTCATAATATAGCAGCACGAGAGATACTACGCCAAAGAAGTAGATCTCGTAATAGCACTTAATTTATGTTAAATATTTTCACTTCGAAGAGATAACCATATCTACATATTCCTTGTTTTTCGTCTGAATTTTAAATGCCTATAGTTTCTCAGATAAGAAGTTTCTGTTGTGTTCCTTTTAATATCCTCATCATGTCAAGCGAATGAAATTCGTAAGCCATCACATAGTGACCAACTCTTAAAAGATTTGATAATCAGTTAAGTTTACTGGGTTCTTCTATTGTCATGTTAGCTAAAGGAAATATGTAGTAAAATGATCTATTTCCATTAACATGAAACATATTTTTAAGTAAATAAGCGTTTTACGAATGGTTTGCATAAAAGTGAGTAGATGTGTGTAGTGTTTAACGCTCGCTTTTACTACATACGGCACCGCAGGCGATGACACTGATGATACATGAGATGAAGATGGAGCACCGGTGGAATGAGATGGCGGGGGAAACCGGAGATCCCGGAGAAAACCCGCCCCAGCGCCGTGTTGTTCACCACAAATCTCACTTTGCGGTCGCCTGGGATCGAACCCGGGCCGCCATGGTGAGAGCCAAGCGGTCTAACCACTGAGCCACGGTGCGGCCAAAAGTGAGTAGAGAAACTCAAAGAAGCGAACATATAAAATTTTTGGAAGAAATGTTCAGGAATTACAGAAAATGCTCTGGGAATGGTGATTTATCCCATATCCTCCCAAATCCAAATTATACATCATTTGTGCAGGAAGACATCAACAACAGTTTATAACTTTAATTGAATACCAACTACCATTTTACATTAAATCCTCATATAAACACTGCTGTAGAACTGTCTCGTCTACCTCTAGGAGAAATGAAAACTTGGAATCAGTGTATAAGCTATCGAAAACTTCGCTAGTTTAAATTGCTTGTTGACAGTCTATAGCAGGGGTGCTCAATTGTACAGCACACGCTTCCTTTCCCTACATAAGTTGTTCTCCCCACACCAGTGACCAAGTCAGCGAGAGACACAAGTAGCAGCTAGTGGCGTTTCTACTAACGTTTAGGTATCTTTGATCTAGGTGAAGCCAGATCACAAAAACTAGAAGAACTGAAGGCACCTGTTAAATATGACCCAAATGTTGAAAATTTGGTACAGCTTTCTTATGAACTGGCATAACTTATTAGAAAAAATATGAAACCATTTAGTGAAGACGAATTTATCAAGCAATGCTTGCTAGTATCTGCGAAGGAATTTTGTCCCAATTTAGTCGATTTATTTGCATCAGTCAGTCTCTCTCTAGGTAAAGTAACGAGACGCATAGAAGAATTGTGTTGTGATTTGAAAAGGCAATTAAAGAACAAAATAAGGCCATTAAAATGTTTTTCTCTAGCCCTGCACGAATCGGTGGATAGATCTGACGAGGCTCGGTTAATTGCATTTCTCAGGGAAGTTGATAATGAATTAAATATCTTATTTATGGCACAATTGCGACTGTGGGAAGGACAACTAGTAGTTGCAGGTTTATATCATTTCACTTGCATGCGTTCTGTGTTCACAATAAACGTCATGCTTCTGGAAAAGTATTGTCACGGCAACAGGCATAGAAGTTTCGGCACAAATAAGAAAACAGTCGGCGGATAAAGTTTCAGATAACGAGCTTGCATAAGCAGATAAACATAGCGCTTGAGATAAAAGACTTACCGAAACAAACTGAGATAAATGGAAATGTCTGGTAATATCTTGATTATTTGGTTTCTTTATTCTTCCGGAAATATCTCGAATCTAGAATTAGGTATTTAAGGACGTGACGAATCGCAAAGTGAGTCAGTTATGAAACAGTGTTGTGAAATGAGAGACAGCCAGCTGTGTTGTTTTAACGAGAGCTAAGGATGTAATCTGCTGTCACTGTTTGTTATTGTGATCGACCTTGGTAGAGTAATGGTGTCTGTAACGTAATGCTGCTGTAACCTATAAGAGTATTTCTACGAAAATAAAGGAGATTTTTAATTTCTGCAACTCGGACTTTTAATTCTACGAGCCCACAAAGTGACAGTATGCAAAACTTCTAAAGCAACTACATGACACATTCCCTTCGCAATTTGAAGATATAAATAAATTTGAGACAAATATCCAATTATTTTTCACTCCTTTGAAGTTTCCATGTAGTGAGGCCCCACAAGAGCTGCAAATGGAACTACTTTTGCTGCAAAATTCCACGACAGTAAAATGTTCTGAGAAGGAAGGATAGGTGTTATTAAAATCTTTGCCCTGCAGTGATTATCAGATATTATGGCAGTCTTTGGCTCTACATATATCTGGGAATAAACCTTTTCAAAGATGAACTATATAAAGAGTGAGTGTCACAGTAAGATCAGAGGCGATCACCTTGCTTATCTTTTGAGACTGTGCACTTCGTCTTTTGCACCACATATTGCAGACTTTGTAAAGCATAACCTGTGTCTTAAGAGACATTAGTTAGGAGTAAACTGTGAGTGCGAATGCTTATGATTTCCTATATGTCAGAATGATAGCGAAGTTCCGCCACTGGAACTCAGTAACCATAGGTAAACGCGCGATTCTATCGCAGCGGGGGGAAAGAGGTGATTTCAACCTCCCCTTTCCTTTTTCTTCTTTTTTAAATTTATTCAGTGATTGATCAGAAATATATGCTTTACAGATCCTTGTTAACTAATTGAATCTTTATGAACTATATAATAACATGTAAGGAAAACCAAGTTGGCTCCTATTATATACTTAACACTATGAAGCGAGGATGACACACAAGAGGGAAAAAACTGTTAATAAAAAAGTAATCAAAGAGATAAGAACAACATTCATTGTGAAACAATATTCATAGTTTTTTTCATTGAGAGTCACTAAGGAGGAGATCCTGTGGGAGTCGTCTGTTCAGGCGTGTGGGCTGGCGGGTTCGTACACCGATATCGTACATCACAGCTCCTGGAACATCTGGCAGGTTTGAGAAGAAGCGAGAGGCGATCTGACGTATGTACTGGTGAAGAGGAAGGACACCAAGTTCTTTATGCAGTTGTTGATTTCTTACGTACCAAGGGGCATCTGTGGCGATGCGCAGAAATCGATTTTGCAGGAACTGTAGCCTACGGAGATGAGTGTTGTTAGCAGTATCCCATACCTGGGAAGCATATTTGATAAATGGCCGGACAAGAGATTTGTAAAGAAGCAGAGAGCATTCAATACCAAGAGGAGTGTGTCTATGAAGTAGCGGACCGAGTTTTGAAAGTCGTCCTGATGCCAACGAGATAAGTCGGTCAATATGGGTTCGCGAAGTTAATTTGGTGTCCAGCATTACTCCTAGGTATTTGACGGAGGTGGTGGGAGATAGCCAGGGAATTGATTCATGCTTGATATGCAATTCGGGAGAGTTGGAGGTGCGATGTAAGCTAAATATCTTAGCCGCGGTCTTTTGAGTGCTCCCCTTTCCTGATATAATTGAGCCCCCAAGGTCTAGAGTGAATAACAGGCGACTTGGGACTGGCAATGCAGTTCGGATTCTAAACCCAGCTGAAAAAAGGGTCCTGGTGTAACCAAACCCACGTGCTACCACCACAGTTCCTTACTTCACTGCATTTATCATGAGTTTTCAGTCATTTTGTACATTAAATATTAATTCTAAAAATAGTGTTAGTGGTTTAATAGTCATTATATTTGAAAATAATTTGAATTATTGGCCTCTGTTTATTATCATGGTCATACAACCATCGCTATCCGCCCACTGTTTATCGGAGTGTACCAACGATCGTTCTAATGCAGTGTTGCCTCCGTAGCAACTGCTGATGAATGCTTAGCAGGTCAAACCAGTGTAATTAAATATAAAAGTTAATTGATGGAAATTAATAATTTCTCCACACTAGCCATACATAGGCTAAGGTTTTTTTTTTGATAGAGTCAACATGAAAAATTCAATGCCATGGCCGGGATTTGAACCACGGATCTTCTAGTTTCCGTCCAGTCGCTCTTAACCTTTAAGCGTTAAGAGTTAAATGATGAAGCCTGGGACTTAAGTACTTACAATAGTAAGTGTATCTCGGATGCGAGAGCCTCTAGTGGTCTACCGGGGAAATATATGTGTCAACTGGAGAATTTAATGTCAGGAAGGTACGTTGGCCATGGTAGCTCAAAGGTTAAGAGCAACTGGACGGAAACCAGGAGATCCGTGGTTCAAATCCCGGCCATGGCATTAAATTTTTCATGTTGATTCTATCCATAAAAAAAACCTTAGCCTATATATGGCTAGTGTGGAGAAATGATTAGTTTCCACCAATTAACTAAAGTAATAAGAGTTAAATGATGAAGCCTGGGACTTAAGTACTTACGATAGTAAGTCGCCACAAACGGTGTATCTCGGATGCGAGAGCCCCTAGTGGTCTACCGGGGAAATATATGAGTCAACTGGAGAATTTAGTGTCAGGAAGGCACTTTGGCCATGGTAGCTCAAAGGTTAAGAGCAACTGGACGGAAACCAGGAGATCCGTGGTTCAAATCCCGGCCACGGCATTGAATTTTTCATGTTGAGTCTATCTATCAAATATAAAAGTGCCTGAGCCGTTAGAAGCATTGCGTTCAGCTTCTTTTAGCATTACTTCCTTGCTTTAAGGAAGCAACTGTTGCACACCTCTGATTGTAAGCCTGGATGACGACTCAGTAACTACTTTATTGGTTATCGTGAAGACCCTGATTGATACCTAAATTTGAATTAGTACATTTTGTTTACAAAGTACTGTTACATGACGGTTTTGGGGGGTTGATAGGAATTACGAGAGGTGCAAAGGTACAGGGTTTGGAACCCGGTATCGAGACCATATGCTACATGTCAAAACTACCAGGTTTTGTAGGGCTTTAAAAGGTAAGGGGTTTTACCCTTTAACCTCATGTAACTGGGAGCGTAGCTATGCATCAGGTAGAGCAGAAGAAACATCTACTTCAAAATGAACTGAGTAACTGTATTTCAGAGATGCCTAGCGTTTCTACAGGGCACTCCCTGGATCTGGATGAGATCAGGGGCGCTTTGGTAACATTTAAATACATAATGACATAATGCAACTATACCTTTAGAGATGCGTTGTTTGTATGGCTGAACCTTGTGCAACTGGCGAGAGATGTACGGTCCGGTGCACCCTGCTGGCGATCTTACTCGTAGTGGCACTTTAAAATAAACCCTTGTTAATGTTTATAGAGACCATCAGCACGTCCCCTCTCAGATCTCTCTGTCAAGTCCCCCGGGTCCTAACTCAACCAAGCTTAAATAGGGGTCCTACCTAAAAGCCAAATCAGCAATTCCCACGCTAACTGTTAATTTCCTCCCAAATATTGCACCATATTGTGCAATCATTATTTACATCATTGAGAACATTTTTAGACCTGTTACTGACCACCTAAGCATTATTTCCCTTGACCAGCAGGATGTGTGATTCACCAATTCAAAGTACATGTTTTGCCAGTCAGCAGAATTTAAGCTTAATCATCAACAAACAGCTTTGCCCAAACTCAAGGCACCGGAATTAAATGTTACATAACAATGATTATAGTGATTTCCAGATCTTGCTCAGCCTATACACGCAACAGTATAGTCGTAATACAGAATGATGGTGCAGTGTATAAGATTGCATAGCTAATGTAGCAGCATAAAACTCAAAGCGTGGTAACCTGTAGCACTCGCATTCAGAAAGTCTCAGACCGACCACTCTACCTCGTGGTTTGCCCTGGTCGAGGTTCCCTTCCCAGCTTTCAGGTATGCTTACTGAAGGAAAGAGAGGGCTCATCGCTTCAGTAGTGGAAGGATCATCACATAATTCAATTGCAGCTTGCTGAATCTCGTACATTGTCTTTTGTGCGCTACACGTTTAATACATCTTAAAAGCCTTAAAGTTACAAAACAGGTCTTGCGATATTACATCTGTACTTTACGAGATTTAGGTATACTCATTAATTCAGAAGGAAAAATGGGCACAGAAATAATTCTTAGAATAAATAAGGCAAACCAAGTCTACTACCAAATCTATCAAACACTAATAGGAGCAAAACAAATTAAAAATGCGGATATACAACAGTCTATTTCCCAACACTTGTTTATGGCTCAGAAAACTGGACAGTATTATCGAAACATAAAAGTAGAATTGCAGGTACCGAAATGAAGTATTCGCGGAAATGTATAGGGGAAACTGGAAGGGCCGGGATAAGAAATTTCCAAATAAGGAATATCCTTAATCAAGAGCCAGGAGTAGAAAAAGACAAAGACAAATATTTTAATATGAATAGGATGGATGAGAGCAGGAGGCCGGAGAGGAAGGAAGAAGAGGGAGAGGGCGACCAAGAATACAATGGGGTGATAATGCAAAGAAAACAGTGAATAAGAAAGGAAAGACTTTGAGGGAAGCTGAACAACTAAGTAGGGATATGACAAAACACAGAACATGGATCATGACCGGCTGAGGAAACCCGACGCTCGAAATTGGATAAGAAGAAGAATTTTATGCAAGTAACATTTTCATTTTTTGTTTTTATACCTTCCTTCATGTTTCTTAATATCGGTTTGGCCACTTTTACATTTTGGTAAAATACATACATTAACATGCTGTTCATAATTTTTCAGCATTTGTACATTCAAAGTACATTTTAATTTTGAGTAGATCTTCCGTTAATAAAGATTTAAAATTGTTAGCACATTTTAAACGAATATAATGCTTCAAACTCACAAGCCTATCTCTGCTTAATCTTCAACAAACTTACAAAGTGATTTTTAGAGTAGGCATACAGTTTTTAAATGGAACGATGCCTAACTACATCAAAAAATCAAAAGTACGGTAAATTAGAATGTTAATGGTGTTTACCGTGGGATTTTAGTGCCAGTAGTTCACGAGATATCCTATTTTGAAACCTTTACCCACCGACATTTGTACTACCTGTGGTAGCGCAAACTAAAGACAAATAAAAGGGAGTGTACTGCTTCTGTGGATCCTAATAAGTAAAGAGAAACTTTACCTTCAAAGCTTTTGTTGAAAATGACCACCTGCAGCTTCAATACAAGCTTCCAGTATCTTGTGGTAAGACTGCAGCACACATTCTAGCATTTGAGCGGAACTTTCAGAGCAGGTAGCAGTAATACGTTGTTTAATATCATCTGGTGTAGTTTGTATGTCCTTGTAGACAGCGTCTTTCAGTTTTCCCCATAGAAAAAGTGCAACGGAGTGAAATCCGGTGAACGGACCGGCCGAGGTACAGATTCCCTTCGTCCAATCCATCGATTTGGAAACAATCCGTGAAGACCAGCAGTAGTAATTTGTACACTATGGGTTGTACAGCCAACATGCTGAAACCACAGATTTCTCCTAGTCTGCAGAGGAATGTCTTCTAGCGTCTGTGGTAGATAGTCTGTTAGGAGGCTCAGATATTTGTGCGAGTTTAGTGTTCCTTCTATGACAAAAGAACCTATACTTCATCCAAAACAAAATACATGATGCATCTGGAGTATCACGTCTTAAAGCCCATGTACAAAAGTTAACACGATTTTCAAAATCGTTTGCATGCAGCTCTTGATAGAGATGTAATAGGGATGGAAGCTCTGTCGATGGAGAATGCGAAGTACATTTGCCCGACTCATTCCACTTCCACGTGCGAAGGTGCGGGAACTAATTTGCGGATCTACTGCAACAGCAGCCAAAACATTAATTTCTCCTACATCTGCACTCACCTGTTTGTTTCTGTTACGTTTTCCTGGTGTTACACTAACACTTTCACGTAAACTGGTTGAAGAGGTTAATGAATAATTGCCAAGATTATTGACGTCTATTGGGATATCTTTCCGTATTGTCACCCGAACGTCGGAACTACCTATGGTACCGGCAGCAGCAGCAGCAGCAGCAGCAGCAGCAGCAGCAGCAGCAGCAGCAGCAGCAGCAGCAGCAGCAGCAGCAGCAGCAGGAGACGGTCGGTGTTCGCCACGCCCCCTCGTTTGTTTTATAGCGGTAACGAGGGGTGGCTGGGAAAAGAAACATCACTGCGCCGTCTCTTTCTGTTCCACCTGAGTTCTCGAACTTACGGGATATTTCATCTAATCTAGAACCTTCCAGATGGGCCAGCTGACCCTATATAAGCAACACGTCGGGCTGGAGGTTTGAGTCAGTGCTTGACGAGCTAGCGAACGAACGAGAAAACTGTGTACGTGCATCGGAACGGTAACGGACCAACTGGTGAATTGTAATTGTGTGCATTACGTAATTCTGTGTAATTGGCAAGTGTTTAACTGTAAGTCGGTGGAAATAAAGAACATTTTTGAGTGGTGCAATTGGACTTTTCATTTCACGAACCCACAAAGTCACAGTATACACCATACAAGAATGAACTGCATTCTTCCTACACTTTCTGTACACCATGAGCATGTCCGATTTTTCTGCATTGGTAAACCCCATCTTCATTTACAACCTACTGCTTGAACTATCACTGACTAGAACGTCGCAATGCACAAATGAACCGCAAAGACGTGTAAACAGACCATAACAATATCGTATCCAGTGACTAAGCCGATTAAATGGAACACACAATTGTCGGTGTGTGAAAGTTTCAAAATAAGATATCTCGTGAACTACTGGCACTGGAATCCAGAGGAATATGTCATTGACATTCTAATTTTCCTTACTTTTGGCTTTTTGTGTAATTAGGCATTGTTCAGTTTAAAAATGTGTATGTTTGCTTCAAAAATACACCTTGTAAGTGTTATTAAAATCTATTTACAGGCTCAAACCACGAGCACCTAACTACCAAATAATGCTGTGAAAACTGCACATCGATAGCACTTTCCATTTCGGAAATATTGGCGTGCAAGTTTTAGGTGATTCATACTGTATAATGGAGCATACTCAATATAGCTAAAAAGTATCCTTACTTTCTCTTCTTTACGAAACTGTAACACATTGAATATTTATTTTCCACTTTGTGAGCTCATGACTTCGAGCGGCGGTTTTGATATTTTGACATGATTCGAACCCGTCCACTGTAAGAAACTGCTGCATTTCAATATTGCCGAACAGTGCAGGGAATGGGGATTCAGTACCGCATATCTGTGTTTAGTAAGCTCCCACTGTTGGCATTTGCATCCGTTGTTCAGCCATGTTCAGACTAGGAGAAATCTGTGGTTTCAGCATGTTGGCTGTGCAACCCATAGTGCACGAATTACTACAGCTGGTCTTCACGGATTGTTTCCAAATCGATGGATTGGACGAAGGGGATAAGTACCTTGGCTGGCCCGTTCACCGGATTTCACTCCGTTGCACTTTTTCTATGGGGAAAACTGAAAGAAACTGTCTACAAGGACATACAAACTACACCAGATGATAATAAACAACGTATTACTGCTACCTGCTCTGAAAGTTCCACTCAAATGGTAGAATGTGTGCAGCAGTCTTACCACAAGATACTGGAAGCTTGTATTGAAGCTGTAGGTGGTCATTTTCAACAAAAGCTTTGAAGGTAAAGTTTCTCTTTACTTATTAGGATCCACAGAAGCAGTACACTCCCTTTTGTTTTTGTTTAGTTTGCACTACCACAGGTAGTGCAAATGTCGGTGGGTAAAGGTTTCAAAATAGGATATCTCGTGAACTACTGGCACTAGAACCCCTCGGTAAACACCATTAACCGTACTTTTGAAATTTTGATTTAATTACGCATTGTTCCATTTAAAAAGTGTATGCTTATTCCAAAAATACACGTTGTAAGTGTTATTAAAATCTTTTTATAGGCTAAAACTACGAGCCCCTAACTACCAAATAATGCTGTGAAAACCGCACATCGATAGCACTTTCTATTTTGGAAATATAGGCGGTGCAAGTTTTAGGTGATTCACCCCTATACGTAATACTACATACTGTTTTTCATCTAACACCTTTTTTGAATTTGTTGCTTCTTTACAGTTGTAGTTTCCCTATGTTTACATAATCTACTTGTGCATGTTTTCTGGTATTTACATTTTTAATATGTTTACATTGTTTTTCTCACTAATTTTGCTGTTGTAATTTACATCCTCCAACGTTGTCATATCGGACGATGGGTGGAATGGGTGAATGGTCAAATGACCCCAGGGTCCATAGAGCTTAGAGCTACCCGACATTTAACTTTCAGGATAAGGGAAACCCCGGAAAAAACTTACCCATATAACTCACTCTGGCCGAGATTCGAACTAGGGACCTCTTGAACGTGAGGCAGGCACGCTACTATCTACGCTACCGAGGTGGGCGTCATTGAATTTTTTATTTAGTTCAGTGTATCAAAGTCTATTTTTAAGCAAAAGTATTGGTCTATTAGGTAGCTATTGATAAGTTCCTCGGTCACTGCCAATTTTTTCATCAGTTCGATTGTTTGTATATGTTCGTCTGTTTCTTTATGAAGTTTTGGGCATCTTTACTCGTATGTTACATGTTGCACCGTCTGCTCTTCCATTATCTAGAAACATATGCGATAGAAAACGTATAATTATTCGTTAAATAATACTATAAAAAGACAGTGGCAGCCGTGGGGAAAACTGAACGAAATGTGAAAGAATATAGTGAAAGAGTTTCAAAATTCATTGACGTACGTAAGAAGCACTTCAAACTACTGCTACACATCGTACAGGTCCAAAAAGATTCGAAATCAGTGAATTTGAAAAATGTGTTGTGCAACTTTTCTCGAGTTTTACAAACAGTACGTAAACTTATGAGTACCGTTAAAGAAAATATCCCTTTTGGAGTTAGAAGGACACATTCTGAAGACTACTTAAAGGCATGGGTAAGTGCAAGACATACGATGTGCTTATGTTTTGATGGTCAAACTGTACTGCACTATATTCGCACCTTCTCTGAGCTTTCTAAACCGTGCCATGCTACACCAGCGACATTCCATAACAATTGCATTCATTCGTCAAACGAAAATACGTTCAGTCGGAAAGCACATACAACCTCGTCTCCATCGTTCACTCGTAATGTCCTGACTTCCGCGACTAATACAGCACTATTATGTGTTTCAAATGGGAAGGGTTCTGGAGTCCAGCTAATCAGATGCCGTATCACACTCACGCGCTCTCGCACACCTATACAACATGCACGTCTGCTTGGCGCAGATTTAAGGGTAAGCAAATTATATTTTACAAACTTTTAAAGTTATGCAGTTGCCAAAATCAAAATTGAAAAAACCATTTTGGCAAATTATGTACATTTTAAAATACTATAACTATAATTATAGTCTATGAATTATCTGTTTTTCTAATCCAATGTAACTGCCAGTGGTTCATCCATATCGCTGGTAATGTCACTTCCGTTAAGAGACAATTCGTCATTGTCACCGTCTTCATCGTCCAAGTCTTGCAAATTTATGATTATAGGTTCTAAGATCTCGTCAAATGGTACTTGTTTCTTAAACTCTTATTTTTGAGGGGTTGTTGTGTTAACTTGTCAATTTCTTCGTAAGCAAGTCGTTTAACGTCCGTCAGTTTAAAAGTATTATTTCTGTTTGCAATCCCCCTTTTTATTTAAGCCCACACCAACTCAATTGGATTATATTGGCAGTGGTAGGTAAGGTGGGAGGCATATTACCTCGTGTGCCGTTTCAATTGCAAGTTGATCCAGCTGATACAGTTTTTCCATGTTTTTAAATGGAAGTACTCTTTGTAACAGCTCGTTTGTAGTTTCTGTTTGCGAAACATTTTTTAAGAACGTGTACACCTTAAAAATAATACTTCGAGCCTGACTTCGCAATACCTGCTTTTTTGACTCGCCACTAAACTCACTGCCAGAAGCCACTGCACTATTTAACTCTTACTCTACTGTTGTGTAAAGAACAACGGAATGATATTGATCTGAACTCTCCAGAGTAAATAAACACATCTTATCCAGCATTCATTCATAAACATAAGCATACAGCATTCCACAGGCTAACAGGAAATGAAGTGTTTGCTCTTTCTCGAATTTAACACCTTGACTTATTCACAGTAATTCTTTTATCCGTCATGTCAGTAGTTTAAATTTCAGTTCTGAGTAATTAAAAGTATATGTACCTACACATCAACCACCTTTAACTCTCTAGATTAAATAGAGATTACGAACCATTCATAAACAATGATATAATGTTACCAGACACGTTCTGTCAGGACAGCAGGAAATTTATTGTTTCCTCTCGCTCGAATTGGATTATTCAAAGCAATTCTTTTCTTACGTCATGTCAAACATTTATGGTTCAATTCTGAGTAATTACAAATATACGTACACGCATACATGCCAATCAATAATGATATTCATACAGTGCTTACGTCGCGATTTATTGTTTTAATACAGGTAATAGTGTTTTATTTATTTGTATTAGAAAAACTAGTTGAGCTAAAAATATGGGGTTTTCATGGTTATGTTAGATACATTAGTCTCCACCTTCCACATGGATAAGTTTCGGCAAAATCTGAATTTTTGTCTTAGCGCGAATGGTATTTCATACAGATTGATTAGGTTGGCGCTCCTCACACACCACTTGGCGGGAATGTAATACAACTACACCACAGGACTCCCATTGGTTGCTCGGCTAGTAGCCCTCAAGGACAAACACCTTCCCATTTGAAACACATAATAAGTAATAAACACGTGCATGACCTTCTGCGTGTCTTCTGTGAGTTTGAAAACAACCGTGCCGTAGTGCACTTAACATTTTACATACACTCTTGGGTCTTGGTGATAATAACCGACGTAATAACAATGACACTTCGTGCAGGAGTTTACTTTCTGCTTGCTGGACACTCCATGCATAGTATAAATTTTTTTACGAAAAAAGGAACAAATGCCAGAGGTAACTACCACTCTTACAGCGAGTTGGAGGACAGCACATAAACATGCCCGCCTTTGTAGCATAGTGGTAGTGTGTGTGCGTCATGTTAAAGAAGTTCCCAGTTCGAATCTCGTTTGAGTTATCTGGATAAGACTTTTATGGGGTTTTCTATTATCCTGAAATACCAATTGCCAGGTAATTCTAAGCTCTATGGATCCTGGACTCATTTGAGTATCATTTTGTCTACTTCATTCATTGCCCTATATGACAACATTGGAGGAAGTATATAAAATGACAACAAACATAAACATGTTTTCACAGTTGCGTGTCTGATTAACATAAACAAACTTATTTTCGTTACTTCCTAGTAATTTCAATTAAATATTCCTGTGAAGTACTCTGTAACGCAATAGACACTATTTTAGTGTAATCAACTAAACCATCTTTCTTTCATTTAAACACAAAACAGCTGCTTCGTTAACTTTTATTGGATACTGAAGGCATTCATTTCGTTTTACACTGTTATAGTCTAGATCAATACCATGACAGTAATTATAGTCGTTATTTTCCAAAACATTACATCAACCTTTTATCGTATCTGTTTGATTAAGGGACTTGTGGGAAACAAAATCGCTAGCCACCCTTCAGAGAGAGAGAGAGGAGAGGAGTGTGGTGGAGTAGCCGTACTTCCATAAAGTCCGTGACAATGGCGGTGATTCCAGTATGCGAGCCGTCCAGCCGTCATATGCGCAAACCTGTATGCGCGAAAGTCAGTGTGTTGGTTACAGACCAGTAAATCACTGTACGGCACCAAGCGCTGTGTGGCTGGGCGATGAGGGGAAGTCGGTTAAGGGGAAAGGGTGAGAAACTGGTGACGTGAGACATGCTTGCATAAACTGAAATTATCACCTGAGATTGTTATTGTTTCTTACCCGAAAGAAATAGACGATGATTTGGATGACTTCACAGAGCTTCCGCAATCCCCTTAGAGTAGCGCACCAACGTCACAACTCATATCACTCCAACTGAGCTGGATGGGACTCCTTTCTAGGCTTAGCCAGTTTACTCTGCTTTATGTTTTTTTATGTCCTCAAGCCTGTTCAGATTCCATCTGCTATACTCTGTCTCACGCTAATCTTTGTTTCACATAAGCTTTGTCCCATATCTCTTAACGGTCACGTGACCTAATCACCTCTCATTGGGTGCTATTGTAGTTATTTAACATATTGATATATCTTTATATGTTGGAAGAGAATTGTCAAAATTATATTTTCGTAACTGTTTGAATTAAATATATTACGCAATACTGTTAATTTACCTGAAATGCATATCAATTCCTAAGCGAAGTAAAGAGGAGGTTCCTTTGCTTTATCCCGCCATTCATATGGCACGATAGCACGTGCTTTAGCGGTAGTTGTGACATATGTGTTTATATGACTTATCACTGACCTTGTTTTGAACTGGATTAGTCATATACTGCCATTCGAAGGTGTGTTGTGCCAGTGCAAGAGCTAAATTATTTTACCGACCGTTTATTGTGCATGTACTTATTATAAGTAGAATAATAGTCTACCGCCAATTTTTCGCTGAAGCATCGCAAGGGAAAAACTTTACAAAGCACCGAAAAAAATTGTGGTGCATGTGTTTAATGCACTCACACAGAAGAATCCGTCTTTTTCAGTGTTAGGTCCGTAGGAACACCACGACGTGAAATTGAGACAACAGGAGAACTTATCACTTCAGGAAAAAGCAGAAATAAACAAAAGAGAGTGCTCGGAAAATGCGATTCGTGAAAAGTGCTGTACGTCGTCATATGCATAGTTTCTTCTTTAGAAACGAACTCCCTAACATAAATAAAATTTTATCTGCTGTAAATGAGGATGCAGATTTGCCAGATGTCAGCAGATCTAGTCTGTATTAATTGCTGATACAGCTGGGGTTTGTGAATGACAAAAGGGGCAAGAAAAACGTGCTAAGAGATAGAGGCGATGTTGCTGTGTGGCGAAGACGTTATTTAAGGATAATCAGACTGTACCGATATACAAGTCGCAAAATATACTACCTTGACGAGACTTGGATGAATGAAGGACACACAAAAAGTAAAGTATGGCGCGACACAACTTTTAAGACTGAAAGACAAGCATTTTTGCAAGGTATGTGTGCTGGTTTAAAAAATCCCAGTGGAAAAGTTCGAAGGCTGAGTTGAGTTGAGTTTCGTTACAAACTTATATTTTTGCACGCCTTCATTTCCTTATTTGTATGATTTTATCTATCTTACTGGAAATTATTATGACGTTTACTGCAGGTTTAAATGTGAGGGGATGACACTGCCTATGGCCTATGGCGCGAAAGCATTAGCCAATTAGAGTGAGGGGGAAGGTAGTTGCACGCGGAGTGATACATGTCAGCGGGGCAAGGTTATATGAAACAGAGAATAGTTTAATCCTGCTGTAAACAACAAGGCAGAGATGACTCAACTCACCCCGTGTTAGACGCTACATGCACACACATAAGTTTTGCAGTATATATTGCAGCGCTAACTTCTAGACAATAAATAGAATTGGGTTAAACATTAATTTATTAAATCTATGAGTTGGAATATTAATAGAATCATGCAGTAACATAATTGTTACCTTTAAACGGATTTCTACGAAAACGTTTGATTTGGCGCTGATATTCACGTCTCCACATCACAGTATCTTCTCTGTCCACTATAACTGATTTCCGCCCTCGCTTTTTAAACTTAAATCCAATGTCTATCAACAACCGATCGAGAGTACTTCGTAAAAAAAAAAAATTGGCAAGTCTGTCTCAGAATTTACGACATGCAAAACCTTATTTAGAATCGGCTGTTCATTTCTGAAAAAATAATCATGGAATTTACTGCCTATAGCACTTTTCGTAAAATCTTCGTATTTCTCCAGGCGCTGTTTGTATTTACGCAATTTCCCGGTGTTCTTAGAGTTCCGGATGCTTGCTGTTCTATTCTAACATTATGTACACTACTTGCGGAAACACCAAGGGAATCACAAGTTTTTTTCTCAGTGTTTTATGGACGATTCCGGATTTATTTATTTATTTATTTAAGCACCGCGAAACAATGCGCAATCATTCGCCTCTCTCCACTGTTTAGAGGTTGGCCTGGATTATGTTTAATTTCGGCTGAAACAATGGCCTGCTCCAAGATGAAAAGCTTAATGATTTTAAATTGCATATACATAACTACATAAATGTTCTTAGGCTTTTTCTTTTTGTAACTTACATCCTCCAGCGTTAACTCTAATCGGACTGCGAATGAATTGGGTGAAATGATGCTCAAATGTTCACAGGGTCCATGGAGCTTACAGTTGCCCTACATTTTTCTTGATCGATAAGGGAAAACCCCGGAAAAATCCTTATCCAGGTAACTCAACTTGACCGAGATTCGAACTCGGGACCTCTTGAACGTGAGGCAGACACGCTACCATCTACGCTACCGAGGCGGGTGTTCTTGGGCTTGTGACGTACGCGAGATGTACAGGAAATACAGCGTTAAATATCAGAAGCAACTCCACACTATAAACAATAACATCTTAATCAGCATTAAACTCGATACAGACCTCGTTGCGAGAGAGCTGCCTGGTATAGGAATGCAAAAATATTATATAGCATCAGTGTCCTTTAGTAGTTGTTAAATAAAATGCAACTTATTATGTGTTTCAAATGGGAAGAGTTCTGGAGTCCAGCTAATCAGATGCCGTATCACGCTCAGCGTTGCCAGCTTGTTACCCCACTCCTTTTATATTTCGCTCTCTCTCGCTCACTCATGCAACATGCAGGTCTGCTTGACGCAGACGTAAGAGTAATCAAATTATCTTTTAGAAACTTTTACAATGATGCAGTTGCCAAAATCAAAATTGGAAAAAGCATTTTCGCAAATGATGTATATTTTAAAATACTATAACTATAATTATGGTGTATGAGTTACCTGTTCTTCTAATCCAATGGAACTGCCAGTGGCTCATCCATATCGCTGTCAATGTCTATTCCGTTAAGAGACAATTCGTCAATATCACTGTCTTCATCGTTTGAGTCTTGCAAATTTTTGATTATAGGTTCCAAAATCTCGTCACGTGCTACTTCTTTCTTAAAATCGCCTTCTTGAAGATTTTCTGCATGCCTCACGCAGTTTTCGCAGTGTGTGTGTGTGTGTGTGTGTGTGTGTGTGTGTGTGTGTGTGTGTGTGTGTGTGTGTGTAGTGTAGTGTAGTGTTTAGCGCCCGCTTTTACTTCATACGGCACCGCAGGCGATGACACTGATGATACATGAGATGAAGATGGAGCACCGGTGGAATGAGATGGCGAGGGAAACCGGAGATCCCGGAGAAAACCTGCCCCAGAGCCGTGTTGTCCACCACGCAGTTTTCGCAGTCCTATTGTGTTACCTTGTCAATTTCTTCGTGAACAAGTTGTTTAACGTCCGTCAGTTTAAAAGTATTATTTCTGTTTCCAATCCACCTTTTTATTTGAGCCCACACCATCTCAATTGGATTATGTTGACAGTGGTAAGGTGGGAGGCGGATTACCTCGTGACCCGTTTCAATTGCAAGTTGAACCAGCTGATACACATTTTCCGTGTTTTTAAACGGAAGTACTCTTTGCAAAAACTCGTTTTTAGTTTCTGTTTCCGAAACATTTTTGAAGAACGTGTACGCCTTAAAAAACACTTCAAGCATGACTTCGCAATACCTGCCTTTTTGCCTCGCCACTAAATTCACCGCAAGAAGCCATTGCACTATTTAACTCTTACTCTACTGTTGTGTAAAGAACAACTGAATGATATTGATCTGAACTCTCCAGAGTAAATAAACACTTCTTATCCAGCATTCATTCATTAACATAAGCATACAGCATTCCACAGGCTAACCGGAAATGAAGTGTTTGCTCTTTCTCGAATTGAACACCTTGACTTATTCACAGTAATTCTTTTATCCGTCATGTCAGTAGTTTAAATTTCAGTTCTGAGTAATTAAAGGTATATGTACATACATACACACCAACCACTTTGAACTCTCTAGAGTAAATAGAGATCACGAACCATTTATAAACAAAGATATAATGTGACCAGACACGTTCTGCCAGGGCAGCAGGAAATGTGTTTCCTTTCGCTCGAATTGGCTTACTCAAAGTAATTCTTTTATCACGGCATGTCAAACATTTACGTTTCAGTTCTGAGTAATTACAAATATACGTACACGCATATATGCCAAACAATAATGATATTCATACAGTGCTTACATCGCGATTTATTGTTATAATACAGGTAATAGTGGTTTATTTATTTGTATTAGAAAAACTATTTGAGCTAAAAATATGAGGTTTTCATGGTTATGTTAGATACATTACTCTCTACCCTCCACATGTTTCGGCAAAATCTGAAATTTTGTCTTAGCGCGAATAGTATTTCATACAGATTGATTAGTTTGGTGCTCATCACACACCACTTAGCGGGAATGCAATACGACAACACCGCAGGACTCCGATTGGTTGCTCACCTAGTAGCGCTCAAGGACAAACACCTTCCCATTTGAGCACATAATAGTTTAACATAATAAGTTAAAGGTGTGTATAATTTCACCTGTCCTCTGTGTAATCTATATATAGCATACCATTATGTATATATCTGTTGTAAATATTACCTGAACACAGCTGTGTGGTATGTGAAGCAGAAAGATAAAATGTGGGTCTATTACATTTATAAGAATCGAAACATTTGATACTTTTCTTTGCCCGAAATTAGCTCGCGCAGAGCAGTGATCAGAAAACTACTTACAGTACTCTACTTAAAGGAGGGGTTTATCGTACGCAAGCAAATAAAAGAAAACGCTCATTAACTTCGCTAAGCCAATCAACAGCTTAACTGTTTTCTGTCCTAATATCTCTGTCTCTATCTCTCTTCCCACCCAGATGTTTGCAGCAGGATTAAACTAATTTGAGACAGCTTATAGCAATGTTGCCGGATTCTACGTTTTCGGATATCCTTTTAAGTAATGAATTATTTGGAAACCACTGTGTGATGTAACACTGTTACTACCGAAACTATGTTAGAAATAGTTTATTCCACTCATCTTACAAGTAACAAACTACTATCTTCATACTTTTCCCTATTTCCTTTTTGGAGAACGACTGAAGAAATACAGTAAATCCTACCTAAAAGGGAGCCGTTATGTGCCAGAAACATTGAAAAACGGAAAATAAATTTCGGAACGGTGCTATTTCCCATGTAAAATATTTCCCATATTTCTCTAAGCCAGAAAGCTGTCTAACGCGGAAACGGAAATATTTTACAGGGACCGTTTGCGTAAGTAATTTACGTGTAGTGGGTTCTAATGTATGTATGTATTTTAGAAAGTGTAATAATTTTTAGGGCGGCTGTACTTGTACCGAAGTTCCATGAACCATAAAGACATAAACTGTAACCCTTTGAGGAAAGGGGAAAGCAAACCATTAGCTCTCTCAACTCTCTTCCAACACATGGTAAGGGTATAACTGTTTTAGCAATATGTTCATTCTATTTTCGCTGTTACAAGTGATGAGGTACGAGTAGAAGAAAACTATGAACTTTGGTGATTTTTAAAACATAGTCTGTGTGAACACAGATTTTGTAAAATGAGTTCTAAGAGACTATGAACATTATCACTGGAAGAAAAAAGTTAATGTTATTAAAGAATAGGAAATGAACAAACTCCAGCTGAAGAATAAACCATGTTGTTTAAAGTGGGTAAAACTCATATTTATGATATTTTGAAAAAAAAAAAAAATTAAAGACAAGTGGTTAAAGGTAACAGCAGGGCATGTGAAACGCACCACAAAATCTACAGAATATGACGAACTAAATCGTGCTGTGTTTGAGTGGTTTGTTAGTGCACGCGCTAAAGGAATTCACATTGCTTCAGACTAAAGCTTTAGAGACAGCAAGAAAATTAGGCAAAGACAGTTTCAGAGTTTCCAATGGATGCCTCGAGAGTCTCAAACATCGTCATAACATTGTTTTGAATGTTGTGTGTGGTGAAGCAAATGATGTTGATATGCAGATAGGTGTCTATTGGATAGCGAAAATTGAAAATAGACAAACTAGGCCATAGACTACAATTACTGTATATATGTAAGTTGAAAAAAGTATATTATCATTATTATTATTATTATTATTATTATTATTATTATTATTATTATTATTATTATTATTATTATTATTATTATTATTATTATTATTATTATTATTATTATTATTATTATTATTATTATTATTATTATTATTATTATTATTATTATTATTATTATTATTATTATTATTATTATTATTATTATTATTATTATTATTATTATTATTATTATTATTATTATTATTATTATTATTATTATTATTATTATTATTATTATTATTATTATTATTATTATTATTATTATTATTATTATTATTATTATTATTATTATTATTATTATTATTATTATTATTATTATTATTATTATTATTATTATTATTATTATTATTATTATTATTATTATTATTATTATTATTATTATTATTATTATTATTATTATTATTATTATTATTATTATTATTATTATTATTATTATTATTATTATTATTATTTATTATTATTATTATTATTATTATTATTATTATTATTATTATTATTATTATTATTATTATTATTATTATTATTATTATTATTATTATTATTATTATTATTATTATTATTATTATTATTATTATTATTATTATTATTATTATTATTATTATTATTATTATTATTATTATTATTATTATTATTATTATTATTATTATTATTATTATTATTATTATTATTATTATTATTATTATTATTATTATTATTATTATTATTATTATTATTATTATTATTATTATTATTATTATTATTATTATTATTATTATTATTATTATTATTATTATTATTATTATTATTATTATTATTATTATTATTATTATTATTATTATTATTATTATTATTATTATTATTATTATTATTATTATTATTATTATTATTATTATTATTATTATTATTATTATTATTATTATTATTATTATTATTATTATTATTATTATTATTATTATTATTATTATTATTATTATTATTATTATTATTATTATTATTATTATTATTATTATTATTATTATTATTATTATTATTATTATTATTATTATTATTATTATTATTATTATTATTATTATTATTATTATTATTATTATTATTATTATTATTATTATTATTATTATTATTATTATTATTATTATTATTATTATTATTATTATTATTATTATTATTATTATTATTATTATTATTATTATTATTATTATATTTTTTCGCATATTTAAGAAAGCAAAACATTTTATAACCTATCTAACCCAACGTGGGCCTCCAAATTTTACGAGAGTTTACCTCAACACCAGAGCGCCCTAGTCAGATCCCAGGCCACGCCGTGGCTCAGTGGTTAGACCGCTTGGCTCTCACCAAGGCGGTCCGGGTTCGATCCCAGGTGACCGCAAAGTGAGATTTGTGGTGGACAACACGGCGTTGGGGCGGGTTTTCTCCGGGACCTCCGGTTTCCCCCGCCATCTCATTCCACTGGTGCTCCATCTTCATGTCATGTGCCATCAGTGTCACCGCCTGTGGTGCCGTATGTAGTAAAAGCGGGCGTTAAACACTACACATTTCATTTTAGTCAGATCCCTTGGTGACCATGTACCACGTGAGCGTCGCTTAAAGCGATACCGGCTACCCCGCATGGCTTGTGGACACTACCGGTAACCATAAGACCCCAATTCCTGCCAAAACAAAATTTCAGTCACCCAAAATTCTTGTATGGATAGTTTAATTCTGCTTATCCTCTTCCTAGTTCAGTAACTTATCCACCAGCGGTGCGCTATGGCCGTAGCACCCGATTCTTCAGTCGTCGAGGAGCAACCTCCTTTCTTCCCATCTACATAATTTTCACCCGACATCCTGCAACATCCACATACCGCCACTACGTGGTTAAACTCTTTCCAGAACAGATACACGATTTGACCACCCTTTGGGCTGTTCCACAGCTTGCCAACATGCTCTCTCTCTCTCTCTCTCTCTCTCTCTCTCTCTCTCTCTCTCTCTCTCTCTCTCTCTCTCTCTCTCAAAGTCAACCGATGCCACAGTAAATAATATAATCAACTAATGCCTACTTTCACATTTCAGTTCATTCACAATTTGCTTACAAATATTTTTCTTTAGTAAATGATCTTTGTAGGATTTATGCTTTCTGCCATAAAGGCAACCATGATTTTGAAATAAAATGGACAATTTCTCGTCAAATGACTCCATATATTCTCTTTTCTGTTTCTGCCAGTACGATAGTTTTTTTCCCCGCTCTCTCTTTTTTTTTTTTTTTTTTTTTTTTTTTTTTTTTTTTTTTTTTTTGGCCTTCGGTAAAATCCCATATGGCCATCGTAGGGAAAAATAAGAAAAATAATGTAAGGAAGTTTAAGAGGCTGGGAGGAAACTAGATGTGTAGATCACTGTCTTTAAGAAATTGTAGGAGAGCTTGGTATACAGGTTTGTTGCATAACTGTAATATGGTGTTGACGCTAGCGGGAAAAGGAACAGACTGCTGAAGTAGGCGGCGGAGGAAGGAAGAACGGTGGGCTCGGTAGCGAGAGCAACTGAACAGGAGATGATTGAGGTCAGCGGTTTCGCCTGGGTCATCAGGACATACAGGGGAATCGATGAGACGTAGTCGGTGAAGATGCGCAGGGTAACATCCATGTCCAAGTCGCATTCTAATGATGGAGGTGAGATGTCGACGTGCAATCCTGAAGCTGGAGAACCAAGGGGTCGTGGATAGATGCGTCTGAACGGCGGCGTGGTGATTGCCTTTGATGGCCTGCGAACGAATCCAGACTTCATTCCAGCGACAATAGGCGTCACGATGAAGGACCGGGAAGAAATCCGTGTAGGGCAGTTGGATGCCTTGGAAGGTGCCTTGGGTGAGTCCCTCTTTTGCCAGGCGATCGGCGACTTCATTGTTTCGAATTCCGACATGCCCTCTGATCCAAAGGAAGTGAATTTGATGTCCAGCTATGGTAGCGTTGTTCACCAACGTCAGTATCTCGTAAAGATAACGGTGCATGGCTCTCGTCCAGCGGGGAGATGAGAGTCTCTGCAGCACACTCTGCGCATCGGTTAAGATCAGCAGTTTGGGGAAGCCCTGAGAAATACCATATTGCAAAGCGTCACGAATGGCCAAAACCTCTGCAGTGTAGCTGGAAGCCTCCATAGGTAGGCGGTATCGAGCCAGGGCATTAGTAGAAGGACAGACGTATGCATAACCTACTCCATCAGCAGATTTAGAACCGTCGGTGTAAATCGTGGTGAAATCTGGCCATGTAATCTGCAAGAAATGAGAGAGGGTGATGTTCACGTCTGGGGTCCGAATGATGTGATCAGGAAGATAATGCACCGAAACATTCAAGAAGTGTAAGTCATATGGATATTGAAACCCCGGAAGAGAGGGACTTTTCAAAATTAAGGGAAAAGCGTGGTATAGAGACCGAAAACCCAGTAAGAGTAAGGGCAATCGTCGTACAGCTGGAAAATCCACGTTGAGATAATTAGCAGCAAGATACTGCAACGTCCGCAATACTGGGTGGGCATCCACGGAGAAAACTCGCAATAGAAAGCGCTGGGTTAATTGCTGTCGTCGTATCTCCAATGGTGGTTCGGAGGCCTCAACCAAAAGTGCATTCGTCGGTGTAGAAAGCATAGCACCCAGGCAAAATCTAAGAGCACGGTACTGAGCGATATCCAACTTGCGCAAGACCGATGTGGAAGCAGAGCCAAAGAAGATACAGCCATAGTCCAGCACCGACCGAATTAGGGAACGATATAGCAGAAGTAATATGGAAGCATCCCCACCCCACCATGAATGAGCGATACTGCGTAGAACATTAAGAGTTGCACCAATCTTGGAGATGAGATGCTGTATGTGACGACTCCATGAAAGGCGACTATCCAAATAGACACCCAAAAATTTTGCGGAAGATGCAAGGGTAAAAGTAAAAGGTCCCAAGCGGATAACGCCATCAGGAAATGTCCGTCGTTTCCTAGTAAACACTACGACTGTAGACTTGGAAGGTGAAAGATGTAATCCGTGTTCAGAGGCCCAGGTTGATAAATCGGTGGCTGCATCACTAAGCCACAGACGAGTAATCCAAAAACTAGAGGACCGAGCGTACAAACAGATATCATCAGCGTACTGGAGAACGCGAATGTGAGGACTAAATAGGGAGTCTAAATCCGACGTATAAAGTGCATAAAGAAGAGGACTCAAAATCGCTCCCTGTGGCAATCCTCGAACTACTATTCTGGGCCGAAGAAGGAGTTATCGGGAGAACGGATATAGATGAGGCGATGTCGGAGAAGATTATAAATGCCAGAGCAGTACCGAGGAGGGAGACCTAGTGCTTGCAGCTTCCCAAGCAAAACTGGCAGTAAAACACTGTCGTAGGCGCCGGAAATGTCCAAAAAGATGGCTGTCAGATATCCTTGTTCCAAATAGGTACGCTCGATGTCAGTAGTCAGGATGCTGAGACTATCCAAAGTACTCCGGGTTTTGCGGAAACCATATTGGGACATGGGTAATAATCTTCGGGATTCCAGCCACCATTCAAGTCGTTGTTTAAGCAAGCGTTCAAAGGTCTTGGCGATACAGGAAGACAAAGCGATCGGGCGATAAGAGGTACCAAAGCTAGGGTCCTTCCCCGGCTTCAAGATAGGTACAATGATCTGTGTAGTCCAACCCTCGGGGAAGACGCCGGAGGCCCAAAGGTCGTTGAATAGTTCCAAAAGGATCATCTTCGCACGAGGAGGAAGGTGGGTGAGCATGCTATAGGATATTTGATCATAACCCGGAGCTGAATTCGACGACGACTTCAGTACACTTTGGAGTTCAGACATGGAAAATGCTGACATCAAAGTGTGGTGCGAGTCCCCGGAAGAAGAGAGACCAGTAGGTGCTGGTGGTGATGTCACGGATGGCGGAGCAATGTGATCTGCAAACTCAGCGATCCAATCCCTCAGAGGGCGGGTAGGAACTGTCTTCTTCCTCAATTTGTTAATAAACCCCCAAATCTGAGAAAGTGGGGTGGTGTTAGAGAGTTTGGCACAAAAGGTCTTCCAGCACTCCTTTTTGCACTGTCGTAAAAAACGTTTGGCCTCAGCTGCGGCCCGTTTATAGGCCAGAAAATTGTCCCATGTAGAGTTGTGCCGGTAGGTACTGAGCGCCAATTTCCTCTTCGCAACATAACGACTGCATTCTGCATTCCACCAAGGAGATGGTACACCACGGGACGTAAGAACTGGCCGTTTCTCTGGGATGGAAAGCAAAGCCGCACTATTGATACACTGTAGAAAGGTGTCGTAACGCACCAACGGAGGACGATCATTGGGAATCTCAGAGACGGTGGCTTCCAGAATACGTTCGTACTTGACCCAATTGGCACGCCGTAAGTTCCATCTGGTCGAAGGCCGGTGGGCCACAGAAACGTGCGGAAGAATAGTCGAAATCTCCAGCGGGAAATGATCGGAGCCCATTGTAAAGGGAAGAACCCTCCATTGGAGTTCAGAAGATAGGGAAGGGGAGCAGAGCGTCAAGTCAATCGCTGACGGTCGGTGTCCGGGCCGAGTGAGCAGGGTGGAAGACCCATCGTTGAGAAGAACCAAACCAGAGTCCTCGATGAAGTCCAAAAGCGTTCTGCCAGCAGCGTCTGTCAGGTCACAACCCCATGTGGTATTATGAGCATTAAAATCTCCGCCGAGTAAAATGGGGGTTGGTAACTGGCGCAGGAAATGATACCATTCTCGACTGGTGATGATCATTCTAGGGGAACAGTACAATGAGACAACTGTGACCTCTCGTTGACAAAGCAGAGTCCTCACCGCCACAGCTTCAAAAGAATGTATTTGGCTGTGGTCTATCTGAATGGTGTAATGTGGAATAGCAGAGTGTACCAGAATTGCAACTCCTCCCCATCCGTCCGTCCTATCCTTGGAGTAGAGGCAGAAAGAAGGTATGCGAAGAGACGTATTCGGAGTCAACCAAGTTTCAGACAGCAGGGCGATGCTGACGTGGCGTACAAAGAGTTCTTGCACAAGAGAGTCATAATTAGCTCGAAGAGAACGACAATTCCATTGCAACAGGGTTGAAGCCATGCTGTAATGTTGGGTTGTCATCGTTGGTTTATGAGCTTTGTAATAAGCTGGTAAGGAAGTCGCGGAGAAGTTCAAGTTGAACAGGGGCCGCTGAGGAAGGAGAAAAAGCAGATAATACAGGAACTATGAGCTGTAGTAGTTGCTCCACAAGCTGCAAACTAGTGGGAGCAGACGGCGATGAAGGACCCGCCCAAGATGGCGGATAAGGATTATGAGTTATTGGAGATACAGGTACTCGTTGTGGAATATACAGAGTGGAATGAACTGGGGGAAAATGCGGAACTCGGACCGGGGGAGGTCGAGTTGACACACGAGGCACCGAAACAGCAGGTGAAGTCGGAGTGGCGAGGGCAACGGCCGGTTGGATTCCTGGTGAAGGTGCTGGTCGAGGAGTGTAGGAAGGCGGCGGAAGAGTACTGGCTGACTTTGTAGGAGATATTGCTCCAGGGAGAGGAGGGAAAGACCGTGTATCAGTCATCGAGAGGGCTCCATTAATGGCCTGTGAGTAAGTTGGACGAGATGACTGAGGCGAGCAAGGGGCATCTGCTCGAGAAGCTGCCACCCGTGCCTCCCGGTATTGATGGTATGCTGGGCATTTTCTGTCTGTTCCCAGGTGAGCTCCCTGACAGTGAATGCAGCAAGGACCTGAGGTAGAGGTGCAGTCTTCTAAGAGATGGGGTCCAGCACATTTACCGCATCTAGCCGCACTCCGACACTGATGCGAGCGATGGCCGAAGCGTAAACACTTAGTGCAGATGTAAACTGGAGGATCACGAGGTTCCACCTGGCATCGCGTTCCAAAGATGACTACATGAGTCGGCAACACTTGAGAGCGGAAGGTAATCTTACACACAGGAATGGGGACCCGTACTGCAGGGTCGCTAGTGGGTCGAGAAAAACGCTGGACAGAAATAACAGGGTAGGCACTCTCTAGAAACTCAGCAATTTCTTCTTCTGAGAGACTGGTGTCCACGTTGCGAATAACACCCTGTTTGTGTATCATAAAATTGGGAATGTAAACTTCCAATGATGTTCCAGTGAATGCCGGTGATTCTACTATAGTATTAGCGGCCTCTGCCGATGCTGCCTCAATTTTCAGTCGGTTTTTTCCTGCTGAGGTAATATGCACAATTGCACGTCGGATTGTCGGGTTGTGACGAAATAGCAGTTTACCCACACTCATGGGGTGTAACTTACCCACATTCTTATCCAAACTTTCAATAAACACATAAAAAGGTCCGGGATCTGCGCTGCTATAACGATTGGAATGGCTACGTGGTGTAGAGACGCCAGGTGTAGAAGGTGTGGTTGTAGGACGCGACGTGGAAGGAGGAGATAGTGTAGAAGGCCTCGTCGTCGGAGACTGAAGAGGGCCGACGTTCGAGGTGTCTACTGGCAAGTTCCCATTTGGTACACCATCACTCGAGTCAAAATCCATGTTGGAGTCTAATGGCGCAACGGATTCTCCTGAAGTCCGCTGCCGCTTAGAAGCACGTTCGTCATTTTCACTAGTAGCAGAAGTCGTAGGACGGAGTGAAGTTTGGACTGGTTCACAGTGAAGAGTCGGTAGAGATTGCTGCAGAGAAGTAGAAGCAGAAAGTTGTTCTTCTTGCTGGTAACATGTCTGCATTGCGGAGTAGATTAGCTGCCCCGTATCAGGGGGGTCAGCCATAGTACACTAAATATTAACACTTCACGAGTAGAAAGTACGCACGTGAAAACACAAAGAAATTTGATGTAGAATTAGGCCGGCAATTTGCCCCGTTCTACTAACGCCGCCTCTCGCGTCGGAAAGATAAACAAGTCGTCACGGTGTGGCGATGTTACCTGCTCCGCTGTCAGACAGCGACTCCGCTCTCTCTTTTGTTTCATCGCCAAACGCGAACACGAAAGCTTGGAGTTTGCAAGGTTTGGCGTTAGCGACTGGCGACAATTTTCGTGTTCATGTTAACGATAATCATTGTGAATGGCCTTATATATTAACCTAGCAGCAAGCTTTAGTGTTGATATCGCTTTTGTGGTAACTTTTCTTTGTAAAATGGGGCAGGAATTAGAATGCAATGATTGTTGCTTCGATTATTTATTTACCTTACTTGCTGAAATACAACGCCTACCCATCATTGATGTACGATTGTTTTAGGTGTTCCTCGGTTCAACCTGGTGTCGCGGCCCATGGTTTATTCTGTTTTCGCCTACTGCCTGTTTGTTGCACTCATGTGGTTTACATTCATTTCTTGGATCGACGGAAGCTTCAGATCATCAGAATTCTCCACTACTGTGTTATGCCTCCTTATTCTCATCCTCATGTCCGAGGTAGTATTTGTACCGGTCACGCATTGGTTCGAAGCCCGGTACATAGCGACCCTGTTGTCGGATTGGGTTAACTTCCAGGTGAGACATTTGGAATAACTGAAGTGCAGTTATATTTTCTAAAATAAAGTTTAATATTCCACTTGTTTGTGCAGGAGATGTACACTCAGAAAACAGCAAAGTTCCTAGACTTTGGTTTGTATCGTGGTCGTCTGGTGGGTCTGCTTGCAATGATCACAATGTTACTCATCATTCAGCAAACTGCTACTGAGCTGTTGGCCTCCAACGACTATGTGGACCCCTCGTCTTTTCGCCATATAGCAGTGTATTGTTTGACACTAGAGCTGCGCAATTTTGTTGTCATACTCTGGGCTATTGTGTGTAGGAGTACCAAGATGGCCGCTAGGACAATGTTGCAGCACTTCAAACAGGTGTGGCATAGCATTATACTGCCTCTGGCTAAGATAATACGTCAAACACGCGTAAGGTAACATTATAACGTCTCTAGACTACATTTAGAGTAAGATGGCACATCAAAAATACGTTACATTACATTTTAACAACTGTAGACTATATCTAAAGTCACGTTGGCACGCCAAACATAGTGGCGTAATATTTTAACGATTCTGGACTACATTTAGGGTAAGATGACAGGTCAAAAATACGTGACGTAACATTGTAACGTCTCTAATCCTTGTTTCACATAAGCTTGCCCCGTATCTCTTAACGGTAACGTGACCTAATGATCTCTCATTGGCTGCTTTGCAGTATAGACTGTTGTGCGGTAAAAATTAGTTTGTTATTTAACATGGTGATATATCTTTATATGTTGGAAGAGAATTATAAAGTTTATATTTTCGTAACTGTTTGAATTAAATATACTACGCAACAGTGTTAATTTATGTGAAATGCATGTTAATTCCTAAACGAAGTAAAGAGGAGGTTCCTTTGCTTTAGCCTGCCATTCAGATGACACAATAGAACGTGCTTTAGTTGTAGTGGTGACATATTTGTTTATATGTTTATCACTGACCTTGTTTTGAACTGGATTAGTCATATATCGCCATTCGAAGGTGTGTTGTGCCCAGTGCGAGAGCTAAATTATTTTACTGATTGTTTATTGCGCATGTACTTATATGTACTCGTATAATGGCAGTCTACCGCCAGATTTTCGCTGAAGCATCGCAAGGGAAAACCTTTACAAAACAGCGAAAAAATTGTGGTGCATGTGTTTAATGCAATCACAGAGAAGAATCCGTCTTTGTCAGTGAGAGAGTGCGCTGTGCTCTGAACATACAGGTGTGAGTATTAGATCCGTAGGAACACCACGACGTGAAATTAAGACAACAGGAGAACTTATCACTTCAGGCAGAAGCAGGAATAAACAAAAGCGAGTGCTCGGAGAATGCGATTCGTGAAAAGTGCTGTACGTCGTCATGTGCATGGTTTTTTTTTTTCTTTAGAAACGAACTCCCTAACATAAATAAACGTTTTTCTGCGGTAAATGAGGATGCAGATTTACAAATTTCAGCAGATCTAGTCTGTATAGATTCGCATCGTTTCGAAACAGCCTGTATAGTAAGGTATAATTTTAAGCATATACACACTTCTGGAACATTTGAGGGAAATGCACTACAACTAGATTAAAGAATCATGTACACACTCAGTACAAAATTGTTCTTCAGCACATACTTCTACAAATAAATGACACACTGTACACCACCTTTTTAGTAAGAGGATAAAAATGATGAAATTAATTTTTGTTAGCTGCTTTGACTTTGTCGTTTTAGAGCAAAGTTTGTGAATTTCCTCACTAAATTTTTAGACTGACGTTTAACATTAAATTTATAAACTGGTTAATTAGTTAAAAGCTCATTTTCAAAAGATATTAAATTAGTATTAACGAGCTTAATTATGCAAAATTAATGTTCTCAGAAAATAATTGTATTGTGTGGAAGGGTTTTTAAAAACTGGAAAGATAATCTTGTTTTACACACCAAAATAACACCTTCACAAAAATATCTTTTATGTGCCAATGATTGTAAAATATGCCATCAAAACTGAAAAAAATGTATTCAAAACATCGAAAAAATATAATAAAACATCTAGCTTATAGAAGAACGAATATATTGGAACTCACCATTTGCAGTTAAACATCAGATTTAATGGTCTGATCTCCAGATTGTGCAACCAAAGTCTTGCCTACTATCTCTGAATAGTGCCTTATGTTGGGTAAAAGGAATGTTTTAACTCACATGATGTCAGCCTTGTATACTTGAACAGTAACAGTCACATTTTCTGTTTAAATTAAGTGCTAGTCTTCCAGAATTTGAGTTACTTTATTGAGGGTTTGGCAACTACTGTTGTTTCTCAAACAAAACCTGGATCTTTCTTCTTGCTGTTGCTTTTGAACTTGAGATTTTGTAACAGTAGTTTCGGGTTATGTTTGGGGGAGGTATGAAAAGTTTATAAATTTATAAAATAATTATTATGTAAATATATTTAGTAATTTAAATAAGTAAAAATATATGTAATTTTATAATTGGCCGTAGTAATAATTGCATGACGTAATGTTGTAACGTGGAATTAAATCGGCCAATCACAAAATTAAGATAGGAGTAACGATAGTTACGAAAAATCAATAATCTTGGCAGAAATGTTTTGTAATCGTGAGTGTGATGAACAGTGGAGCAGGATCAAGAACTTTTATGTAATAGTTGGAACTGTTTAAAAATAACAAAGTAAGAATTTATCGATATGTTGGACGTATCCTGCAAGTGACTGGGAAAGGAAGTTCAAGTAAAGTGTAATCCAAATAATACAATTAAATTGTTACAAAATTTGACTTCTCCGAAACTTTATTCCGAACCACGCCTGAAACTTAGATTCTCATGACTCTTATTTAATCAAACACAATCATCAAGAAACAACTCAAAATACAACGAATTAACCTTGTTATATCTGCTTCTCGACGTGGGTCTTCCAAAAGTCAACCTGCATCCCGTTTCAAACATAGAAATCCCGCATTAAATTGCGCCCGAACGTGTGGCTGATTAAGATGTAGAGAAATTAACTACGAATAAAGAATTCCTGTCTCAATCTTTTTTCTTAAACTGTTGCTTTTGAACTTGAGATGTTGTCAAGTTATTTTTAACTTAATTACTTAATACGTGAACTAAAGTTTGTTAAATGAACGAGTCAAGAAATCAAAATAATGAAGTCACATTTTAATTTGGTATCACGTGTTAAATTCTGTACAGTCTCAAATGTAGAAGTCCAGTTCCTTTACTACTGATGCCCAATGGTCTACATAATATATCACGGCATGACTACCGGTGTAGGAAACAATGGAATATTGGAATTAATATCTCCGTCATGAGACTTTTACAAACACTTTTTCTCATTAGAGACCAAGATAAAGTGTTCATATTGCTTCACACAATCTCCGTAGAGTGTGAACGACCCAAGTAAATCATATTCGGGAAGCTTACCCCTTAAACCATGAGCAGGCAGGTATTTAGAAGTCAATTTCCGAGGGGTCCAAAAAATCTACATTGAAGAAGCAAATATGATGATGGTGGGCAAGGGTTACCAAAGCTCCACGTTGTGCGCCAATTTGAAGCAATTTGGTTGGTGAACGCTGACAAATATGATTGGCGAGCAATGAGGTTTCTCTCCGGGTATGCGTGGATGGGTGTGAGAAGGAGATTTTCACAACACTGGAATGCCCGTCTCCAAATTATTTATTCACTGCTTCTTCTTTTCAGACCTCGAAATGGAAGCTGCCGACCGAGGGTTACCAATCTCTGTTTAGAGTTACTGAATGCTAATTGTTTATTACTCGATAAATTTTGATGACCCGACAAATATTCAAGACAGAACAAGTTGACCGCTCTAATAGGCTTCACGTCTCAGACTCCTCTGTTCGGCTTTAAGCCGAAGACTGTTTATAATGGCTTCCTAGCCGCGAACTAGCCACATCGGCTGCACGCCGAAGAGTGCTTTTCTGACCACAGCTGCGTGTGTATATCTCTAACTTTCACTCTCAAAATTCCTTTTCAAAGTCCCTTTTGTGGCTGTTTTGGTCGCCATTGTAAATGATCCAAAGAATTCCCTATTCATACACGTCAAGTGACAATTCCTTTAGAAATCTTCTTAACATGGCTTTGTTATACACTTTCCCCAACTCAACTGGCCTTGCCCTCTTGTCGTAACAAAGAACCAACATTCCTTTGATATCCATCACGATTCTTTGCTTCTGGCAAACCATAATTTCGGTATCAATTACTTGATCTTAATAATCAGGATGTGTGTTTTTATCATGTTAGTAAAACTAAAAAAAAAAAAAAAAAAAACAGATGTAATATGTTTCATTCACATGACTTTCTCCACCTAAGCTGCTACAAATTGTTCTTATAAAAGTTGTTTTTGTCTTATTTCTTTGAAGAAAGTCTGTAGAAAGGCCTTGCACATTGCACATTTTTTATTCTTATACCTGCGATAAAGTGATACAAGCAATAATCAGATATTTAAAAGGCGAACAACTGATTGTTTGAATTTGAAGTATTAGTTCTCCTTGAATGAAAAAGGGAATACGAACTTAGAAGTTAAAAACTACATATCTTTAAATAAGTATCTGAGAATTCTAATCACCAACAAATAATATATCGGAATTGTTTAAATTTGCAATACATTATTGTAATTGACACTGTGTATTTTAACAAGTTCTACAGCTGCTGTGCAGTAACTTTTCGTTTATCTCTTAGGTTTAGAATAGTTATACAGACTTCACTTCCAGTAAAGGGGACTTTTTAGAAAATTCGCAATAGGCATTTTATTTGTTATGTAGCTATCTTAAATATGTGGTGTTTTAATTAAAATTATTGAAGCGATTTTTGGACGATTTTCTTGAAAGTCTTCTTTTCGCATCCTTGAAAGATAACGAAATTATATCCTACATTTGGTATACCTCTAAAATTTGTGTTCTGTAATATGCTATTAGCAGAAAAAGCTACACACTGGAGCGCGCGTGCGCGGACATCCCTTTTTTTAAAGAAAAGGTTTCTTTTTCCTGTTCTTGTGTCCTCAAAACTTACATTCCTGATGATATTTCAATTTACTAAGCACGTGGTAGACGCACTAAACATTGACGCCGTACACTAACATGAGTCTCTCTGGTTCTCACAGTTTTACTATTCATATAAAGCACGATTGCTGTATTCCGTATCGTCATCAAACTGTGTGGTTATACATGATGTCAACTGGAGCCTGCCTCCATTTTGGGGTGGTAGCGTATCTGACTCCCAGAGAAGAGGTAGTGGTTGGTAGTGGCCAACTTTGCCGCGTAACGGGAAGAATGGTTTACCTCCACCCACTGTCTGCGAAGGTAAGATGCAGCGTTCCATTATGTAAAACGAGCGAGTGAATGGGAAATGCTTTCATGAGAAGATGGGGTGAAGTGACAAAGTCCAACCTCAGCTTATATGAGCGAAAGTTGGGCACCACAGAAGCGAGTTCCAATCGAAATCAATATAGTTTTCTCAACCGGGCTTTTTACAGGGCTTTTCTTTATCTTAAGAAGACGATGTTGGGTAAATCTTATGTTCTAGTGGCCCTGGGCTGATTTGATGATATCACCCGTTTTATTTACTGCCCAATATGATTGTCCGGTTATAGGATAAAGGAGTTTAAGTATTAAAATAAACAAATAGACAAATAATCTCTTCAAACGGTGAGCCATTTATGATAACAACGTGTTTCCTGTTACAGAGATAAGATTGAGATATTTTGAAATTATTGACCGTAATATCTACCACAATACTCAAGTTTGGTAATAATTACATTGTGATCGATGCGATCAAAATCTTTCTTTAAATCACAAAACAATATAGTTTATATTAACTTATTTTCAAAATTGCAATAAATTTCACATAGCGTATTGATTGCATCGGAGGTGGCTCTACTTATTCTAAATCCAAGCTGATTGTCTAAAATATCCATTGGATTTAAAATACATATACAGCTGGTTAAACACATGTTCTAAAATTTTAACACAAACAGGTATTAGTGAAAGAGGCGTAAAGAAATTATGGAAAATATTTATTTATAGAATATAAAAAAATTATGTGTGCTTAAGACCACTCGACAGAAGTGAAAACTTAAAAAAATTCATTATAAATTATTTTTGAAAATTATTTAAAACATTTAATGTTGACACTCATTCTTGCGCAAAGAGGTATTGGTACTGGTATTGATATCTTTAGACCTTAAAGAAGGTATATGGCCTGGTGCCCCTACAGTGGGCGGGGCTTACAGGCAGATATTTTAATGGATATACAATTTTCTTTAAAATACATGTTAGGTCGTATGTTAATGTTATTATAAAAGCCCATACAGTGGCCCTGTTGGCCACCGAGAACAGCTTTTAAATATACATTTTAGTTTGTTTTGTCTTTATGTTTTGTTCAACATTTTTTTTATAAAACTATATACACTGTACACTCACTAACTCTCTAGCTTACACAGACATACATACGTTCCTTCCCCAGCCATACATATACACACTTTTATATCACTATATACGCTATGTACAATATTTACACGGTTCCCGCAGTTTTCCTGTGCGGGTCAGGTGATCTTTGGGCGACCTCTCCATATATGTGCCGCCTTGGGCTGGTCGGTATGGGGATGTTCAGGTGTGGCGGCTGAGCCGTTAGAACTTCTTTATTCTCTTGTGTTTGCGATGTTCAGGCTCGCCGCTACCGATTTTGTAGATTATTGGGTTCTCGTGTTGGTGTATTTTTGCCCATACCGACCTGGTTCTTTTTTTCTATCGCTGATTCTATGGTGCGGATGTTGCATTCTTGGTGGAGCGTGATATTGTTTGTTAATAGTGGGGGACTGAGGATTTTTCGGAGTGCTAAGTTTTGCAAAGTTTGTAGCTTTTTTATATGTGTTTTGGATGCATGAGCCCAGGCTGCGCATGCGTAGAGGACCACAGATAAAATAAATGATTTATACAGAATGAGTTTTGTTTTGAGTTTTACTTCCTTGCTACGGAAGATGGGGGCGCATAACTTTAGTCTCTGCCGACCTTTGTTGGCATTATCTTGTATGTGGGCGTTCCAGAGCAGTTTCTTGTCCATAGTAACGCCTAAGTATTTAACATGGCGCAAAGAGGCCAGTTGCGAGTTAAATATTTCATGTCTTATGCTAAGTGTGCTCGCAAATGAAAATACTCTGAAACAACTGAATGACCACGAACTTGCGACCGTACGAAGAGGGTTATACATAAAGAATGTATAAAGGAAGTAAAATCAAATCATATAATATACTGTTTTACATGTATTTTATTTGTATATTAAAATACATGCTATTTCACAATCGTTTTTCATATTTTGTTTCATGCTGATACACATATTTCATTACATTTTTATTTTTAATACAAATACAAGTTCGTACATATCTTATAACATAATTATATGATATTCATTTGCTTATTTGCATATTTTTTGAATATTCGGAAATGTTTGGTTACGTATACATTTTACACGTTGTTACACATCCGTTCATATACTCATTACTCCATATTTTATTACACGTTCGTACACATTTTCATACATATTTTATTGCATGTCATATTCATTTCAAATGTTTTGTCACAATTGATACTGATATTAATACATTTTCAATTCAAATCAAATGACTTTGTTCGATGTGTTTGTCCGATGTTTTGTCTTTAAATTTTTATTTTCCGAACTAAATAATATATATATATATATATTTAAATCTTTTATTCTATAAAAAATCAAATTTATATATCAAATCTTTTGTCCCTCGGTTGGTTCTTCAGTTTGTGGAAAAACATAACCTATAAGTTGTAAATGAAAATAAACGTAAACGTCATTTTAATACGTGATGATTTTATTATTTACGTGTTATTACATTTAATTTATTGTGTTTTACGTTTTACTGCTCAGCATAAAGAGAAATTGTCAATGAAAATAACCAGTTCTTAAATAAACCGTATATTTCACGAATTCTTAACATTTTTATTTCCAATTAGCACACTCGTTTTATTTTTCGTTGTTATGGTTTTAATTATTCAAATACCGAACTTCGGTAATATTATCTGTTCCTTTTGACTATTATTATTGTTTAAAGTGGAATTTGACATGTTGTCGACTTGTTAAATGACAGAAGGTTATCTGACCGGATCTGTTACCGGCACTTGACAGACGTTTGTAAGAACGGCCCTAAGACAATTATTTTTTTAATGAAACTCCAGTAAGGTTTATAAATTTTCCATAGTATTTGAAATATGTTAAAACATACCTGGATGCGTGTTGTTGATATGCTGTTGAGTGCGACAGAAAATCTACGGTGTATAGCGGTATGGACATAACGAATGAGTGTGGGGGGGTTAGTTCGGATTGAGCCGACTTCACCCGAATGAGCGTCACATATTCCAGCGTGACGGCTCAGTTTAATTCACTACCCACAGAAAATGCTAAACGCGCCTAAAGAAGTTTTCGCTTCAGAAGGTACTAAAATGTTAATTTCTGAAAAGTGAGAACAATGTAACAAATAACAATGTAAAAAATCTTTTGTTTTACCTTTTTCTACAAAATATGTATTTTAATATACATTGCATTCCTATGCATTCTCCCACCTAGATCGGGATATTAAAATGTTTTTAAGCGTATATAATTAAGGGGAAAATATTTATTTATATAAATATCCTATTTATTCCTCTACTTCATGTTAATCAAGATAAGGAATTAGAGTAGTTATGTTGCTAACTCTCTTATTGATACGGTGTGAACAGCAGAATACAGTAAGTGGTACTTAATTGTTTTAAAGGCTGGGCCCTCTGGGATGTCCTTGGCATTCCCTTAAAAAGCGAAACAGACAAATAGATCGAGGTGGAAAAAGATGTACGGCCATACCTATTTAAGAAATCAAACCAATATCAAACATTTTGCTGGAAACGGTTAACGCCACAAATAGAAATTATATGGTCTGAATGTGTACCTTTAACGAGATGTACATTTTTTGTAGTAAGATTTTGCCTATCTCTTACGGTTTATCACCATACAAGGCATTCAGAATGAAAAGGACTTCTGAGGAAATTTTCAGAATATTCAAGATATGTGCATCATTTGTCATGAAAATATCTTAAACCACCCATGGGATTTTAATAAAAATAGCTAGAGACATTTTTGAGAAAACAAAGCATTTCTGAAAATTTTCCCGCAAAGGTTAGTCTGGGGTGCAAGAGATTTTGTTCAAAAACTTCGTATCGCAACTTTGGAAAATATTGAACTGAAATCTAAAGTTTCTTATCATTCTGATATTTGGCTTATGATATATATAGCTGACGTACTCTCAGGGATCATTAAAAATAAACAAAAGAGCTTTTTAGGGGAATTTATGTATTTTCAGTGAAATATCGGAGACAAATTTTGGAAGAAATGTAGTTGATCTTCACTACCTTCTATGTACGTGGTAACGAATGTATAAACATTTTAGGAGGTTTCATTGCGGACTAAAACATACAATTTCTGGTAAAACATCAATATACAACGTTTGAGTGGAATTGGATTGGATTGGTCGGTGGGGATTCAGCACCTCAACCAGACTGGTCTTTTGCATCTGTGCCCAAAGTGGGACCCCCCTGGAGTGAGGATGAGGTGAGAAGAGACAGTGGGCGGCTGATCCCAAGGAGTCACCACAGTACCGAGGGCGAGGTCCCTACACTCTACTAGACAGAAACCCCTCGGGGGTCAAGACAATCGCTATCCCACCTATCGTTGCCCCGAAACAGTCACGAGATCGGTTCGGAGACCGGAGATCGAACCCCAGAGCAAGGAAAACTCCACGTAGGCTTGCACAACCGGCATTCCGCCAGCCGCGATCCTGAATCGGCCCACTAGATCGGCTAGCAGAAAGGAGTCCATCCCACCGGAGGAGAGAGTGTTTACTCAGAGCATATCATCCTGCCATGCACCGCCGAATCTCCCGCTGACACTTCTACCCTGAAAGAGTTTGTTTGTAATTTTACGTCCTCCAACGTTAAGTCATATCAGACGGTGAATGAGATGGGTGAAATGATGCTCAAATGAGCCCAGGGTCCATGGAACTTAGAGCTACCCGACATTCGTCTTTAAGGATAAGGGAAAACCCTGGGAAAAAACCCTGAAGGAGACCACCAGATGAGAGATTGTATGAAATGATAATGGAGATGAAATGGAGAGAAATTCGGGGGATGTAATTAACCTACCCAGCGTTCGCCTAGCTACCCGACAAAACCCATAAAAACCATGACTCAGGTAGGTCGACCACGAGAATCGAACCCGGACCTCCCGAATGCGGGCCACAGACGGAACAGGTTGAGCCATCCCACTCGGTTTTGGGTGGAATACTTCTACTTATATACTTACTGCAAGCTAACAGTAGGCAAAGTAAAAATTAAAATGAAATAGGAAATAAATTATCAATAAGTTTAACCTATGCATGAAGTGTGGTCTACAATTTATAAATGTAATTCTGATTGTTACGTTACTGTTTGAAATGAATCGATGGGTAACTATCTCTTTAATAGCTGTACTGCATATTACATAAGTTTAGCTTACAGTTAAGTAAGGTGCTGTTTATATGTACAGTGTATTTGAAAAGTCTTAAAGAATACTTTTTGTTCAATTTCCAAAAGTTGCAATACATATAATGATGCTCTGTTTCTATTGCAGGACATGGAGACAAGTACACGGCTTGCTGACACAGTTTCTAGCTACATGGCATTGTGGTTGGAGCTCAGTCGACTAGCAACTTACATCGGCACGTCCTTCTGTAATGTTTACATTCATCTGATAGTGTACCTTGTTGCCACGCTGACCGTCTATCTCTACTATCTGATGTTTGTGATAATGGACGGAATGGATGCCGACTTCCTCTGGTTTCTTAGTGAAGCAACTGTTACTGTTGTAATACTTTACGTGATTTGCGATAGCGCCACCAGCGTTTATCAACAGGTATATGCATTACAGCGGCACCTGGGTCTCGGGCGCGTACCACTTGACTGCTGGTCTTGTCCTACAAGTAAAAATTACAGAACAGGCCACGGTCCTACACAGAAACGTCGTGTGAACTTTTGGAAGGAAACAGCGCGATAAAGGGGAAGAAATCTCGGGAGGCAGGTGAAGCACGGCCGAAACGCAGGTGTCACTGAAAGCGTTGCTTTTTTATTTGATGATACCAAACATAGCTGACATTTCCTTATGGTCTTAAAAATCTGTGTATATAGAGTATTAGGGAATTAAGTGCGTGGATTTCGGAAGCTGGGAGATCAAAATACGACGAATAATAGTCTCATTACAATTACATCTTGATAGTTAAAGGAGATAATTGAACAAAACTGAATACATTATCTGTACAGTCTGGCAACAAAGTAGGAGTTCAGCATTAAGTGTTTTCGTTTTGGTTAACGGTCAGGCATGCGTTCAAACTTACAACGGGTGAAAGTCTAAACTATTATGTGTTTCAAATGGGAAGAGTTCTGCACTCCAGCTAATCAGATGCCGTATCACACTCAGCGTTGCCAGCTTGGTAACCCACTCCTTTTATACTTCCCTCTCTTCTCGCACACTCATACAACATGCACGTCTGCTTGGCGCAGACGTAAGGGTAAGCAAATTATATCTTACAAACTTTTACAATGATGCAGTTGCCAAAATCAAAATTGGAAAAAGCATTGCCACAAATTATGTATATTTTAAAATACTATAAATATAATTACAGTTTATGAATTACCTGTTTTTCTAATCCAATGGAACTGCCAGTGGCTCATCCATATCGCTGTCAATGTCACTTCCATTAAGAGACAATTCGTCATTGTCACTGTCTTCATCGTCTGAGTCTTGCAAATTTATGATTATAGGTTCCAAAATCTCGTCACGTGCTATTTCTTTCTTAAAATCTGCATGCCTTACGCAGTTTTCCCAATCCTGTTGTGTTACCTTGTCAATTTCTTCGTGAGCAAGTCGTTTAACGTCCGTCAGTTTAAAAGTATTATTTCTGTTTGCAAACCCCCTTTCTATTTGAGCCCACACCAACTCAATTGGATTATATTGGCAATGGTAAGGTGGGAGGCGTATTACCTCGTGTGCCGTTTCAATTGCAAGTTGATCCAGCTAATACACTTTTCCGTGCTTTTAAACGGAAGTACTCTTTGCAATAATCATTTTTAGTTTCTGTTTCCGAAATTTTTTTGAAGAACGTGTACCTACACATTAAAAATAATACGTCGAGCCTGACTTCGCAATACCTGCCTTTTTGACTAGCCACTAAATTCACCGCAAGAAGCCATTGTACTATTTCACTATTATTCTACTGTTGTGTAAAGAACAACTGAATTATATTGATCTAAACCCTCCAGAGTAAATAAACACTTCTTATCCAGCATTCATTCAAAAACATAAGCATACAGCATTCCACAGGCTAACAGGAAATGAAGTGTTGCTCTTTCTCGAATTTATCACCTTGACTTATTCACAGTATTTCTTTTATCACGTTATGTCAGTAGTTTAAATTTCAGTTCTGAGTAATTAAAAGTATATGTATATACATACACACCAACCACTTTGAAGTCTCTAGAGTAAATAGAGTTTACGAAACTTTCATAAACAAAGATATAATGTGACCAGACACGTTCTGCCAGGGCAGCAGGAAATTTATTGTTTCCTCTCGCTCGAATTGGATTATTCAAAGTAATTCTTTTATCACGTCATGTCAAACATTTACGTTTCAGTTCTAAGTAATTACAAATATACGTACACGCATACACGCCAACCAATAATGCTATTCATACAGTGCTTACGTCGCGATTTATTATTATAATACAGGAAATAGTGGTTTATTTATTTGTATTAGAAAAACTATTTGAGCTAAAAATATGGGGTTTTCATGGTTATGTTAGATACATTAGTCTCCACCTTCCACATGGATAAGTTTCGGCAAAATCTGAATTTTTGTCTTAGCGCGAATAGTATTTCATACAGATTGATTAGGTTGGCGCTCCTCACACACCACTTAGCGGGAATGCAAGACGACAACACCGCAGGACTCCGATTGGTTGCTCATCTAGTAGCGCTCAAGGACAAACACCTTCCCATTTGAAACACATAATAGGGGGTTCGCCACGTGCCTGTGTGTTAATCAACTACTGTCATAGCGAGGGATGGGGTGCTTTTCTTTTAAGCTGTTGAATCGTATACAAGAGATGAAAACGAAAAGCTACGTTAAAGCTACACATAGGTTGATCAAACGCAACAAATTCTACTGTTAATTACGGAAATACCTCATTCAGCTGAATAATGTAAAATTAAATCAAAACCACGTGTTTCCTAAAGAGGAAATTTATTAATAGTCAATAACTACAACATGAATATGAAGTAAGACTTAAGACTTTCAAAGCGAGCGTTATAAATCACAGCTTCACATTTTTAACACTTTAAATATGACGGCACGGCTGATCACTAGTGAAGTCACAATTATTTTCAATATGATGTCTATTTATAGTAGATGTTCAAAATGTGCTCCGCTAGACTGTTTGCTACGACTCTTGGGTTTGGAATTCTCGTATTGGGAAACTTATCCTAAATGTGCGCTTCATGAATGTTCCAGTCGGCTTTGCCACAAGTAGGAACCATACATAACTCTGAATACATTAGACGCATCTGAAACATTGACAGATCCGCTATTGTACCAAGTGTCGCGGCAGATAGTTTTGCTGTTTACATTCCTGACCTTCCGTACTACATACACGCCAATGTTATGGGGTTGCTAAGCGTAAGACCGCGACTTTATCGCCATAGACACGCAGGAATCCAGTCCTTCCATATCATTTTGTGGCTCAACAAATCATTTTAGCAACATATGGTAAACTCACAAATAAGTCATCTTTTCTAGCTCTACTTCATTATCTTAAGTGCAAAAGTAAATTATAATTTGTAATTTATTTCTCATCTTCCCTTTTACATCATCAAATGGAAATACAAAATCAAGATTACAGTTACAAAATTCATACTGGAAAATACCACATATTCCTAAATCCTGAAAATCCTATCATGTTGCTTGACATTGAATAACAATTCGGTCCCCATACATCTAACCCTAGGTTTTTGTGTATTTGAGGCCTCTACTCCTTTTTACACATTTTGCCATTTCACCTATCCCACTCTACATTTTGCTCTTAATTGTTCTTAGCAATCTCTCTTTAACTTTCCCTAAATAATGCCCTATATTTCTGCTGTTCTTTTCCCGCTTTACTGACAAAATTTTTCTAATTACTATTTCACTCCCCAAATTGTCCCATTTACGTAGCCAAGCCTGCTCTCTCCATATTTTTGTTTGACTACAATTTGATAAGCAATGGAAATCTGCATTCTCTTCTCCACACAACGGACATTTATCTAGCTCCCTCTCTTGACCTATACCTTTCAAGTTTCTCACTCCTGTTCTCGCCCAAGCAAAACCTTCTCGCCCTAACTTACTACATATATCTATATATCCTTCCCTACCCCAGGTTGTTTTTATTTCTCTATATAATCTCAGTAAAGTAAATTATAAAGTGCGATGACATATTCGTGATTAAAAATTCGAAAAATTTTATTTTTCATTTCTGCAACCATGCACTTTAGAGGAAAATGGTACAGGACTGGACTGGACTGGACTACGCTATGGAGGAGATTCGGCATGGAGGTCCAAACTTGGTCTGTTGTATACCCCCAAGTGGAGTACCCCCGGAAGGAAGGATGAGGTGAGAGGAAACAGAGGGTGGCTGTTTCAAGGAGCAATGGCAGTACAATGGGCAGGGTCTCTACACTTTAACAACTGGAAACTCTCTGACAGGCGAATACAAGAAGTATCCCACTCATTGTGGTCCTGAAATGGCCCACTAAGCCGACCCGGAGACCCGCTAACCATCCTACCAAATGAGGAAGAGTTTACCATGAGCATATCATCCTGCCATGCAGCACCGAGACACCCCCGATACTTCTACCCTGAAAGAGACCACCAGATGAAAGATGATATGAAGTTATGGAGATGAAATGAAGTGACAGGAAATTAGGGGGATGTAATTAACTTACCCATCATTCACCTGGTGACCCGAGAAAAATCCGAATAAAACATAGTTTCTTGTAGGCCGACAATGGGGATCGAACCTGGACCTCCAGAATGCGGGCCACAGACAAAACTGCTCGGTATTTGTTGTAATTACTTAACTATTTCCCTATTATTTATTTATAGAAGTTTCAACTTGCTAGACAATAACTGCGGTGTCATCGTTTACAACATTAAGAAAAACATGCGAAATGCGACAGCACCTCAGTAAAAGGTAAAAGATGGGAGCAATTTTGTTGTTCGGGCAGTGGTTATTCCTATCACATCACATCTATAAACATAATGAACTTAAATACAACATTTGCTAGATAATCAACATGAAAAATTCAATGCCTTGGCCAGGATTTGAACCACGGATCTCCTGGATTCCGTCCAGTCGCTCTAGCCAATTGAGCTACCACGGCCAACGTACTGTTGTGACATTTGGCTCATATATTTCCTCGGTCTATCAAAGACCTTAGCCTGTACACGGCTAGTGTACAGGCTAAAATAATAAGAGTTAAATGATGAAACCTGGGACTCAAGTACTTACGATAGTAAGTCGCCACAAACGGTTTATCTCGGATGTGAGAGCCCCTTGTGGTCTACCGGGGAAATATATGAGTCAACTGGAGAATTTAATGTCAGGACCGCACGTTGGCCATGGTAGCTCAATGGGTTAGAGCGACTGGACGGAATCCAGGAGATCCGTGGTTCAAATCCTGGCCAAGGCATTGAATGTTTCATGTTGACTCTATCTATCACAGACCTTAGCCTTATATGGCTAGTGTGAAGAAATGATTAATTTCCATCAATTAACTAAAACAACATTTGGTATTTATCAGACTATGTTTTTGAGGTTTGCTGTTCACAGATACGCAGGCAATACTTTTACAAATGTTTCACGAATGTTCAAGGCACTTCAAAACGTGTATTTATGATAAATTATTGATGTTTCGGTATTTTGGGTTCAACATAATGCTCCCTCTAATCACAGTTGTAGGAGGCGAATTTTCTGGAAATAGTCTCTGAAATTCTCTTCATTAAACGACAGGCGAAGACAAACTACACAGAAAATGAAGATGTCACTAAAACACAGTTTGTCTCTAAATCACTTTCTTTAGGGTGTTAGGTATAAACCATTTCTGTGATATCCGTAATTCGATGGTTAGATGTAATAATAATAATTTGTCATTCTTTTAAAGTTCGGTCGACATTCAGCTGTTTCTGACAATTACTTGGAAGGCCAAGGACCACAACATAGTGTTCAGTTGTTAAACAATTCCATCACTGTTCTCTTTGTATCTAAACCGAAATGTTTACATAGAGAAACATTCTGATGTCCTCAACTTTCTTAACAATCTAATTTTCTACAAATTATTCTTAATAAAGAATTTTCTTGTATCTAATTCAAGTTAATCGACATAAACGTTGACAGAAATATATTACGAGGAGGGGTCGTAAAGTTTTAATTATCACCCTTTAAAATGTAATAGAGAGTTTGTGTTTATATGTGCTTGTTAGTTCTTCCTTACGTAGTCAGAATCCAGATTTACATATTTTTCCTAGCGTTTCTTAACCTTCCGAATACCTTGACTGTAGAAGTCTGCAGAATTCGCTTTAAACCACTCTTCCATTTCATTAATGACGTCACTTGTGTTGTCAAATCAGCGACCACGCAATGGATTCTTCATTTCCGGGAACAAGAAAATGTCACTTGGTGCGAGATCGGGCGAATAAGGTGGAAGCTGTAAGGTCTCAAAGCCACATTCTCTTGTTTTATCAAGTGCAACTTGAGATGAATGAGCTGGTGCATTGTCAGCCAGAAGACGAACAACTTTGGAGAGCATACGGCGTCGTTTCTTAATTAGAGCTGCTCGTAACTTGTCCAGAAGATGCAGCAGTATCTGCCAGTGATGGTTTGACCCTTGGCAAGATAATCTGTAAGGATGACTCCACGACAGTCCCAGAAAACTGAAATCATGACCTTCCCAGCTGACTTTCGCACCCTTGCCCTTTAGGGAGTGGGGGAGGGAATTGGCATGTTTCCATGCTCATAGCTTTTGTCTCTGGATCATACTGATAGATCCAGGATTCATCCATGGTTACCAGACGATCAAAAAAGTTATCTTCATCCTGTTCCAACAGCATCAACATCTGTCTTGAAAGGTCACGCCGTGTTTGCTTTTGGAAAGGGGTTACCAAACGTGGAACCCATCGTGCAGACATCTTAGACATGTGCAGTTCGTCATGAATAATTTTCCACACACTACCATAACTAAGATGTGTCTCATTCATGATCATTTGGATGGTTGCTCGTCTGTCTTTCAGTATTAAACACTCCACTTTCTTCACTGGGACAGCATCGTCTGTCATTGACGGTCTACCAGCTCTTGGCTCATCTGTCAGGAACATGTGACCAGTTTAAAAATTCCTTTTTCAACTCACAATAGTGTCATAGGATGGACAATCATTTCCATAAACAGCCGTCATCTCATCATGGATTTCCCGGAAAGTTTTGCCCTTCAAATGCAGGAACTTGATCACACTACGAGACTCAATTTTCTCCATCTTACACCTCAGTCCCTTCTGGCACTCTCTGTAAAAAAACAAAAGGACTCAAATCACTGAAACTACCAACAGTATGTCCTGAGGGATCAATGATGATACTAAAAATGTTCATCTCTCTTGTATAAAAATTACCGTGTGATAATTAAAACTTTTCGAAGACCTCTCGTATTACTAATTTTCCTGTGCGTGTAAGGGCTACATGGGAATATAGAATATAAAGTAAATGTCAAATCCTTTATGATATTGTCGCTATGTGATAGCTTTGAAGTTTATTCCTCTTTGCATGGCCAGGAAATAAAAACCAATAAGAAATGCCCACTAAAGAAAAGTATAAGCATTGGAAATTTCAAACAAACAACAAGAAACACATCGTAAATACTTAGTTCACTCCACAAACGGAAAAGAAAAAATAAGGCTCATTTAAATTGTATGTTTAAGGACATCTACATATTCCTGTATGTAGGAATATTTGGTTCGAGTTATACAGAAATATCACTCCTGAGGACAGTACCAGAGATTTGGTATGAAAATGTTTTAAACAAGTAGTATTTTAATCAAAATCGTTACATGCATTTGTAAGAAAATCAAAATTGTCTAAAATGTGTTGTAAAAGGTAATCTAGGATGGGGGAGTTTCTTGAGAATCCTTGGTGTTGCATCCTCGGAATGTGCTAAACCCAAAGTATGGCATTTAGCCGACCACCCACCCACGCACCCAAGCACACACGCGCGCGCGCACACACACACATATGGATCTTTTACTAAAAATACTTAAGACTCAGGGAAACTCAAAACATGTGTTTGCACTATACGACTCATTTTATTGGTAGCTGGTGATTTATAAACAATTTTTCAGGTAACTCAAACTATTAGACATTTCAGAAATATTACTATATTCACAAAAGTGTTTTACAAAGGTTACAGTGTTTTCCTATAGAATGCTTAGCTTGTTCAGTGCCAAATCACATGTTTTATCCATAGCTTCTCTAGAATTTCTACTTAAGGCAATTTGTAATTTTTTTATTAGCAAACTCATTTTCAGTGACATTGTAAACTTACTTCTTCCCTATAGGTAGGACTGTGTTTTCGCCACTACCTGTTGAGCCTCCGTGTGAATTCCAAATATTCCAACAGCCACAGTGAGGTAACAAACTTGCATGTTAACCCACATATTCCATCAGTGAAATTTGATAAACAAATATATTTTTTTTCTTATATATTGTGCCTTTAGCTTTTTACTTGTACTTGCATGCTCTATAATTGGTTTTTTAATATCAACAATTTAAGGTCACAAATGATTATTTCATTCATCTTTTACCGTTTAAATAAAAACAGGCTGAATTTTAAATCTATTTCTCTAAATTTATTCTTTTAAGAAATTTTAACTATTCAAAATTCTCCTTGCACTGCAAATATAATTTTACAGCTACACCTTTTTAAGACAGCTTCAGGAATTAAATATTTAATAAGTGGTCTACAGTGTCTAACGGGATGGCTCAGGCGGTTTCATCTTTGGACCATATTCGTGGGGTCCGGGTTTGATTCCCATGGCCGACCTACTTCACCCATGGCTTTTTCGTAGGTTTTCCCGGATTGCTAGGCGAATGCTGGGTAGGTTAATTACATCCCCCAAATTTCCTGTCCCTCCATTTCATCCCTATTATCATTTCACATCATCTCTCATCTGGTGGTCTCTTCCACAGCATAATAGTGAGCGCGAGTCTCGGCGCTGCATGGCAGGATGATGTGCTTCTGGTAAACACCTCTTCCTCCGGTGGGATGGTTTTCGGTGTCCCGGCCGACGTGGAGGACCGTTTTAGAACCATGGCGGGTGGGATGCCGGTTGTAGTGGCCCCCCGGAGGGGTTTACAACTGGTAAATAGAAGGAACCCTCCTCTATGCGCTATCATCCTAATCCTTTTCTACATTAGTTAAAAGTATTAGATGGTTCAGTTGAAATTATTTATTTTCAACCCACACTGAGGAAATTGAAAAATGTTTGTTCCTCTCTTTTACTAATTAAAACTGAGAATACTTGCAAAATATTTTCTTTGAATTTGCACACTTATCCCAAATTTAAAATTTGCAGCGATATGATAGAACATATGGTCTAAGGAGCATTTCAAATTACCACATCAAAAAGTGCTTAACGAAAAGTGACTCATTGGGGATCTATTGCGAGGAGAAGAGAGGAGGCGAAGGGAAAGCATATAGTCCGGCAGAGGGCGGGGACCGAGCAAACCCCTAACAGTAACAGTACGGCCGTTGGATCTCCGGCCCTCACGTTTTGTGGTTTCAGGAGGTGGAGGGGGAAATTTAATAGTACCAACATACAGTAATGAGTAATTGAAAACTTATACTCAAAATTATCTTTAGAATGAAAATATTGAATTACATTAGCTTTAAAACATTGAAATCCAACTTGCAATTTCATTATCGTGAAAGATATTCATTACAATACCACTCTATTTGAATATTTCATTCACAATTTTTACGTACACTAACTGCTTCTGTTGGTAGTACTGGCAGCCTGTACATTCAGTGTCGTGGTCAGGAAGTAATTTGATATTTATTTTATATTTATTTGTACATTTTCATTACAGTTTCACTACAATGACTTGTACCTCTTATACCTCCTATACAAGTACATGAAATTGCCGACCTAAGACTTACTCGCTGACTGAGGTCCCCTGGCCATAAGCCATTGGTTTTCCTGAGGGGCTTGGTGTCATTTCTTCCTGACCTTCGCTTCTTTTACCCTAATCCACTTTTTTTCTTAACCTATATAGGAATTCTCCTATACATCCATTTTTATTGTCACCCATCCCCGTTAACATGCGTAATGCCACTTCATCTTTGCTCACACTGTCCCATTTCTTATCCCATATTGTTCTCCTGCAATTTGTTAACTCCTTATATTCTATCAGGTATCTCTATCAGGCTTCATCTCCACAAAATTCCCGTATCCCTAGCTCATTATTTCTCAACCGTTTTAGATATATTATTCCAATTCTCCTCCATGCTATGCGTTCTCTTCCAGTTTTGTCACACTGATCTATATGTTTTTCCATACCCCATTCTGTCTTTAATTCCTTATAAAATTTCAAAGATTTCATTTCTTCTATACTTTCCCATATCTCCTGCCTAACTATGTCTTGTACTCTGCTTCTCACTCCCTTCCAAAAACCGCTATGATTTGACTCCTGTTCTCTCCATAAATCTCCCATGCCTATCTTCAATACCATTCTTTCCAAACCTGACAACCAACTATTTGTATTTTTAATGCTTTTCTGTTGCTTCATGCACAGATTCAATGATTCCCCTGCCCTTTAGTACACTTATAGTAGAATTTCAGTTTTCTCTCTATTATTATTCACCTCCTTCTTGTATTACCCAACTCTAGTAATGCCATCTCTCTTCGTGCCGATTTTGGCAGCCCTAGTAGTTCTTTGCAAAACAATCCATACATCTGGTCTAATTGTGTTCCTATCTCTGCTGTGCCCCATACCTCCACTGCATACATTGTTCTGGATTCGACGACCGCTTCATACATTCTTTCTAACCATCTAGCAGACATCTCCAATTTATGTTGTATATTCTTACCCCTGACATTGCCGCCCTGCCATTAGCTATCACTTTTCTGGTATGTGCGGCACACCCTCCACTGCTACATATCCTTACACCTAAGTAGTCATACTCCTTTACCACTTCTACATTTTGATCTCTTACGAACCATTCCTCTCTTTTCCTCAGTATTGATCCTCTTTTAAATACCATATTGTGACTTTGTGTGTTCGTGAAATTAAAAGTCCAATTGCACAAACTCAAAATGTTCTTTATTTCCACCGAATTACAGTTGGAACACTTGCCGATTACACAGAGTTACGTAGCGCACACAATTACAATTCGCCAGTTTGTCTGTCATAGGTCCACTCTACACTAACAATTACGTACAGCTCCTCTGATACACGTACACAGTCTTCCAGTCCGTTCACTAGCCCGGCGCTCCTCACGCTGCTCGCCAAGAACTGAACTGACTCGTCCACTGCAGCCTTATATAGGAACATCGCTGTTTCTGGAAGTCTCGCGGTTCAGTGAATCATCCAGACTGTTCCAGACGCCCGGGGGAGGGGAAGAAGATGGCTAGTGATGTTTTTCCAACCATCCCCTCGTTAGTGCTACAAGATAAATGGGTAGGCGTGGCTCAATGCTTCCCGTCTGGTCCCTACTTGCAGGTGTTGGTTCTCTCGGGAATTTCGATGTTCGGGTGACAATATTTTTATGTTTATTCTTAATCCCCAGTCAGCGTAAAACCTATGAATTGCCCCAATTAATTTTTGTAGACCTATTACAGAGATTGCTTCTACCGTTAAATCATTCGCATCTTGAAGAATGGAACCAACAATGGCTAACAACTCCAAATGGAAGTTTAACAAAAACATTATTTTTCCATAATGTATATGACAGAGAAAAATGTGAAACTCTTGTACCAAATTTTGTTTTCACACAATTTTTAAGTGGACATGGTAAATTTGGTGAATACTTATCACGTTTTCACTTAACATCTAACCCCAAGTGCATGTGTGGTGAAGAATTTCAAACTGTGGTTCATCTCCTTTTCTGTTGTCCCATTTTCTGGAGAGAAAGACAAGAATTAATATTCAAGCTAGACTCTCTAGGAACTGAATTTTCTGCTCCGCTCACATCTTTGCTAATGAAGCCACAACAGTATAAGTACTTCATGGTGTTTATAAACTCAGTGTTTAAACGTCTAAAATAGTTTAAATTAATATGCATCAGATTATAACATATTTTCTTCCTTCTAGTATTTAAAATATTTTTGTTAAAATTGTGTATTTTTATGTATCAACTATAACCCTAATATACCACTGTGTAAAATAGGGTTCATAAATCTGGATAAATAAAAAAATCATCCGCATACAATAAACTAGGAATCTCTTGGTTCATTATTATTGGGCAATGGGCATTGCTTTCCTTTACCTTCCCTATTATGTCATCTATAAATAAATTGAATAGAAGAGGACTCAATTTTCACCCCTGTCTCAAGCCTAACTTTTGTTCTTCCTCTTCCGATGGTACATTCAGCCCACATCTTATTTTGAATTTCACTCCACTATAAATTTTATCAATGTCATGTATAAACTTATAGTTCACCCCTTTTCTTCTTAACTTACATTTTAAAGCCCCCCCATGTTTATCGTATGGAAAGCTTTCTCAAAGTCCACATAAAACATATACAATCTTCCCCTTTTCCCGCTCAAGTATTTATCACTTAATGTCTTGATTATAAACACATTCTCTATAGTTTGCCTTTTTTCCCTAAATCCAGCTTTAAATTCTGATATTTTATTTTCTCTTTCCATCCAATCTATTAGTCTGTCCCCTAGTATGCCTGTATACATTTTGCCATAGTAAGCTTATCCCCCTGTAGTACTATGGCCTATTTACACTCCCCTTTCCTTTAAATATTGGTACAATCACATTTGTTTTCAGGTAATTTCCTACTGTCTCTCATCTTATTAAATAAAGTAGTTATGTTCTTTAATCCACTTGATGTTTCCCCATATCTCTTCCAAAACTCTACTTGTGGTCCCATCCATGCCCAAGGCTTTACCGCCCTTTAAGCGGCCAGGAAGTTAAAACTGGTAGTAACGATCAGCATTGTCGTTGTTAGGCATGGCTTCCGAATCCAAAACGGTGTTGTCAGTTTAATTTTGTTTGGACCACGTGGCTTCAGTTGCTTTTGGTGCTTGGGCTGATGAAGCTTCTTTGCTATTTTTTGTCTGCGTGAATTCTGATTTTTAGTGTCTGTAAGTCACATTATTATCGCTATCATAATAATATGGCTCCTGGTTCGTGAAATATGCAAATGTGTGAAATACTTAAAATACGCATGTTTCTCTGCTTGAAATTCCCGCTAAAGAACTGGCAACAGCGCCTTCCCCCTCACGAGAAATGTCAAGAGTCGGAGAACAGCCGGCCAAACCGTAGTGTGTATTGTGCATATGTGTAAAACAACAGAAAAGACAAATAGTAAGACGCGAAAGCGTGAGGTGCGAAAACAAGGAAAGAAAAGAAAACAAGGGAAAAAGAAACAAAACAAAGTTGGAACAGGAATTCTTTATTCGTAGTTAATTTCTCTCCATCTTAATCAGTCACACGTTCGGGCGCAAATTGTTGCGGGATTTTTATGTTTGAGATGGGATGCACGTTGACTTTTCGAAGACCCTCGTCGAGAATCCAGAAATAACAGGGTTAATTCGTTGTATTTTGAGTTGTTTCCTGATGTTTGTGTTTGATTAAATAAAAGTCATGAGAATCTTGGTTTCAGGCGTGGTTCGGAATAAAGTTTCGGAGAAGTCATATTTTGTAACAATTTAATTGTATTATCTGAATTACACTTTACTTGAACTTCCTCTCCCAGTCACTTTCAGGTTACTTCCAACATATCGATAAATTCTTACTTTGTTATATTTAAAAAGTTCCAACTATTACATAAAAGTTCTTGATCCTGCTCCACTATCCATCACACTCACCATTACCAAAACATCTCCTTATTAAGATTATTGATTTTTCGTAACTATCGTTACTCCTATCTTAATTTTGTGATTGGCCGATTTAAATCCACGTCACAACATTACATCATACAATTATTACTACGGCCAATCATAAACTTACATTTATTTCTACTTATTTAAATTACTAAATATATTTACACAATCATTTTTTATAAATCTATAAACTTTTCATACCTCCTCCAAGCATAACCCAAAACTACTGTTAAAAAGTTAATTCCCACTGTGCACTACCGCTGACCTAGACACCGGCAAACAGGGTCGGGAAAGAAGTGTTCCACAACGCAAGCATTCACGTCATCTGTCCTACCTACAGCGTCACCTCGATGATGACAAATGAGTAAAATAAGGGCGGGGGAAAGGATATTTGGATCTGAGAAGCTACCCCAGCGACACTTCATGTGGCGTTTTGTTTGTGTATCTTTATTGACATTGAAAACTGTACTTCCATATCGTATAGGATCTGAATAAATCGCCCATGTCTTGGTTTGGCGTTGTTTTGTAACACATTGTATATATACACATTTTCTTTTATGAGTGAACATATCCGAAATATCCCTTGTTATGTATTGCCCTGAATTTTCCAATACTTACATTTCTCCTTCTCTTGTCTTTTCTTCCTGGTCATGCAAAGTGAACGGAATATCAGTCATCACATAGCGACCACTTCTTAAATGTTTTGAGTATCACTTCATCTTACTCTGTTCTCCTAGTCCCATTCTACCTAAAAGAAAATATGTAATCGAGCAATTTCTCTAAGTGTTTATGTGGATTAATGTGAAGTGGACATCAGGATTGTTGAAGGATGGGTAGTGAAAGCCATGTAAATTAACGTATCATATTTTTAAATCTGTAATTTCCTAAGCTCTTCTGAAAATTTTAGAGTAATGGGTTAGGTAGCTCAAGGAGCATTTTGAATTGCGAAACAAATTGTTAAAGTAGAGACATTTAAAGCAATTTACTTCTAAGTTTAATTAAATATATATTTGTGGCTTTAAATTTGTTTAAAATAAACTATCAAGTTCATAGCATGAGAATGAATATTATAATTACAATGAAAATAAAATAAACAATTTCATATTCTTCAATGTTTAATATTGATGGTTCTGTTACAGATTGATGCATTTCTCAGGATGCTGGAAACGGAAGCCCCAGTAATCAGCCTAAACGGATACGTCACTGTCAACAGAGCGCTGTTTTCTTCGGTTTGTATGCATCTCAAGTATACTTGGATATAGCATTTTGTAAGTTGTATAGATGAATGAAGCAGGGAATTCCCCTATTGGCATCCCAAGTTCACGAGGTATTTTCCTCATATGTTCTTCGTAGCTACAGTGATATAGAGGGTTGATAAACGTGTGGTGTCCAGCAGATAGCGCCAGGCGATAGCTCCTACTGTCCGCCCACCACAAGAAGGCAAGAGAGGAATGAAGGGGGGAAGGGTTTGAACTGTTTATCTGCTCGGGTACTGCATTAGGAAGTGGCTCTAATGAGAGTGCGTATGAGTCACCCAGGTTGCCAGATCTAAGGCTCTTTGCAGTTATAGGTATTATGTATGGGTGAGTTATGTGACAACACTTGAGTATTTTAAACGAACCTGGCATTCTTGTCATACTCGGAAGGCGAGCATAAATACCGTAAGAACAGCAAAAGTGATTACGTCCACCAACGCAAAGTATGTTCCTGAAAGGAATGTGCCACCCGGTGCCACCTTACACAGTAGGATAAGGACAGCGAATGTGTGAGACAGAAAAGGCATGCTACACAAGGAGTAGAACCATTAAAAAACGTGTGCCCTGTTCACTCTGTACACTAAAGTCGAGAAGATCTATTCACAAAAGTAAAGATGTCAGAATGTTTTTGAATGGTCTATAACTGAACTGACATGGGGTGTCATAAACCTATCCAGGGAGGGTGTGTGAATCTTCTCCAACCGCCCCCCTTGCGTCTCAGGCCCCGGAGACTTTCTTTGCTGTGGTAAACTGTAGCTTGCCTTCTTGTGACAGGTAGACAGTACTGTCCGTCCAACACAAGAAGGCAAGTGGGTTCTGAAGAGGCGGAGGGTTTGAACTGTTTATCTGGTCTGGTATTAGACCTGTTTACTACGAAATGAATGTATAAGAGTGCATGAGTCAGCCATACTGCCAGATCTAATGCTCCTTTCAGTAATTGCAGTGATAGGTATTATGAATGGGTGAGTTATGTGACAACACTGTGCATTTTACATGAACCTAGCATCCTTATCATATCCAAAATGCGAACATGAACATCACCGATAGCAACAGTGATTACGTTACATATTCCTTTGCCTTGCATTCTTGAGGTGGGCAGACAGTATCTACTGCAACATATACCTGACAGCTTCGTATGAAAGAATGAGAAACATTGTGAAGTTTCACATCAGTGGTGCCTTCAATTTCCTCTCCATTGTCTCACAACACGACTTTTTGCTTCCGTGTAAATATTGTGGATGCACACAAATTCCCCTAATATCAACTGGTGTCACAAATTGCAATAAACCTTATACGTTAGTGCATGTGTAGGCTGCTCAGGAACAGGCGTTAATAGAGAGTTAGGACTATGAGTCACTCCTAGGTACCCAGCGCAGTCACTCTTGCCGCATGTAACTACTATATGAGGACTCACGCAACTTTTTGATTTCCAATTGGTACACCGAAATAAGCATCACAGAATTTCCTCCCAAACACAATTTTATTTCACTATGTTCGTATTGAGTTCATTGATATTATCCAATAAACACTCAAAAAAGAAACCTAGTGTATTGTGTACTGTTCTGAAGATGATTCGTTGTTAACCTCCATCCTCGGTCAGAGAGACGTGTCGGATGTTCATCTGTTAATGGCTTCACGCTGCGGTCCAATACTTACCTCGGGGTGCACATTTATTAGGTAGTGTGTGGGAGTTGAGGTACTCCTGGCTCTGCTTTGGGCCCTTTGATGGTATAAAACAAAAAAATCCACAGCATTCGCTTAAGTAAGAAGGAGAAACCACGAAAAAACCTCCAAAATCAGAGTAGTCGATTAACGGAAATCGAACCCGACACCTCCCGAATTTGAGTTGCCACCTCGCTAGGTAACAGATGACAACTATGGGTACAGGAATTGAGAGACTGGAAACTGTAGTAGAAGAGGGACATTTGCCTACCGACCTGTGAAACACAAAAATAGCCAGAATGGACGGTTGCCAAAAATTCAAACATAATTCCTTATAGAATATGTAATAGAGGTCCCGAGTTCGAATCTCGGTCAGGGTGAGTTACCTAGGTAAGGTTTTTTCCGGGGTTTTCCCTTATCCTTCAACATGAATGTCGGGTAACTCTAAGCTCCATGGATTCTGGACTCATTTGAGCATCATTTCAACCAATTCATTCACCGTCCGATATAACTTAACGTTGGGGCGGACGTAAATTACAAAAACAAAAAACAAAAACAAAACAAAAAATGCCTAAGTGTGAAACAGTTGACGCGATGAGAAATGTGTACTACCAACTTTGTAGATTTATTGCAGAAAAACCTGAATGAGGGAGGTTTTACCGTGTGGAAATAATGAACAGCTCCAGGAATATATTAAAGGGGCACTACACTGTGCGACTAATTTTCTAAAGTTTTCAGCCAATATACCTCAAGTTTATTTTCTATGTCGTCTTTCATATGCATATATATTTCACATTTCTATGTGTTATCTATTTAGTCTCCAAGTGATATTTATTATTCTTTACCAAACGCTCCGAACGTTGAAATTTTAGAAAGAATAATTCTGTAATGTTCTATGTTATTTACCTAATTATAACGTAGAAATCTATCATATAGTTCTTTTTTTTTTTTTTTTTTTTTTTTTTTTTTGCTTGCCTAAAGTCAACTCAAACAATTTTTAAACTCTGCCACCAGAAAATTCTAATTTTTAAACAACAAAATAAACAAGCAATATCCTGCAAATAGTTAACTATCAAAGATATGTGAGTGACGTAACCGTAAGGGAAGTTACCTTCAATAATTATATCCAGAACAAGATTGGCATTAAATTCTGTATCAAGGTGAAGTCCTGCAGATCTATTTGACATATGCAAATATAATCAAACCTATTTTAGTGCCTAACAGAAACAAACAAGAAATCATTACGGACCGTTATGGAGTAACCAGCAAACCCACAACCTGTGTAATATGCCATAAAACAAAACTATCATGTGTTTCAAATGGGAGGAGTTCTCACCTGTAGCGAATCAGATGCGTTAGGGCCTTCAACGTTGCCACCTCGTTACGCCCACTCTTTTATATTTCCCTCTCTCTCGCACTGCAATCCAAGTGTCATTATAGGTACGGAATCATGGCTGAATATTGACATTAATGATTCAGAAGTATTCAGAACAGATTACAGGGTGTTTAGGAGGGACAGGGATGGAAGGGGAGGGGGAATCTTTATTTGCGCTAAATCAGAGCTAAACAGCAAAGCATTATGGGTAGAAGAAGAGGTTGAGATTATGGCAATCGAAATTATTGATCAAGCAAACAAAGGAAATAATTTAACAATAATAGCTTGCTATAGACCACCTGGAGAAACTGATTATGCTACACTTCATAAACTAGTGGAGAAAATCTCTTCCGAAGGGGAAAAAAATGTTATATTAGCAGGGGATCTAAATCTGCCAAATGTAAACTGGGACGGACAGTTAATAGGAGGTGAAGCCCAAAAGCTTGTTAACTTTCTGGTTTGGGAGCAGGGGTTATTTCAAGTAGTGAAAACTGTTACTCGACAAACAGCATTACTGGACGTATTTTTATGCAAACCTGAGTCATTGTTTTCTGCATGCGATGTCTTGCCAGGTATAAGTGACCATCAGTGTGTGCAATTAGACATAAACTGGAAAGGGCAGACAAACCGGTTTGAAACGGAACAAGTAATTAGTTGGGATTTCCATAGGGCGGACGGGGAGGCTATCCAAACATTTCTCCGGAAAAAATATGGGATATTTGTAAAATCTGCCACTAGTGTAAATGAAGCATGGGTTAATTTCAAAACACTTATCCTGGAAACAATTAGAGAACACGTACCCTTTAAAGTTATTAAACATAAAGCGGATCCAGAATTTTATACAAAATGTATTAGGAAACTTAAAAGAAAGACTAGGCACGCTTATAATAAAAGGAAGATATCAGAATGGCATCTTAACAAATTTAAAGAATTAGCTAAACAATTACAAGACGAAAAGTTGCAAGCGCAGGAACGATTCTTAGATAACGTTTTTAGCGGGACAAATAATTGTTGGAGATCATTTTGCAATTATGTAAAAAGACGCAGGGGAAATAAAGAGAGCATACCAGATTTTAACGTTAATGGGATAGATGTATTAAGTGATAGGGACAAAGCTAATATATTAAATTCGCATTTTGTATCGGTTTTTCTTAAATCCGACGATAGTTCCGAACAGGAAATTGGGGAGAGTGGAGAAACGATTTTTCAAATAATGGCGCCCAAATTACGCAAAAGGATTAAGATGCTGCAAAACCGAAAATCAAGGGGACCAGATAATATACCTACTGAAATATTAAAGCTTGGCGGTGAAGCCATGCTTCCCTATCTAATGCTCTTGTTCAACATGTCAATTAACAACTGTGCCTTACCGGAAGACTGGAAAACAGCTATTATAGTTCCGATTTATAAAGGGGGTAATAAAACAGAAATAAATAATTATCGGCCAGTTAGTCTAACTTCAGTAGTATGTAAATTAATGGAGCATTTAATTGCAGAATATATACGAGAGGAGTTAGAAAATAAAAAGTGGTTTAATGAAGCGCAACATGGATTTAGACCTGGGTATTCGTGTGAAAGTCAAATTACTTCATTATTTCAAGATTTGGCAGATGAGGTAGATGCAGGGGGAAGAACTGATGCAGTGGTAATTGACTTTTCTAAAGCTTTTGATGTAGTGCCACATAGTTTACTTATTTGTAAGCTAGCTAATACAGGAATTGACAAACGCGTAGTATTATGGGTTAAACATTTTTTGAAAGGGAGAACGCAAAAAGTTAAAGTAGGTAAAGAGCTGTCTGATAGTGGAACTGTAAGTTCGGGTGTGCCGCAAAGCTCAGTACTAGGGCCTTTACTGTTTCTCATTTTTGTTAATGACATTGCTGTTAATATTAACTGCCAGATAAGGTTGTTTGCAGACGATTGTATCATTTATAATAAAATTCGGAATACAGTGCATGAAACCGCTCTTCAGGATGATTTAAATGAAATCTGTAATTGGGCTGCGGCTAACAAAATGTCAATTAATGCCAAGAAAAGTAAGTCGATTGTTTTTAGTAGAACTAAGGGCAAAATTATTGTTAACTATCACATGGGAGGGGTGCAAATTCCACAGGTGGACAGCTGCAAATACTTGGGAGTGTACCTGGCAAGTAATGCTGGATGGGACGAACAAGTAAATTCCACAACTAGGAATGCGTGGAAGGCATTACATTTCGTAATGAGAATATTGAAAAAGGGGAGCGCTAGGTCCAGGGAAATTGCCTACAAGGCCTTAGTGCGGCCGGTTATGGAATATGGAGTAGCATGCTGGGACCCGTATAGAGCTAACCAAATCGATCCATTAGAAAAAATACAGAAGAGGGCAATAAAATTCATAAAAAGAGGCAAGTATTTTGGGCCTATAAAAGGAGATGAGACTAAATGGGAGGATTTAAGAATTAGGCGTAAAAAACATAGGTTGGTAGCGTTATTCAAAGCTAATGCTGGTGTAAAGGCATGGGTGGACGTTAATGTAAGGTTAGATAATCCGGATTATTATGGACGAAACGATCATAGGTATAAAATTAAGGGTAGAAGATACAGAACCGACGTAGGAAAATTTTCTTTTGTTAATAGAACCATTGAAGAATGGAATGAATTGCCTGTAGCAGTCTTTCAGGGCTGTCCCCTGTCGTTGAAGAAATTTAGAAAAAATCTAGATGGTTTATAGTTTAACTTTTGAATTATAATGGTATATAATATGTAAATAGAGAAGTAATTAGATAAGTTTTAAGTGACTAAAGTAAAATAGTATCATGTATGTATTGTTTACTGTATTATTGTTGTAAATCTAGTATATGTAATTTGATCTGTATTCTTAACTCTGCCACCGGGTAGTACCCAATTGCAGTTAATAAATACATACATACATATACACTTGTGAGCGTTCTTGGCGCTAGACGTAAGAGAACGCAAACTGAATTTTCCAAAGTTTTAAAATAATGCAGTTGTTGAACTCACCACTGCAACATGGATACTCGTATATTAAACAAATGTTTTAAATATTTAGTCTAAATTAATTATAGTTTATGAATTATTTATTTTTCTAATCCAAGGAAAATACCAGCGGTGCATCCGTATAGCTGTGAATGTTGCTTACGTTAAGAGATAATTCGTCATTGTCATTGTCTTCAACGTCTGAGTACTGCAAATTTATGATGATAGGTTCCAAAATTTCGTCACGTGCTATTTCTTTCCAAAAGTTGTCTTCTTGTAGTTTATCTGATGGCTCACGCAGTTCTCCCAGTCTTGTTGTGTTCCTTACAAATTTCTTCGTGAATAAGTCATTCAACGTATGTCAGCTTAAAAATATTATTTCTGTTTGCAATATAATTTGAGCCCACAGTAACTCAATTTGATTGTTCTGGCAGTAGTAAGGGGGAAGGTGATGATAATTTGTATATAAGGGCGCTCAACTACACGGCCATCAACGCCCTTACAAAAACTAATTCATGGCAAAAACCAGAGATAAATTACTCAAAAGAGCAACACTACAATAAAATAAATAAGTCCAAATAGAAAAAAACAATAAAAGCTATAATTAACAATAAAATACCAAAAGGCATAAAAACAGTTTTCAATATTAATTTGCATTGACAAAACAAACTCCCTGCCTAGTGTTGGTCGAATTAATTTGTTCCTCTTCTTAGGGGCTGGGCTAGCATTTTCAGCAGGTTTACCGTGCCTTTTTCTCACTGTCTTTGTGGCAGTGAGGACAGGATCTACATGTCCACATCCTCAATGGAAGAGGACGGCTTTCCTACCAGTAACTTCGATTCGAGTCTCTCGAAACGATCGGAAACTGCGATCGGCAAAAATGAAAGTCGCCGATCGGAGTCCTCCTCAGATAATTTCTCAGATGATGTTGACGGTCGCGGACTTTTATGCTTGCTAGCCTTATTTTCACTGGTCTTACTATTTCTCTTAAGGAAGTCAGTTCTGTCATATGAGGTCTTAAATTTCCTTGGCGATACATATATATTACTGGTTCACATGTTCTTGAAGTAGATGCTTTTGGCGTTGACTTGGCTGAATCCTTCTTAGGACTGGACTTGGTCGGCGCGCTCACTGTTATCCGTGCTGGTGTTTGTTTCTTTGGCTGTGATCTTGGTGTAATTTTTCTTTCGGATATCACTGCCCCGTTTATGTCGCTAGTTTGTGTCGCGATTTCACGTCTAGGTACCGGCTTAGCTGCAACTGCAATTTAAGTAACGGTCCCAGGGACAGAAGTCTGACCAATACGCAAGTATTTCCGGGCTTCAAAGAAGGACACCCTCTCTCTTACCCGGATCTCTGGGATCGCCTTTTCCTCCAAAAAACGCGGGCATTGTCTGTAGTTAGATGAATGATTACCACTGCAGTTAACACATATTACAGGTGAAGTACATGCATTATCATGCTTGACTTCCCCACATTCAACGCAAGTAGTAACTCCATTACATGAATCACTCATGTGGCCAAAGCGCTGGCATTTATAGCATCTCGGTAGATTGGGTATATATTGCCTCACTTCAGTAGCTTTATACCGTGCCTTAATCCTTTGTGAGAGATCTACCCGATCATAGATAAGAAACAGGGTACGAGTGAACACTAGTTCACCTCGTTCTTTGCGGTGAACTCGATATACATTTGTCACATTTTGTTTCGCCAAGTCTTCCTGAATCTCCTCATTGGACATACCGTCCAATGCGCTGGTGTTTGCAACACCACACGAGGAGTTCAGAGTCCTATGCAATTTAACGCGCACCGGATAACTCGCAAGCATATTGGCTTTCAAAATTTTTGCAGCCTGCGTCGGAGAAACTGATTTGACCAGGAGCGTGCCATTGCGAGATCGAGTACATTATTTTACATGACCAGCAATGTTAACTAGATCCTTCTGAGTGATAGACGGGTTCACGTTAGTCAACTTAGAGTTAGAGTCCTGGCCTGGAGCTTGCTCACCTCAGGGTCTCACCTCCCAATATATAGACAGAAGGACCCAATCGCCTTCAAGAGTGTAACAGCTCATGCAATGGCTCCTCCCTGGGATTGACTTTTATCAGCATATACGAACACAGTCCTATATGATAACCAAGAACTGGGAGTTAGGCGTAACTCAGTCATCCCTGCGCTTCCCACTCTGCCAACCCGGGCTAGGTTATCCGACAGACGTGTGTTCAGAGAGGTTTGGGTCAAACATGGATGTGGACCTTGTTTGGGCGTTTGGCACTAGCTCTCTCACCACTCAGAAGCACCCAATCGAGAGAGATTTGGCTCGGGACTTTGGGATTGCCAATTCCCGTACCTATTGCAGTAGGCCCCTGGGGTGAAGGGGAAAGGTGGATCGTGTCTCATTGATCCAGCTGATACACTTTTTCATGGAAGAGTAACTGAATAATGCTGTTTTGTACTCTCTGTAGTAAATAGAGATTACGAACCATTCATAAACAAAGATATAATGTGACCAGACACGTTCTGCCAGACCAGCAGGAAGTGTATGGTTCCCTCTCATCGAATTTAACAAACACCTTGGCTTATTCAAAGTACATATTTCTTTTACCAAGTCATGTCAAATGTTTCCGTTTCAGTTCTCAGTAATTTCATATATACGTTCACGCATACATGCCAACTAATAATGCTATTCATTACAGTGCTTACGTCGCAATGTATTGTTATAATATAATGGTGTCTACTTTATTTATTTGTATTAGGAAAACTATTTCAACTAAAAATATGGGTTTTTACGGTTATGTTAAATACATTACTCTCTCTTTCCTCATGGATCAGTTTTTGCAAAATATGAATTTCTGTCTTAGCACGAATAGTATTTATTAGAGATTGATTTGTTTGCCGCTCATCACACACCACTTAGGGGGGATGCAATACAACACCGCAGGACTCCGATTGGTTGCTCACCTAGTAGCGCTCATGGACAAACATCATCTCATTTGAAACACATAATAGTGGTACTCACTTACTCAGCATAACATTTTTCACCAATATTTAATTATTGTGTACATTAGACAAATTATAGTTTTCCAGCTTCACATTTTCATTTTAAATTTACAACCTCCAGCATTAACTCATACAGGACGCTGAATGAAATTTTTGAAATGATACTCAAATGCGCCGAAGGTCCATGGAACTTAGATTTACCCGACATTATCTTTCAAGATAGTAAGGGGAAACAAAACCCTTATTCAGATAACTCATACTGACTGAGATTCGAACTCGGAACCACTTGAGCGAGAAGCAAACACGCTAATACCTACATTACAAAGGCAGGCCTTCCTAGCTTAAGTTAACTTGAGCATATTCATCGGCAGGAAAGCTTCAGGTCTTATTTAGCAGGCTTTCCAGTTTCCCATTTATTATAATAACCTGGGAATAGATGGCAATGCATTTGTTCATCTTGCAGACAACGGAAGAAGTGCGCATGCTTTGCCTAACCGATGTATAAGGGCCGTTTGTTACTATAGTCTACCCACCACAAGAAGACAAGCGAGTCCTGAAGGGAAAGAGGAGCTTCAACTGTTTATCTGCTCTGGTAGTGGATCCTTTACTACGAAATGAGCGTATGAGAGTGCATAGGTTAACCATGCTGCCAGATCTAATGCTCGTTTCGGTAACTCCAGTCACAGACATTACGCATCGCTAAGTTATGTGACAGCACTGTATTTTACACGAAGCTTGCATCCTTGTCATATCCGGAAGGCGAGCATAAACATCATGCGGACAGCAAAAGTGACTATGTTACACATTCCTCCGCCTTGACTTTTTGTGTTGGGTGGACAGTACTCGACAACGCATTGAGGCATATTGACCTTCAGTGACCAGCGCTGCGTTCGTTTCTTATCTTGTTTATTAGAAGAGTAATATTATTAACTTGGGGTACGTGTGTCTGATATGAAAGGGTAGCCAATTATTATGCGCAACACGGGAGCATAATAATAACAAATAACCTTAATGGCTATGAATGCCTTAAATAATATGTATCCACATAATTATTTGTTTTAATACTTTTCAAAGAATGAAAATAAGGCTAAACAGCCATATCTTCTGCAATTTTCATAACGTTGAAAAATAAGAAATAAAAAATCAACTAAATTATTTACTACACTTTGTAATTAAGTGACTATTGCAATTATAAGAAGTGTGCGGTAATATAACTAATTTTCTAGTCTGAACAATCTGTAAAATGGAAATAATTTCTAAAAAGGTGATTTACTCAACTGGTAATGACGTAATGTCAAACATATCATCAACAATGATCTGTCACTGAAAGATGTCTCACTGTCATTGTCGCTATTATCCTATACAAATCATCAACCTCGAGCTTTTTGTTTCAGTATTCCTTTTCCCAATAATTATCAATTCTTTTAGTTTTCTGATTATTAATAAACTATGTCATTAAGGGGAAGATTTTCGTATTAAATAACTTCTGTAACTATAGGTAGTATATGGTAATACAACTAATTTTCTGAAGCGTGATCAGTCTGTACAGATAGACCATTCCTGTAATACAAACCACGTGATTTAAATGCATCACAGTGTTAAGCTATATAAAATTATGTGTATGTGAATTTAGATACTATTATTTCAATTACTAATGAAACACAAACTTATGTTAGTTTAATAATGATGAATCTGAATGAAAATATAAATAAATATAACGACATATTCATAGTTCTGGTTTACATCACGTTATATAGAAATATCTCCCCGACATAGTTACTGAATACAAAATACACCATGGAAATGAAAGATAAACAACAGTTCTGCTAACTTTGATTCAACATACCTGGAGGATTCAAGTGCTATAGGTACAATCCCAGACAATTCATCAGCACAGGAGGAATCACAGAGGGATTGATCCCCTCTCGTTTCTCCTTGTCAAAATATTCAATCACGTGATATATTATTATAGGTATATAGAATATGACCTCCGCACCAGCCTATGTATGACACGTTGCTGTGGTTGCATCTGAATATAGTGTACACACACTGGACTCGCCGCGAGCGTGCGATAAGCTCATGTAAACATATCTGTTCGCACATTTTCCTCGCTTTACCAAGTACTCTTAGAAACAAGGTTTGAATTCATGTTTAAATAAAACAAAGATAACTGTAAAGAAGCCTGTTTTGAATAAACAACTCTCACAAATCGTCCATATCGAATGCCTGTAGCCCAGTTTGTATAATATAGAATTATCATATCGGCTAAAACATTCGACTGTCACAGAAAAAAAGGACAGAGTAAGTACTAGCGTATTTGTATATACATTTTATATATATATATATATTTCTCCTTTCCTCACCAATGCTGGTGCTAGGAGTCCCTCGGATTTCCTCAGAGCGAGGGAGCCAAAACATTCGACCTGAGATACTAGGGTTGAGGTGTGGGCCCAACGCCTGCGATGATGAAGAGATTAATTGGTGAAATGATGGTGTGGGAAAATGAAATGAAATGTGTAGTGTTTAGCGCCCGCTTTTACTATATATGGCACCGCAGGCGGTGACACTGATGATACATGAGATGAAGATGGAGTACCGGTGGAATTAGATGGCGGGGGAGGCCGGAGGTTCCGGAGAAAGCCTGCCCCAGCGCCGGTTGTCCACCACAAGTCTCACTTTGCGGTCGCCTAGGATCGAGCCTGGGCCACCTTGGTGAGAGCCAAGCGGTCTAGCCACTGAGCCACGGCGCGGCCTATAGTGGGGAAGCCGGAGGGCCCGGAGGAGGGCCGCCTTAGCGCCATGTTGTCATCCCACTTTGCGGTCACCTGGGACCGAGCCCGGGCCGCCTAGGTGACAGCCAAGCGGTCTAACCATGGCGAGGCCTATGTATATTTATATGAGACAATATAGTGCAGATCGGAATCACTTAATGACCCGATCCGCTTCAAAAATTCCTATAACGCAAGTTTAAACATCTGTTGACATAGCGTCATGAATCAGCATATCATCAATATAACGCAGTCATTAACACCAAAACATGTTATTGCATTTGCGTATCATTGAGCATAAAAGTGATAATTTGCTAAATAAAATGAATGATTCAGATTCTGTGCTGGTACTTTCTAAGACTTGTAGCATTTATTTTCTTCATTTCCGCTTTCCTTTCCGACTATTTTGACTTATTTTCACAGATAAACTACAAATAATATGCTGCTGCCATCTAGGCCAAATGTTGAGAATCTGCCCATTTACTGTACGGAGCTAGGACATATATCGGCAAGAGCTGCAAGAACGTGGTACACGAGGATGTTTATTGCGTTTCTATGGACGACTCAAGACACATAACGATGAAATAAACATAATAATAATAATACTGCAATAATCTTAAATCCGATTATTCAATTTGAAAGAAACTTCAAACACAGACGAAATGAACTTAAAAAGGAAACAATATATAAACCTTACAAACGATTCCTGTGCATGAAATTCCATATTTCTACAAACAAATGGAGGTCAGCGGATTTATTTTTGGGGAACGAGATAACCCCTCACGGCAGTAGGTATCAAGAGTGATTTGCTAACTACAGCTTGCGACTTTAAATCCGGGAATTAGGAAGTACTGCCACTTATATTACAAGATTTGTTGTAATTCTATCTACACCTTACATGATAATACATGTTACTTTAATCTTCAATATTAAAAATTAAGCATTTCTTAAGGTTTAAACTATGTGACTGCCAATTATTTAATTGTTATATTTCTGCTAGTGAAAACTAGCGAGAGAGTATTTAACTGCAAAAGATTAAGTAAATTATTGTTTATTCTTTGAAATTTATCCACTTTATAATACAGTATATGGAGTACTGATGGTGTATGTATATGCCAACTTGAAATATTTCACGTCTGCATATGTAGATTTCCGAGAACAAGTTTAAATCATGATTAATGATGATGATGATAATAATACTAATAATAATAAATTAATAAATTAATAAATGCGGAATAATTAAACTTTGTGAGGTCGCTGTTACCATCACAATAAATATGAAATTTTTAAAACGTTAAATAGCCTCCGGCATCTTGTAGAAAATGACTTTCCAACTGTAAAGAAATTATCAACATAGAGTGATCTTAGGGAACTTTGCCCCCTGTGACACACAATTATCGTAATATCTATAGAGGTATTTCCACCTGATTTATTGAATATTTATGCTTGCACAAAATGGTGAAGTGTATTCTTTGTTTTCAGGTTGGATCTACGCTGGTTACCTATCTAGTAGTTCTGGTGCAGTTTCGTTTATCGAGTATATCGAGTTAGTTTTTCTGGACATTCACAAAGAAGTTCTCCACAATCAACTTCGGATGTCATTTATAGTGTGCCTTCTCTTAACCAGTTCAACTGCTGATAACGAAGAACACTCCGTTTCTTAAGTGTTATGAGAACATTCGAGTTATTAAATTAAAATCCTTTTATAATATCTTTTATGTATTTACAGAAAAGTTTGTAAATAGAATGACACGCTGTGTCGTAAGGAAAGCTCGCCTTCGTTATCAGATGTTGCGACAGTTTTACGTTTGGTGCCACACTTACCTCTGTGCAGATAATACACACCAAGTGTTGTAAATATCATGGAAAAAGTACAAAGCACCTTATAATGCCTAAAGTTTTCTTCCATATCTCAACACATATGGTGACTTAGTTATTCATAGCACACCATTTCTGTTTACAAATACATCTAATGATGGAGCAGTTCTCTTCAGACAATTTCAATACATATACCAGATTATAAATTAATTACGTTAAAGCAAATTGGACATTATCCACTAGATCTTAAAAATTGCAATTTTATGCAATTTATTTCGTTTCAAATTTTAATACAAAAATTTAAGTTAAATTAAGTTAAGTGAAATATAGAACATGCACAACAAATTACAAACATATTCCTAAATGAGTCCCAGTTCCAGGGATATTACGTTGTAATTAAGTATTTATTTAATTGGTTTGAAACATTTGCTGCACACGATGCACTCGTTTTTTGAACAACTTAATGTTTTATAATTAAACTCATGTAATAAATTGAAGCGATGGATGCTACTGGTTTTCCACAAAATAAATATAAAATATGAAACTGCTAAATGTTGTATAAATGTTTCAAAATATGAATACTATGATTTAATAACGTTATAGATAAGCATTTTAACAGACGTTCATAATGTAGAACAACTGAAAATGAATGTGCTAAAAAGAATGCTGTGGGCTGCATACGGAGTGTAACTAACACTTTAGTTTCAAGTTTTGAGTGGTATATTCCCTGAATACAGGCAGTAACTGAGGATTTTATCACAAATGGAGGTAGTACTCTACCTAACTTAGCACTGTGAGTAAAGATAGTTATTTTCTTTAATTATATAACTTGTTCACGCAATTTTATTGATTTATAATTACGGCATAACCAAGAAAAGCTACGCATCCTGATATTTCAGCAGTCAACTGTTTCAGCCACAGTGTGGCTAACAGCTTGGAAAATCAGGTCTGCCACCCAACTTCTGAAAAGCAGAACAAGACGAACAAAAGCAACAATACTACCGCACGCAGTTATTCTTTAATTGCGCAATCTGTGCCAAATAAAGAACAAGCTTTAATTATTGAAGCGAATGACAGTTTATCACTCAAAGAATGTGTATTAGCTCTAGGCACATTAATTAATCCCACAAGTATTAGATTCGTATCACGTATTTCTAACAACAGAGTTTGCATCTTCTTGACAAACCAAACCTTGGTGGAAGACATAACCTCAAGATTTTCATAGATCAAAATTAATGACATATCCTTGGAAATCAGACCTCTCCTAACCAAAACTAAAAGGGTTATAATATCTAATGTGTGCCCGTGATTGCAATCATATGATTGAGGAAAATCTTTTGGACAAAGATATTGAAACAGCTTCTGCAATTTCCTACATCAGAGCAGGGATATCAATACTAGGGTATACGCATATAATGAGCTTTCGTCGACAAGTATATGTAAAACCTGATGTTTTTGATAAATGTCCTGAATCTATGTCCATAGAATTTAAAGGCACCACATACTGGATTTACTTTTCATCAGATGCCCCGACCTGCTTCCTTTGCAAACCGGAAGGAGATTTTGCGAAGCAATGCAAATCGTGCTTGGAATCTCCTACTGACCAAGAAATTTCGGAAAACACAAGGAATGCAATTCCTAAAAGAAATTTGAGTAGTACCGAACCAAAGAATATTACAACGCAAGAACCAGTCAGTCATTCAAGATTTTAATGGTCATTTAACTGAAGAAAATAAAAAAACCTCAATGACTGAATGTATAACAATGTCAGAATTGGAAATCTCAAAAAAATCCAACCCCTATGGAGGCAGCCCAGATTAATGCAATAAAGAAAAACGAATACAGGGATACTCCTCTTAAAAGACATATTTCTGCTTCAAGTCAGCACTCATCGGTAGAAAGCAACAAAGATCAGTCAAGCAATATAAAACCAAAGAAGATCCAACATACACATAAGAAAACTTAAACAACAGCAACGCTAGACAGTCATCTCTCTCCCGTTAGAATATTAATGGAAGAAAGCCCAGAAAATTACAATTTGGACTTCCAACAGCTCAAGAGTTCTCAATTATACAGATAACCTGGAAAGTCTTTTGGAAATTATTAAAAACTCCACCTATCACTGACAAATAAAGGAATTAAGAATCGCTTCACACGTATTGAAGAAAAGTTAGATCTGGAATACCAGAATTTCTTGGAACTTAATTTAATTCTATCTAGTCCGTTGTTTGCCTTCTTATTTAACTTTTATATATCTCACAAAAAATGGGATGTGCAATATTACAATGGAATCTCCGAGGTTTACGAGTGTAACATGTGTATTTGAATATTTTGATTAAAATCACCTGCCAAATGTGATTTGTTTGCAGGAAACCAACTTTAGCGACCAGTTCATACCAAACATACCTGCATATTCAGTTTATTATAAGAACAGAGTAACAGCAATTCACGCCAGTGGTGGAGTAGCTACTTTCATCACAGATAACATAATTCATAAAGAAATACCATTAATTACTCCCATTGAAGCAATAGCAGTAAAAGTAATAATGCCAGTTTCTTTCTGTATATGTAATGTATACTTACCTAACAGTTATAAGCTTAAAATTGAAAACCTTCAAAATATAATTAACCAATTACCTAATCCTTTCTTACTTCTGGGTGACTTTAATAGTTACTATATACTATAGAGTTGTAAGAAATCTGACCAAAGAGGGAAACTTATTGAATCTATATTATTAGAGCAAAACTTAATATTACTTAATTCTTCTCAAGCTACTCACTTTGACCTTGCTCACGACCCTTTTAGTAGTATTGACTTGCCAATAACTTCTCCCAGCAATGCACATCTATTTAGCTGGTCAGTTTATAATGTGCCTTATGGCAGCGATCATTTTCCGATCATTATTAGCATGGACAATGAAACTTCTGAATTCATAAAACAATGTGGATATTTGGAAAAGCTGATTGGGCGAAGTGTAAAGCACTAATTAACCAAGCCACGTCATCTCTACCATTGATTAAAGAATACTCAAACATCAACAATATTGTGGAAACGTAGAGTCAGACTGAAAAATTCAATGCCATAGCCGGGATTTTAACCACGGATCTTCTGGTTTCCGTCCAGCCGCTCTACCATTGAGCTACTATGGCCAACTTGCCGACATGACATTAAATTCTCCAACTGACTCGTATTTTCCCGGTAAACCACTTTAGGAGTTCTCATAAACACATGAGACAGCCAGCTACCTTAATGGCGACTTACAGCATGTAAGTACTTTAAGGCCCGGGCTTTATAGTTCACCACTATTAGGTCAATTAATGAAAATTAATTGTTCTTTCACACTAGCCGTGTGTAAGCTCAATGGTAGAGCGGCTGGACGGAAACCAGAAGATCCGTGGTTCAAATCCCGGCTACGGCATTGAATTTTTCAGTCTGACTCTACGTTTCCACAATTTAGCCTACACACGGCCAGTGTGAAAGAACAATTAATCAACAATATTGTCAAACATTTCACAGAAATGATAATAGAAGTCGCTAACATCACCATCCCAAAAACATGTACAGGCCTGTTTCACAAAACGAAGGGTTCCATGGTGGAACGATAAATGTAAAATAGAATTCGGAACAAAAATAAAGCATATTTTAGATTTTAAAAACACCCATTTATGTAAACAAACCTCAGTATAAAAATTGCGAACTTTGGCACGCAGATCAATAAAAGAAAGCAAATGCAAATCATAGATTTTGTATCCTCAAGCACCTCTAGAAAAAATTTTTGGAAAAAATTAATCAAATAAATTAATCCAACAAATCATATACGTTACCATTCCTACGAATTAAAGGATCAAATAAAATGGTGAGTGACAATAAACAAATATCAGACAATTTAAGTGATACATTTGCGGCCATTTCCAGTGATTCAAATTACAACCCCAAATTCCTTAAATTTAAGCAAAGAATTGAAAGTAAAGCCATGAATATAGATCTCCCCTCCTCCACTGACCAACAGGACTATGAGAGTGAAATAAAACTAGAAGAAATTACGAATACACTAAGTGAATGTAAATCTAAATCTTGTGAACGTGATGGAATACCTTATGAGATGTTCAAACGTCTTCCAAACATTGTATTCTATACTTACACGACCTATACAATTTTATATGGAACAACAAAGTATTTCCTACCTGTTGGAGAAAAGCAACGGTAATTCCCATTCTTAAACCCAATGGTGACTCTTCTAAACCAGAGAGCTATAGTCCAATTACTCTAATTTGTATTTGAGTAAAGTATTAGAAAAAGTAATAAGTAAACGACTTCGATAGACTCTTGAAACCAAAAACTTCTTTAACAAAGATCAACATGGATTTCGACAAGGGCATTCAACAATGGATAGTCTCATTACTATTGAAAAAAAAAATATAGAAGGTTTTAAAAATTCCCAGCACTGTGTAATTATCAGTTTAGATATCGGAAAAGCGTACGACATGGTTTGGAATAAATGAGTTAAAAATTCTATCTCAAAACCAGATCAATGGAAAAATACTTATGTATGTGAGCAATTTCCTAAAAGGAAGACAATTTCAACTGCTGGCCAATAGAACTTACTCTGAAATTCAGGATATTCAAAATGGAGTACCTCAAGGATCTTCGCTCAGTGGTTTGCTTTTCCTTGTAGCTATCAATGGCATTACATCTCATATAAAGCTACCAGTAAAAGCTAATTTATTTGCGGATGATTTAACAATCTACTGCAAGGGAAAAAACTACCCAAGAAGTTCTTCAAACTACAATGAAATACATAACAGGAATGGTCAGATTTAACCGGATTCAAGTTCTCACAAAAAGATCAAAATGCATAGTGTTCTCTTAAAGGAAAGCAATCACTGAGGATCCTAAGATCTATATGGGAGGTAATAGTATTGAAGTTAAGACTCAAACACACAGTATTACACAAACTACCTGATCATTTCTCTATTTTCTCATGTGAGTTATTCGCCATAAAAGAAAGTTTGGAATTAATTTTAGGATCCCAAAATTCTAACTCCTTTTTGATAATTACTGACTTAGTGAGTGCAATTCTAACCATTAAGGATACAAAAAATGCATTGGTTCAAGAAATACAAACCTTATCCAATGAAGCTATCAACTCAGGCAAACAGATTAACATTTTGTGGATACCATCACATAGACAAATTAATGGCAATGAACGAGCAGATGCAGCAGCCCGCGAAGCAACCGGTTTACCTCCAGATGAAACAATTTCAAGCATAGCTTACCAAGATTATATTGTCTATATTGTCACCCGAACGTCGGAACACCCTATAGAGCGGGCAAGCAGGGGACGGTCGTTGTTCGCCACGCCCCCCTCGTTTGTCTTGTGGCGGTGGCGAGGGGTGGCTGGAAGAAAAAACATCACTGCGCCGTCTCTTTCTGTTCCACCTGTGTTCTCGAACTTACGGGATATTTCATCTAATCTAGAACCTTCCAGATCGGCCAGCTGACCCTATATAAGCAACACGTCGGGCAAGAGGAGTGAGTCAGAGTTCTTGGCGAGCAGTGTAAGAGTGCAGTGCTAGTGTACGACGAGAAGACCGTGTACGTGCATCGGAGGATTGTACGTAATTACGAGTGCAAGTGAAATTGTAACGGACGAACTGGTGAATCGTAATTGTGTGCATTACGTAATTCTGTGTAATTGGCAAGTGTTTAACTTAAGTCGGTGGAAATAAAGAACATTTTTGAGTGGTGCAATTGGACTTTTCATTTCACGAACTCACAAAGTCACAATATTAAAAATTACATCAGAAGAAGCTGGGAAAATCAGTGGTATAACAACTCAAACAGCAAACTGCATGATATAATGACTAACGGAATATTAAGACCTCCTCTTAAACAACTGAAACGTATAGAATAAGTTGATTTAGCTAGACTAAGAATTGGTCATTGCAGAATCACGCATTCACACATATCCAAGGATCCAGCCCCCGTATGTGAGATGTGTCAGACAGCTTTAGCAACTGTAGATATCCTCACTAAATGTGCCAAAATGCACAAAGTGGTGGACGAAGAACAAGCTTCCATCTGATGAGTCTACTGTACTTAATGATCCTTAAATGATCAGTAACATTCTACAATTTACAAAAGACGCTTCATTATTTCAGTTGTAATTTTAGTGCATCACTATTGTTCTCAATATGGTACTGTTGTTAATATTCCACTTTATTGTAAACCTACCGAACAATATTATAAATTATACCAACGTTATATTTAGTGTTATATATTAAGACAATGTTATATTCGTATAACTTTTTGAACATTGTATCAGGATGTATTATGGTGTTAACATAGATATTATGTAATTGCTTTGTGTACAATCGCACGACGGTCATGTAGTTAGCGACTATAAACAAGGTTGAAATAAAAAAAATGAATGTGCTGTCAAACAAAAATACAAGTAAGGAGAATTTTAAAATTATAACACTGTTTCTGACTTAGTGCTGTTTCTAATATTCCATTTATACAACAAATTTAACTGCGAGCTTTTATCTTTCAAACTATTCTTATTGGATTTTGGGAGGTTGGGTTGTGCTCAGAACATCACACCATATTCACACTTCCAGATTCTGTTGAGAATAAGCACAACGCCCAACCAGGAGTCGAACCAAGGATCCTTCCCACAGCATATGGGTGCTCCTACACAAGGCCTACTTCGTTTTCTCTACAACTAATTTGGCTTTGGAAGACTTCTGAGATTTCTCTCTTTCACTTTGAAAATTACATACAGTATAACATTTGCTTGTATTAATAAGTATCCATATTTATGATTTTATCAATTTTTCTCCTTTTTACATTCTTCATGACGTGTATGTACTAAGTAGGACACTTTTTGCTTTCCACTCAGAAACTCAATACAAGATTTCACCAGAATTGCATATTTTGAGACTCCCTGGATCAAAAAGTGATTTATGTGAGCGAGTTTGTATCTTTGAGTGTGAACAGAATAACTCAAAAACAATAATACTGTGAAATACCAAACTTGGTATTAGTTCATCTCCTTTCAAAGATGCAACAAGCAGTTTTTAAAGAAAAGTACCTACGTAGACCGCCCATCTCATGGAAAATTTGTCGGCAATCTTAATTTAACCAAAACTACCTCTAACAATGTTGATCAAAATAATATCTATAATATTTATAACAAATGAAATTATATCTTGAATTTTCTGGAAATGAACTTAGAAGTCCTCTCTAATCTGGATGACGTTAACAAAATTGTAAGAGACAGACAAAATTTTAAAACACATTAATGTAGATCTGTTAAAACGCATTATTTATGTGACATTATATTTTTTTTGGACTAAGCCGTTTCTAAAATATTCCTTGTTACTTGTTTTAATTTTAAGATAGTTATCCTGTCTTCAAATGGGAATTCATTCGTTTTTTACTTTCTTTACCCGTACATAGTATGTAGAGAAGCTCCTGCATTACACCTCAAAATTCGACATGAAAGTTTTACTGAAGGTATCCGAAACAGAAAAAGAAACATTTCCACAAAAAGATCCGTGTGAAAAGTTCCCGAAATATTCCTTGTTATCTGTCTAAATGTTCTAATACTTATACTTTGTTCTAAAATGGGGAGTCGTTATTCACTTTTTATCACTGGACCTGCAAAGAAAGTGTAATTTCAAATCCACCACAAAGCTGATAGCTCTCAAAACATTTTAGTATCGGTTAAAGTCTACTACATTCACATATTTCTCCTTAAGCTACAAAAACTTATCAATAAAATACTTTCTGGAAATGTTTTTCTCTATAAACGTGAAGCAGTTTGAGAAGTAAGTATTTTTAAAAGTAGTTTCTAGAAAGTAGAAAAAGTCATGTGATTGCAGCAGATTACATAGGTTATTTGCTACAGTATAAATGAAATCCATAAAATTTAGTATATTACTTCCGTCCGTCCATAATTGTTGGGTTCACCCAGAATGTTGTTGCTGCGTGCCCAATGAGGCGGTCCGGCCCGTAGCGAACCACGTCGAGCTCTCCCTTGTGCTCAACGCCTCACAATTAAGGATCGGTGGCGTGAGAAGGTTAAGGAAAGGGAGATTGTAACCGGTTTGAGGTGACTTGTAGCTCCCGCATGAGAACTCTCATCTGTACTTCAGGAGTGGGTGCGTCCTGACTGGTTGTGGGTTGAATGATAACTTCTCGAATCTGGTAGACAGAAGTTTACTGTTATCCTTAGGCTCCTTTGCTCGCCACCGTAAAGTCGTCGTCGGTGTGGTTGCTGTGTTTAGCGTCACTGTCAATATTGTGATGTGAAGCGCGGAGACAGTAGCACTGCGTAGTCGAACCGGATATATTTATCGTCTTCCCTATATATTACTCTTTGTGCTAACTCTCACTGGAGAGATTGCTAGATATTGTACCTTGTCTCTGTGCATGGTGCGGAAGTGTACTTGTTAGGCGGCGCCAATTGCGCGCCCGTCTCACGTAGAACTCAGGACCAAAGTTCCCTTACTAGAAAAACCTACTTTCTGCCATCACTTTGAATTACGCCCACTCTAGGTATTTCTCGGAGTTTGCAAATCACGTGAAAAAATATCAATTTTCTAGTGGCTCTTAACTATCCCCACTTGAGATCAGTGTTCAGAATTTCCAGTTTCGGACCTAACATCAAATACGCTTTCTGTAACGGTCCGCGTACAAAAATTTATGCGAAAGCATGCGTTCTGCGCGTCGGTCAAAATCTTATAGTCTGTTGTCAGAAGCACGCATGGGATTTTAACAATGGGTTGGTTTCCGACTGGAAGGCGCCAAATTTGTCTTGAGGTCAAAACAGAAAATAGAGTAGAGTTTTTTGTTTACAGGTATTGCAAAGGGAGTTTACTGACCCTCTACCCTCTACTATTGAAAAAGCCATAGTAGAAAACCTGAATGGCCTATCAAAAACTTTGAGGAGGTCTTTTTTGCACCGGCAGATGATCAGAATGAGTGGATAAAGTATCCTTTCCAGAGAAAAGACATAGGCAGCATTGATAGCCTTTCGGAAAAAGGACAGGATCAACTAAAAGAATTATTTAACAGCAAAGGATGGAAATTTGTATAATGGGGAAATGAACCTGCAAAATTTTGGTTTCTGGCGTAAAGTGAATTTAATGAACTTGCTACCAAAGCACTTAAGTATACTGTGCCCTTCCCAACCAGCTATCTGTGCCAGCAAACATTTTCAGTGTTATGCAACATCAAGCCATTTAAGAGAAACAAACTTGCCAATGTAGAAACTGACTTAAGAGTAAAAATCACCAACATTAATCACAGCTTAACTGAGCTTATTCAATAAAAAAGCAGATACATTGTTCACATTAATACATTCCAATGAACAAAGTTCCAAGCTTTTCCCACATAAACTGATTTTTAGTAACCCAATACTTTTTTTGTTGAAATGGTCAAATGGTGGATTCAAAATATTATGAATAACTTTTTATATGTATAGAAATGGTTTCTTTACATGGAAAATAAATTCATTTTTATAACCCTTTGTGCCTAATGTTTTTAATCCTTGGGTAACCCAAAGAGTGTGGTATTTCAAATTTGTACTGGTGTAGAACTAAAGTTAAATAAAACCTAGTTAAACAAACTTGTATAAAATTTACTTCAAAGAGAAAGAAATTAAATTATACAATTATAGAATTTAAAATATATCATTTTTATTTAAAATGCGTGTTATACAAAAGTTTATTTTATTTAGTTTAACGTTTTAATTCCTTGTTTATCAAATTTAAAACTAAATATGCAAGAAAATTCTAAAATTATACATACAGCAATTATTTAAATTTCAATTATAGAATTGAACCAAAAGTCGACTCGTTCATATAAATTGAGATGCCAAAGTAAGGGGGTTCTTGAGACAGAAGAGTTTGAGAAACACTGCTCTATAAGATGTACATACTATTGTTAGTTGTTCCTGTGCATGCACCTATTGCAGTGAATCACCATGCACAGCTTGAATTTACTGAAGGCGAATCTTTTACGAGTTGGAGAAGGCATTAATTACATTGCGAAAAACTGCGTTCTACGTCAGTAGACGTGATAGTTGAAAAGCATAATTTCAACCCGTTCATTTGAACCCACAAATGCACCTGTTGACAATGTCGTTTACTACGTCACTGTTGTACTGTATCACGACTGCACAGGCAGTTGGAGTAAGGGTGGAACTTCTGGCCGCACTGCCTAAATTCCACTTAGCGCAACCTAATTTCAATTCGTTCTGGCGATAGCGGTTAAGAAATCCTCAGCCTCGTTATACGAATCATTTCTAACGCCAATAGCAGACGCTCTTATGAATATCTTTTTAGGAGAATGAAGATATTAACCCTTCCTTGAATGTATGTACGAGGGTAGGTCAAAAAGTAATGTCCCCTAATTTTTTCCCCTTAAATAAGTAAGTTATGTGAAAACTTTAAATTTGGCGCTATTCCTCAAACCTTCTTCTCCAGTCCCCTGCAGTAGTAACTTCCTAAGTCAAAAGGTGGCAGAACTGCATCCTCTTGCAAAATGGCTTACATCGACATTCGTATTAGACAGCGTTCTGTGATTGAATTTTTGACTGCGGGAGGTGAAACGCCAATTCGCATTCACGAAAAGCTAAAAAGTGTGTATGATGATGCAACGGTGGATGTCAGCACTGTTAGACGATGGGTTCGTCGCTGTAACGAAACTGAAGGGCAAACACCATTGGCAGATGAAAAGCGAAGCGGCAGGCCGGTGACTGCAGTGACTCCATGCAACATTCAGCGAGTCGATGTCATCATTCGTGGTGATCGCGGGGTAATAGCAGGTGAATTGTGTCGCTTTACATCCCTCAGTAAAGGCAGTGTGATGACGATTACTCAACAACTGGGTTACCCAAAAGTTTGTTTACGTTGGGTACCAAAAATGTTAACCACCCAAAGCAAAGAAACAAGGAAAACAATAGCCTCCGAGCACTTGCAGCGCTTCAATTTTGAGGGAGAGGAGTTTCTGGAAACATTTGTTACTGGAGACGAAACGTGGGTTCATTTTTCTGAACCTGAATCAAAGAGGCAGTCAATGGAATGGCATCACACAACGTCACCGAAGAAAAAAATTCAAAACTCAGTGGTCGGCAGGGAAAGTTATGGCGATAGTGTTTTGGGATGCAGAGGGTGTGCTTATGATTGATTTTTTGGAGCAGGAATCCACAATAAATTCTGTCCAATACGTCAGAACTCTCAAAAATCTGAAAGCACGTTTTCGCCGAGTTCGCCCAACTAAAGCTATGGCGGATGTTCTCCTTTGCATGACAATGCAAAGCCACACACCAGCCGTTACACCACTGCAGAAATTGAGAATTTGGGATGGCAAGTCTTACCTCACCCTCCACACAGCCCTGACCTGGCACCAACAGACTTCCATCTTTTCGGGCCACTAAAGGAAGCTCATCGTGGGATTCATTTTGAAGATGAGAAGGCTGTGAAAACATCCGTGCGTCAGTGGCGTAGGAAGCAAGACCGTGTGTTTTACCACACTGAAATACATGCCCTAGTTAAAAGGTGGACCAAAACTGTGGAAAAGGACGGAGATTATATTGAATAGTGACAAATTAATCGTAAATATTTTAGTTTTCAAGCTATGTAAATTGGATTCAATTTTCTTGGCAATTAAAAGAGAAAAAAATAGGAGGCATTACTTTTTGACCCACCCTCGTATGTATGTATGTATATATATATACTAGTGTACCCACTGAACGCAAATCAACCTAATCTAATCTAAAATAACTGTGAGAAGTCTAAGATGCCGTGAGACGCTAGAACACTAAGCGGATAATTCTCTTGCGGCGGACGCCAATAATGCGAGTGCGGTTTTTAGAGTCTATGGACTGCCGATAACCGATCACAATAAGTAGTTCTGTTAGAGGATAAGGCAATAGAGCCAAGCATTATAGACAGACACGCTCTTTTATCAACATGGATCATCTCTGTAGCGCAGAAGCTTTCCAAGCGAGAGGTGTGGTTTCGATAACTTGTACCAGCATTGAGATTATCTCTCGCTGAGAGACCTGGTTCTAGGTGAATGTGAGGTTCCTAGGGGTTCACTTGAGGACCCGATTGCGGGGAAAGTAGAAGTTCCGGTTGAAGCTGGCATTCACCGGCCGGGAGGGATTCGAAGTGCTCCACAATACACCACGGTCTGGCATCAAAGTTTTGCAACACGGTGTTTAGTTTCGTTTACGTAAATATAAAACCTCAGTTTTACTTTCACAACTGAATATAATAAGTAGAAGTATTCCATTCCACCTAAAAGTTCTATGCAGAGATCTCACGCGAATAAATGTTTTGAAGCTCTGTATCAAAGAGAGAGAGAGAGAGAGAGAGAGAGAGAGAGAGAGAGAGAGAGAGAGAGAGAGAGAGAGAGAGAGAGAGAGAGAGAGAGAGAGAGAGAGATAAAGGTCTTTCTGTGATCAACACAATTCAAAAACCAAAATATGGTCAAATACCAATTTTGGCATTTATGTATGGATAAGACATGCATTAGCCCGCCTCGGTAGCGTGGTGTTAGTGTGTCTGCCTCACGTTCAAGAGGTCCCGAATTAGAATCTCGGTCAGGGTGAGTTACCTGCATAAGGTTTTTTCCGAGGTTTTCCCTTATCCTGCAAGAAGAATGCCGGGTAACTCTAAGATCTATGGACCCTGGGCTCATTTGAGCATCATATCACCCATTCCATTCAACGTCCAATATGACATAACGTTGGAGGACGTATATTAAAAAAAGGACATGCATTTGTTTTTTTAAAAACAGCTTCATTCTAAAATATACTTGATGGTAATTTTTTCGAATTTTTTTTCTTTAAAAAATGACTCTAAGCATTTCCATGAAACTACCACTGCTTCCATGAGATTTAGAATGCAGGATTGCCTTGAATTCTCTAGGAACAGCTCCTGAAGTCCCCATCATTCTAGGCGAGCGGGATGACTCAGGCGGTTTCGTCTCTGTCCCGCAGTCGGAAGGTCCGGGTCCGATTTCGTGGGTGACCTTCCTGACCCATCAGTTATTTTCAGAGTTTTTCCGAGTCGCTAGGCGAATGCTGGGTAGGTTAATTACATCTCCAGAATTTCCTGTCTCTCCATTTCATCTACATTATCATTTCACGTTATCTCTCATCTTGTGGTCTCTTTCAGGGTAGAAGTGTCGGCGGGTGTCTCGGAGCTGCACGGCAGGATGATATGCTACTAGTAAACACTTCCTTCTTCGGTAGGACAGTTTTCGGGCTGGTGGGGCCGTTTTAGTGCCACCGGTTGTACTGGCCTGCTGGGCAGTTTCCAACTGGTCAAGTGTAAGGATTACTCTCTGCACTGTCGTGACTCCTTGGGCCGGCCGCCCTCTGTCTCCTCTCACTTCATTCTTGCTTTCGGGAGTTGTTCAACTGGGAGCATGGGTACAATGGACTAAGTTTGAACCTCAGTGCCCAGTCCCCTCCGTGGCGTAGTCAGTCCAGTCCAGTCTTTATCCTCTAAAATACTTTTGTATTACTGGTAAACCGTACAGAACAGAAGAATGTGATATTGCTAAAGAGATGTAGACATTAAAGTACACAACTTATGGCAAACATATCTTTTGTGGAGCTAATCATTTTCGGATATTTATTGTTGTTGGATTTAGTTTTTAAATTTACACTTTTTTCAAATAAAAAATCTTTATTAGTTTATTTTATCTTTTGGCCATGCAAGGAGAATAGAATTATAAAGCCATCACCGCTATTTCCTAAGACACCAGGTCTTACTCTACAAGTTCAAGGAAGCACACCCCCCTCCCCAAACCTCACCCTGATTAGTAGTTTCCTCCGGGATCGTACCTTCAGGGTGCGGGTTGAAGGTAAACTCTCCTCCGTCAGACCCATAGCGGCTGAAGTTCCGGAAGGCAGCGTACTGTCACCGTTGCTCATTGCTGCCTACATGCCTGACCTCCCAACAGAACGTCGCACTGTCGTGTGCCAATATGCTGACGACGTCCTCATCTTGGCTTAGAACAAGAACGTCCGTTACTGCATCCCTCTGCTACAGCGATCACTCAGGGCCATCGGCAAGTGGAGTGAAAGGTGGAGGATGGAACTCGAACGCTTATGCAGAAAAGAAAACTCTGCCCGTGTCTCCCGACGGCGTCTCCGGGTACCTTTCGGTTACTCCAACTGACTCCACCCTTTCATAGTGCGTCCTACACATGGCTATTGTGAAAGAACAATTTCCTGATGTTTTAAATCGGCGTGTTGCTCCGTGTAACTCCGTGGTGTGTGTTAAAGAGACTTAAACACTGTAGACACATATCGAAGTGTCGAAATTCTGTAAAAGATAGGCTGATAGTAGATATTTAGTATTGAGTTAACGATTTACTAACAAATAAAGCATAGAACATACTAACATAGAAGACTGACTAAATGATTGTATACTGAATTGGATTAGATTACGGTACAGCACTGCCACCAGCCTTTATCTATTTTACCTATTTCCCCAAGTGGGGAATTTCCAGGATGAAGGATGAGGCGAGAGGAAACAGAGGGCGCCTCACCCAAAACTCACGACAGTGAAGAGGGCAGGTTCCTTACTATTTACCAATTGGAAAATCTCCCTAGGCCAGGGCAACTGGCATCCCACCCACCGTGTTCCTGAAACGGCCCCACCAGCCCGGGTTCGGAGACCGGAAATCGTCCTACCGAAGAAGGAAGTGTTTATGAGGAGCATATCATCCTGCCATGCAGCGCCGGAACTCCCGCTGACACTTCTTCCCTGAACGAAACCACCAGATCAGAGATGATGTGAAATGATAATGGAGATTATATGGAGAGACAGGAGATTCGGGGGATGTAGTTAACCTACCGAGCATTCGCCTAGTCTGCCAAGCAGGAAATACCTTCGAAAAAACCGATGGGTCAGGTATATCGGCCACGGGAATCCGGACATCCCGAATGTGGGCTACAGACCAAAACCGCCTGAGCCATCCAGCTCGGTAAGCTTGATGTTATGGAAAATATAATTTTAATCTTCATTTCTTGTGGAAAGTCCTTTACCTGAACTTGCAGGTTTCTAGAAACAAACACACGTGTCCTAGTTCCATTATCTTTCTGTCTGTACAAAATTGTTTTTTTAAAAACCACTTATTAGAACTGCATGTTCTACAGGAGACACTGAGTAAATACTTTTTATTAACGGCCCTCATGCAAAACAACGAGTAAACATTAAACACGCTTAATCGATTCTCTCCGTGTGATAAACCGCACTGCACAAGTAAATAATTAATTGGTGCGTGCTACTCGAGGTTCTCGATGGCAGTAGAAAATCTCCAGGAAGACTTGCATTATGTTTAATTGAACTTTATGTTTAATATTTATAAAGTTGACACAATATATTAAGTGGCTACCACCATTAGCGGCCGTGGAACATGACATACGATGTGACTAAAGTGACAAACGACTGTGAAGAATCATAAGTAATATGACAATGGAATGCAGGTCTGAAGCCATAATGAAGTTCAGCCGGACAGAGTCAAGCAGTGTATCACCTATGCATCTAAGGTATTTTCTACATAATCAAGGACCGAATATGGACAGATCTGTTGCAGCAAATTGTAAGTTATTCAAAAATGTTAATTTATATTTACATAAAATGACGTATTACTTCGGTTAAAATATAGTTAAACAATTTATAAATATTAATAAATCGTACAGTTAATTTTGGTTCAAATTATTCAATTTTGATTCTGATGAATTGCAAATTATACAACATTCCGTAATTTTAGAATTTCTATCCATGTCAACATTTTTGTTTGCTGGAATTTTTAAGAATGTCCACCAAAGTGACAAAAATCTTTTTTTAGAAAAACAATATTGTTTGTAAACCTCAGAAATGCACATTGCTAATAGTAAAATAGCAGTAGAGGAACTAGTTTACACTTCACTTTACAACACCATTGAAAATGAAAGGATAGAGCGAAACTGAAAAATTCAGTGCCATAGCCGGGATTTGAACCACGGATGTTCTGGTTTCCGTCGAGCCGCTCTAACCATTTCAGCTACTATGGCCAACCTGCTAACATGACATTAAATTCTCCAACTGACTTGTCTTTCTCCCGGTAAACCACTAGTTAATCTCCATTAATTGTACCTAATAGTGGTCCGAACTATAAAGCCCGGGCCTTAAAGTACTTACAGCATAGTAAGTCGCCATTAAGGTAGTTGTCTCATGTGTTCATGAGAACTCCTAGTGGTTTACCGAGAGAAACACGACTCGTTTGCAGAATTTAATGGCATGTTAGCACGTTGGCCATAGTAGCTCAAATGGTTAGAGCGGCTGGACGGAAACAAGAACATCCGTGGTTCAAATCCCGGCTATGGCTTTGAATTTTTCAGTCTAGCTCTAACCTTTCATAGTGCGTCCTATGCACGGCTAGTGTGAAAGAACAATTAATTTCCACAATTGAAAATGTACGTTTTCCTTTATCCATCACAACTGAACTGCTCAAGTGAACTCTCAACTGGGCACTACTAAGCTCCTTAAAAGGGTTCGTTCTAGAAACGGAATCTACTTGAAACGGCCAAAAGGAATCCTGTGGAGTGAGAGAGGACATTCTTTTGAAGATGATTTACCATTGGTCTCACACACAGTTAGGTATTTTCGTGATGCTCAAAAGGTTACCCTAGTATTATCTTTGTTAACACAAACATCTCAAATAACACACTGATTATTCCCAGAAAAGTGAGAGGAACATTGACGCACTTCTCGGACGTGTGCTAAGCACCAATGAACGCATTACTTCAGCCAATGAACCGCGCAGGAATCACAAATGACAGATAGATATTATGCCCACGTGGAGTAATCAGTGCGTTATCTGAGAGGTTTCTGTTAACAAAGATAAAGCGAGGGTGACCTTTTGAGCAGCACGATTATAGACAGTCGGATGCACTTCTGTCATCACGTTGGTCCTATGATGACCTCACACCTGACCAGAATGTATCAGAAGCTGCTAATGGTATGAAAACAGTTCATGGACATTAATTCTACACTTTACTGCTTCCTTCTATGAAACGTTTTCCCTAGCTTTTATGCCCGCCTCAATAGTGTGGTGGTAGCGTGTCTGCCTCACGTTCAAGAGGTCCCGAGTTCGAATCTCGATCAGGGTGAGTTAGCTATATAAGGTTTTACCGGGGTTTTCCCTTACGCTGAAAGACGAATGTCGGGTAACTCTAAGCTCTATGGACCCTGGACTCATTCACTCCTTCCATTCATCGTCCGATATGACTTAACGTTGGAGGACGTAAATTACAACAACAAAAGATACCCTGGCTTTTATGTCTTCGTACTTGGTGAAGTTTAATCATATTGAGAAAAGCTTTAGGCTATTCCTAGAAAACGCAAGATATAGATGCGTTTTACTCTTTTTGTCAACAACTCACACATAACGTTTAAATCAAAATAGCTACAGCAATCTTGAGATATGAAAATTACGTAGCAGTTTGCACACAAGCAGTAATTGGGGTGGACCTATAGTCTAGAAAGTCTTCGTCTGACACACACACACACACACACACACACACACACACACACACACACACACACACACACACACACACACACACACACACACACACACACACACACACACACACCTTTGCTTCTGAGGTATTTCCTACACCAAGACTGAGTGTCGATTGATCTGGATTACATGTTGCAGCAAAGTGCAAATTATTACAAATGTACCAATTTATTGACATACATTTGGGTGAATAAACACAGGTAAATATTTATTTATATTATTTAGTACTATGCTTAATTTTAGTTTAAATTTGTGAAATCCGATGTGTACTAAGTGATGATAAACACAAAATCTGTCAAATATCTAATGTCTAACGACGTATACATGCATGTTTTTTGTGATTGTAAACTAAGCAAACAAGGGAAATTATTCGGAATGTTATTTGTCTAAATAAATTGAATATTATTTATATAAAAGAGTTGTAATATTGGAGAGTTCTAGCTGAGAACGGTGTGTCATTTATATCAGAAATACCTTCATTTTGTAATATTCATTATGGAATGATTATTGCGCACTGAGATTTTATTTTTGAAGTACAACCAAGCAGTACACACGCTGCATTCATTATTACGTCACTGCCCATTAAGAATTTGTGTGTGCTGTTTTTTTACGGTAATTTATTATTATTGCGACCTATATTGTTCTGAGGTAAGACTTCGGGGTTTAGAACTAGGAATTCTGTTACCTCAAAATTGTAATGAAATTAGGTGCTTATTTTAGTCTAGTTAAAAAGCGTAGCAGGAAAATGTGCACCATATAGGACAGTTATTTATGTTGCCGGAGCATGACTTCTCTATTCTTTCGAAGTTTTACTTCTTCAACTGCATTATGTCTTTCCAAAAAGGCATTTCTAGAAATCGCTTGTTACATATTTCGTTACAGGTACAATGGGAGTTAAGCGCAGAGGTTGTACTCCCATTAGTCCTGGACCCATATGACCAAGGACCCGGGCCTCTTTCTACCCGGGAGCGATGGATACTCCGGGGATCTTTCCATAGGGCAATACCTGATTTCTTAAAAAGCCCCCCCTCCGCCGAGTACAACGACAAGACGGGATGGAAGTGGATACGCCACTTACGCGCGTCAACCCCGCAGGGAAGACTACCGAAAACCTCGGTGGGGCCGCCTGGTGATCTAGGACACGTTCTACTAGCTCTGCTGGCTAGTACCCGGGACTTATGAGGCAACCCTCTAGCCCCTCCGGGCGGCCGTAGCCTGGCCGGAGGTATCCGATTTCCCGCAGGTATTGGAGAACACACTGCCCCCTCGAGTCCAACCCAATCCGAACAACTCTCTATCAGGGAGAGGCTCGAATGTTCGTCCCGAGGTTCCTCTAGTAACGTCAGAGGTACCACGAGTGCTAAGGGTCCGCAGTGCCCGCACCACGGCAGCTGAAAGGGACGGATCCCCTCCCATACGAGAAAATGGGAGTATAAGAATACAGTAGGCTTAAGTGGTAGTCAAATATTTTAAGAGTTTGTCGCTATGTGATGAACAAATTGTATTCTCTTAGCATGGCTAAGAAGAGAGAAATGTTGAAAAATGCAAACCAACAGTTAAGAATATATCGGGAATATTTAAGCTCACAACAAAAACCTATATGACATAATGAGTCTCTTTTAGGACATTTACATTTTATATCTAGTAGCATTTTGACTCTTTGTTACTGTTTACAAATAATGTAAAAGTCTTCCAGAATGAAGACGTCAGAACGTTTTCCAGAAAATTATATTTCTGTATACATTTCATTTGTCATGAAAATTCTTATGAGAATTTAATAAAAATAATTAGAGCCATTTTGAGAGGATTTCAAACATTTTGAAATATATTTCTATGTGAATGGTAGTTTTGTGTGGAGAGATTTTCCTTTGTGAGTGCAACACATCAGATTTTTAGAAAAATATGTGTGTGTGTGTGTGTGTGTGTGTGTGTGTGTGTGTGTGTGTGTGTGTGTGTGTGTGTGTGTGTGTGTGTGCGTGTGTAGTGGCGAGGCGCGACTCTCAAAGTGAGGGAAGCTCCAAGTAATAATCTTTATTAAAATTAGGGAGAATAACGACTTAATAACGCTACTCTTCAGGTCTCGTTCTATTGTACAGCCAAGAAGGCTCTTCTTGCATTGCAAGACCCTCACGCTACAAGCAGAGACATCCCTGCTTCCCCTCAAGACTCAAACGTTCCAATTTCCCTACAGCTGGCCCACACTGCGTGAACTTTTAGCTTAAAATGGGGAAAGTATGCAATTTACACACTTTTTCTGACAGCATAAAACTTCACAAGAATGTCCTGTTTGTCACCACTAAATACCACTAATGCTATTGAAATATATTTACAATTGTATTTAAAAATGCCACATAAAAAGAATAAACCTTTCTTCACTCGCTAGGAGACCCTACGTGACAAAATCTGTCAGTACTTCCTACCTATCGAAGAGTCGCGAATGCTTCTGGAAATCCACGAAGCGTGATATTCAAGGTTACGAATGCGTAAATACCAAAATATTCAGTATTGAGTGAGCTCGTGGAACTGATCACTCGAATCTAAGCAGCTGTCAAATTGACCCGGATGTTCGCGAATAAATTTTGAAAATTTATCCAGAGCAAGACAAAATATTGTTTAGCATGAATTTTTTGTTTGCTTTCTTTGTCTCCTGAAATTCTTGGGGAACCGACGCTTCCAGCGCTTTATTACGTGCTTCGCCACTGTGTGTATGTAGGAGGGGGGACCCAAAAGAAACCGGATTCCGAGGGCGCTGCCACTGGTAGACGTAGTGCAGGGTTCTCGCGCTAGATGGTGTTAGTAGAGACCTTCATGAAACAGCTGTGCAGACGGCGTCAGTGTAGAGCTGAACGTGCAAGTGTGGTATTGTGTTTCTCTGACTATTGGCGGGTTACCTCTGCGAAGTCGTTATGGCAACTTTAAAAGAACAAAGAGTGTGTGTGAAATTTTGACTCCTGCTTAAACAGCTGCAACGGAGACACACCAAATACTTCAGGAAGCTTTCCAGGAGGACGCTCTGAGCCGCACACGAGTGGTTTGGGCGCTTTAAACGTGGTGAGATGTGTGTTGAAGACCAAACTCGTTCTGGACGCCCTTCAACATCGCGAAATGAGGAGAACATTGAAAAGGTCCGCCAAAAGATCAACGAAAATCGTCCCCAAACGATCGACCAAATTTCAGCAGCGACAGGAATCAGTTGGAGCTCATGGCAGCGGATTTTGAAGGAGGATTTGCACATGAGACGTGTTGCTGCTAAATTTGTTCCTCGCCTTCTCACACAGGAACACAAAACCATCCGCATGAATGTGTGTCAGGACTTGAAAACAGAGATTGCACGTGATCCAAACTTCTTGAACAAAGTCATTAGAGGGGTTGAGAGTTGATGTTACGGGTATGACCCAGAAAGCAAGCAAGCGTCAAGCCATTGGAGGACTCCCAACTCTCCCAGACCAAAAAATTCAAGGCAAGTGAGGTCAAATGTGAAGACGATGATCACTGTCTTTTTTGATGTTCGTGGAATTGTGCATCGGGAATTTGTATTCCCTGGCCAGACTGTTAACCAGCACTTCTACTTGGATGTTTTAAGGCGTCTGCGAGAGGATGTGAGGAGGAAAAGCGCGGAACTTTGGCGATCAGGTGACTGGTTTCTGCATCACGACAACGCTCCAGCACACACGGCCTTACGAGTAACCCACTATTTGGCATCTCAGAGGTGGTCTGTCGTTCCCCACGCTCCGTATTCGCCGGACCTAGCCCCGTGCGACTTTTGTCTATTTCCACGAATGAAAAAAAACGCTAAAAAGGGAGCGTTATCACGATGTGGAGGCGGTTAAAACAGCTTCGCAAAGGACACTGGACAATATCAAACTTGAAGAGTTCCAAACATACTTCCAACGGTGGGAAAAGAGACTTGGCAAGTGCATCGCATGTAATGGAGAGTATTTTGAAGATGACTGAAGTAATTTTGTAAGAAGATTCATCAATATAGTTTTTATGACAACAATCCGGTTTCTTTTGTGCCCCCCTCGTATGTTTGTGTGGTTGTGTGAGGTAACTCAAACAAGAAAATACCAGGCTATTTAAGATTGGCTTCCTCGAAAGTGGACAAAACTGTTTGGGCGTTTGACATTAGCCCTGTCAGCAATAAGAGGCACCCACCTAATCGAGAGATTTGGCTCGGGACCCTGGGATCGCTAATCCCGTAACTACCGTAGTATACCCCTTGGGGGGGGGGGGTATGCTACTGCATCTGTAACATCCCCTCGTTTTCTTTATTGTGTGTTTCAAATGGGAAGAGTCCACGTCTGTAGCGAACCAGATGCATCAGAGCCTCCACCGTTGCCACCTCGTTACTCCCACTCTTTTAATATTTCCCCCCCTCTCTCTCTCTCTCTCTCTCTCTCTCTCTCTCTCTCTCTCTCTCTCTCTCTCTCTCTCTCTCGCAATCTTGCGAGTCTTCTTGGCGCAAAGGCAAACTGAATTTTCCAAAATTATATAATAATGCAGTTGTTGAAATCACAATTGCAACATGAATATTCGTATATTACGCAAATGGTTTAAATATTTAGTTTAAAATTAATTATAGTTTATGAATTAGGCACTTATTTTTCTAAACAAATGAAAATACCAGCGGTGCATCCGTATAGCTGTGAATGTTGCTTACGTTAAGAGATAATTCGTCATTGTCATTGTCTTCAACGTCTGAGTACTGCAAATTTATGATGATAGGTTCCAAAATCTCCTTACGTGCTCTTTGTTTCCAGAAGTCATCTTCTTGTAGTTTATCTGATGTCTCACGCAGTTTTCCCGGCCTTGCTGTTTGTCAATTTCTTCGTAAGTCGTTCAACGTCAGTCAGTTTAAAAATATTATTTCTATTTGCAACATAATTTTGAGAGCCCACATTAACTCAATTGGATTGTTCTGGCAGTGGTAAGGGGGAAGGTGGATCGCGTCTCATTGATCCAGTTGATACACTTTTTCATGGAAGAGTAACTGAATAATGCTGCTTTGAACTCTAGAATAAATAGACATTACAAACCATTCATAAATAAAGCTATAATGTGACCAGGCACGTTCTGCCAGACTAGCAAGAAGTGCATCGTTTCCTCTCATCGAATTTAACAAATACCTTGGCTTATTCAAAATACATATTTCTTTTACCACGTCATGTCAAATGTTTTCGTTTCTGCTCTCAGTAATTTCAAATATACGTTCAGGCATACATGCCAACCAATAATAATATTCATTACAGTGCTTACGTCGCAACGCACATAAAAGGTTGACGCGTAGGATAACGCGGCTTGTTTACATAAAGATAACAGGCGGACGATGCCTGCATAAGCAGATAAACATAGCGCAGATAAAGGTCTGCCGAAACAAGCAAACTGAGATAAATGGAAACTTCTTGTTACTTCTTGACCGATAGAGACTGTTCGGGTTCTGGTTTATTTTCGAATAATCTAGAAATTATCAGCGAAATATTTAAAGAGGCGACGATTGCCCAATAGGCGAGTTGCAAGTTGTGAAACAAGAGTTGTTGTTGTAAGACATGTAACAAGTGTGAAGTGAGTAAGCAGAGAACAGCTGAGTGTGTTGAAACGAGAGCTGTTTGTTATTGTCACCGACCTTGAAAGATTGTGTTGTGATATGTGATGTAATCCTGCTGCTACGGAGTGTATTTCTACGCAAATAAAGAACATTTAGAATTTCGGCAAATTGGACTTTTAATTCTACGAGCCCAAAAAATCACATTATAATATAATGTTATCTACTTTATTTATTTGTATTAGGAAAACTATTTGAGCTAAATATATGGGGGTTTTATGGTTATGTTAAATTAAGTACTCTCTCCTTCCCCAATTTTTGTCTTATGGCGCTCGTGACACAACACGTAGGAGGAATGCAATACGACAACACCGCAGGACTCCGATTGGTTGCTCACCTAGTAGCGCTCAAGGCCAAACATCATCCCATTTGAAACACATAATAGATCGTCACAATACACCTACTGTGCTATACAGGAGAGAAAGTCTCTGGGCCCTGAGACGCAGGGGGATTTCAGAAGGTTCCCATATTTATGACACTCCATGTCAGTACAGTTACAGACCACTCAAAAACATTCTTCTACTTTTGTAAATGAATCTTCTCGGTTTTAGTGTACAGAGTGAATAGGGCGAATGTTTTTAACGGTTCTGCTCCTTGTGTAGCATGCGTTCTCTATCACACACATTCGCTGTCCTTGTCCCACTGTGTAAGACAGCACATTCCTTTCAGGGATCTTCTTTGCCTTGCTGGACAGTAATGCATCTCAAACAGCCCTCGCGATCGCGGAGTGGTTTGTTACTTCCAGTACCACGGAGACAATGAGACGGGTGTTTCTGGTTCAGATCCATTCATTTTTTTCCCATGACGACGTTGGCAATAAATCCCCCACACAAGTTGGTTGTTTCATCTAAAGATATCCACAAGACGCCCGCCTCGGCAGCGTGGATGGCAGCGTGTCTGCCTCACGTTCAAGAGGTCCCGAGTTCGAATCTCGGTCAGGGTGAGTTACCTGGATAAGGTTTTTACTGGGTTTGCCCTTATCCTGACAGACGAATGTTGGGTAACTTTAAGCTCTATGGACCCTGGACTCATTTGAGCATCATTTTATCCATTTCATTCATCCTCCGATATGACTTAACGTTGGAGGACGTAAATTATATATATATATCGATATCGTCTCTTATTTCTTGCAATCTCTCAAAAAATAATTATTTTATTAAAATCAGTAAATATCAACGGATATTGTAATTTGGGGAGCTGAAACAGAGCAACTGAAACACATGAAGTGATAGTTTCGTTGCAATAGATTTATCAAAGTGAAGGGGATACAACTAGATCACTGAACAGGGTAGATGTATTAAATGAAAGATATGATGGGATAGCATGACCAACAAGCAAGTTTTTAAGTATTTATTGGACAGAAGGTAAACGGGAATACATAAGATTAAACTACTAGCCAGGACTCAAAGGTAAGTCAACTCCTGGATATATTGTAAAAGATTAACTTTTAAGGCAATCAGTAAACTACGGAAAGACGCACTCAGTGTGCTACTTCTTATCTACTGCAGGCCTATATCCTGTTTCATTTCATCGAATTTAAAACATAATAGTGGTCCTCACTTACTCAGTATAACATTTTCACCAATAATTAATTCTTGTATACATTAAACAAATTATAGTTTTCCAGTTTCACATTTTCTTTTTAAATTTACATCCTCCAGCGTTAACTCATACAGGACGCTGAATGAAATGTTTGAAATGACACTCAAATGAGCTGAGGGTTCATATAACTTAGAGTTATCCGACATTCATTTTTTCAAGATAGTAAGGGAAAACAAAACCCTTATCCAGATAACTCAACCTGACCGAGATTCGAACTCGGAACCTCTTGAACGAGAAGCAGACACTTCAATTCTTACGCTACAGAGGCAGGCCTTCCATGCTTAAGTTGTGGGGACAGATAGCGCTGTGTATGTTCATCTTGCAGACAACGGAAGATGTGCGCATACTTTGTCTAACCGATGTATAAGGGTCGTTTGTTACTATAGTCTACCCACCACAAGAAGACAAGCGAGTCCTGAAGAGAAAGAGGAGCTTCAACTGTTTATCTGCTGTGGTAGTGGATGCTTTACTACGAAATGAGTGTATGAGAGTGCATGAGTCACCCATACTGCCAGATCAAATGCCTGTTTCAGTTACTGCAGTCAGAGATATTACGTATCGCTGAGTTATGTGACAACACTGTGTATTTTACACGAACCTTGCATTCTTGTCATATCCGGAAGGCGAGCATAAACATCATGCGGACAGCAAAAGTGATTATGTTACACATTCCTCCGCCTTGCCTTTTTGTGTTGGGTGGACAGTACTCGACAACGCATTGAGGCATATTGACCTTCAGTGACCAGCGCTGCGTTCGTTTCTTATCTTGTTTATTAGAAGATTAATATTTGTAACTTGGGGTATGGTGTGTCTGATATGAAAGGGTAGCCAATTATTATACGGAACACGGGAGCATAATAATAAAAAAATTACCTTAATGACTATAAATGTATTAAATAATGTTTTAATACTTTGCAAAGAATGAAAATAAGGCTAAACAGTCCTATCTTCTGCAATTTCCATAACGTTGGGAGAAAAAAGAAATAGAAGGGCAACTAAATTAGTTATTACACTTTGGTATTAAATGACTATTGCAATTATAAGAAGTGTGCGGTAATATAACTAATTTTTTAATGTGAACAATCTGTAAAATGGAAATAATTTCTAAAAAGGTGATTTACTCAACTGGTAAAGGCGTTATGCCAAACATATCATCAACAAAGATCTGTCACAGAAAGATGTCTCACTGTCATTGTCGCTATTGTCGTCTACAAATCATCAACCTCGAGCTTCTTGTTTCATTATTCCTTTTCCCAATAATTATCAGTTCTTTTAGTTTTCTGATTATTAATACACTATGTCATTAAGGGAAAGATTTTCGTATTAAATAACTTCTGTAACTATAGGTAGTATATGGTAATACAGGTAATTTTCTGAAGCGTGATCAGTCTGCATAAATATGCCATTGCGGTAATATAAACCACGTGATTTATATGTATCACAATATTAAGTTATACAAAACTATCTGTATGTAATCTTAGGTACTATTATTTCAATCACTAATGAAACACAATCTCATGTTAGTTTAATAATAATGAATCTGAATGAAAAGATAAATAAAAATAAAGATATATTGATAGTTCTGGTTTACATCACGTTATATAGAAATATCTCCCCGACCTAGTTACTGAATACAAAATACACCATGGAAATGAAGATAAACAACAGTTCTGCTAACTTTGATTCAACATACCTGGAGGATTCAAGTGCTATAGGTACAATCCCAGACAATTCATCAACAGTATCTACTGAGGAATCACAGATGGATTGATCCCCTCTCGTTTCTCCTTGTCAAAATATTCAATCACGTGATATATTATTATAGTATATAGAATATGACTTCCGCACCAGCCTATGTATGACACGTTGATGTGGTTGCATCTGAGTATAGTGTACAAACAGTGGACTCGCCGCGTGCGTGCGATAAGCTCATGTAAACATATCTGTTCTCACATTTTCCTCGCTTTCTCAAGTACTCTTAGAAACAAGGTTTGAATTCATGTTTAAATAAAACAAAGATAACTGCAAAGAAAACTGTTTTAAATAACAACTCTCACAAATCGTCCAAATCGAATGCTTGTAGCCCAGTTTGTATAAAATAGAATTATCATATCGGCTAAAATTTTCGACTTTGACAGAAAAAAAGAATACTCGGTGTACTTATCACTTGAGTAAGTATTTTTATGTATATTTATTGAAGTGAAAACTTCTTTAGGCGCGTTTAGCACTTTTTGTGGGTAGTGAATTAAACTGAGCCGTCACGCTGGAATATGTGACGCTCATTCGGATGAAGTCGGCTCGAGTTGGCTCAATCTGAACTAACCCCCCCACTCATTCGTTACGTCCCATACCGCTATACACCGTAGATTTTCTGTCGCACTCAACAGCATATCAACAACACGCATCCAGGCATGTTTTAACATATTTCTAATACTATTACAAATTCAGAAACCTTACAGGAGTTACATTAAAAAAAATAATTGTCTTAGGGCCGTTCTTACAAACGTCAAGTGCTGGTAACCGATCCGGTCAGATAACCTTCTGTCATTTAACAAGTCGACAACATGTCAAATTCCACTTTAAACAATAATAATAGTCAAAAGGAACAGATAATATCACCGAAGTTCTGTATTTGAATAATTAAAACAATAATAACGAAAAATAAAACGAGTGTGCTAATTGGAAATAAAAATGTTAGGAATTCGTGAAATATATGTTTCATTTAGGAACTGGTTATTTTTATTGACAATTTCTCTTTATGCTGAGCAGTAAAACGTAAAACATCAATAAATTAAATGTAATAACGCGTAAATAATAAAATTATCACGCATTAAAATGACGTTTTGTGTTTATTTTCATTTACAACTTATAGGTTATGTTTTTCCACAAACTGAAGAACCAACCGAGGGACAAAAGATTTTATGTATAAATTTGATTTTTATAGAAAAAATATTTAAATATATATTATTTAGTTTGGAAAATAAAAATTTAAAGACAAAACATCGTATAAAAACATCGAACAAAAGCATTTGATTTCAATTGAAACTGTATTAATATCAGTATCAATTGTGGCAAAACATTTGAAATGAATATGACATATAATAAAATATGTATGAAAATATGTACGAACGTGTAATAAAATATGGAGTAATAAGTATATGTACGGATATGTAATAACACGTGTAAAATGTATACGTAACCAAACATTTCAGAATATTCAAAAAATATGCAAATAAGCAAATGAATATCATGTAATTAGGTTATATGTATGAACTTGTATTTTTATTAAAAGTAAAAATGTAAGAAAATATGTGTATCAGCAAGAAACAAAATATGAAAAATGTTTGTGAAATAACATGAATTTTAATATAAAAATAAAATACATGTAAAACAGTATATTATGTGATTTGACTTTACTTCCTTTATACATCATTTATGTATAACCATCTTTGCACAGTCACAAGTCCGTGGTCATTCAGTTGTTTCAGAGTATTTTTCATTTGCGAGAACACTTAGCGTAAGGCATGAAATGTTTAACTCGCAACTGGCCTCTTTGCGCAAGAATGAGTGTCAACATTAAATGTTTTAAATAATTTTTAAGAATAATTCATAATGAATAGTTTTTAAGTTTTCACTCCTGTCGTGTGGTCTTAAGCACACACAATTTTTTTTTCCTCCCTTCCTCACCTATGCTGTTGCTAGGAGTACCTTGGGTTCCCTCAAAGCGCGGGAGCCGAACCACTTGACCTGAGATACTAGGGTTGCGGGGGGGGGGGGTATGGATGATGAAGAGATTAATAATGAAGCAATTGGTGGATTGATGGTGGGGGAAACCGGAGGACCCGGAGGAAACCCACCGTAGCGCCATGTTGTCATCTCACTTTGCGGTCGCCTGGGATCGAACCCGGGCCGCCTAGGTGAGAGCCAAGCGGTCTAACCACTCAGCAATGTATATTTAAATGAGATAATATAGTGCAGATCGGGCTCACTAAGTAACCCAATCCGCTTCAAAAATTCCACCAATACCGACAGCCACAGCCACGTGACAGTCATGAGCCATGAATGAGTATATAACCAATATATCACAGTCATTAACACCAAAAGATGTTATTGCATTTGCGTATCATTCAGCATAAAAGTGATAATTTGATAAATAAAATGGTTCAGATTCTATGCTGGTCCTTTATAAGACGTATAGCATTTATTTTCTTCGTTTCCGCTTTTCTTTTATACTATTTTGGCTTATTTTCACGGATAAAATACAAATAATATGCTGCTGCCATCTAGGCCAAATGTTTAGATTCAGCTGCAGTAGTGAACGGGGGTAGCTGCAAAAATGAGGTACACGAGGATATTTATTGCATTTCTATGGACGACTCAAGACACATAACGATGAAATGTAACAATAATATTGCAATAATCTTAGATCCGAGTATTCCGTTTAAAAGAAACGTCAAACAACAGGCGAAATAAACTTCAGAAAAGCAAACAATTTATGAACCTTACAAACGATTTCTGCCCATAAAACTCCATATTTTTACAAAGAAATGGAGGTCAGTCGATTTATTTTTGGGGAAAGAGAAGTACTCTACACGGCAGTCGGTATCAAGAATGATTTGCAAACTCCAGCTCTCGACTTTATATCCGGGAATTAGGAAGTACTGCCACTTATACTACAAGATTTGTTGTAATTCCATCTACACCTTAAATGATAATGCATATTACTTTAATCTTCAATATTAACAATTAAGCATTTCCTAAGGTTTTAACTATGTGACTGCCGATTATGAAATTATTACATTTCTGTTGGTGAAAACTAGGGAGATAGTACTTAATTGCAAAAGATTAACTAAATTATTGTTTATTCTTTCAAATTTATCCACTTTATAATACAGTATATGGAGGACTGATGGTATGTATAGTAAGGAACCTGCCCTCTTCACTGTCGTGATTTCTTGGGTGAGGCGCTCTCGGTCTCCTCTCGCTTCATCCTTCCTCCAGGGGATGCCCCACTTGAGGACATAGGTAAAATAGATAAAGGCTGGTCGCAGTGCTGTACCGTAATCCAATCCATTCCAGCATCCAATCATTTAGTCAGTCATCTATTTTAGTATATTCTATGCTTTATTTGTTAGTAAATCGTTAGCTCAACACTAAGTATCTACTATCAGCCTATCTTTTACAGAATTTCGACACTTCGATATGTCTCTACAATGTTTAAGTCTCTTTAACACACACCACGGAGTTACACGAAGCAACACGCCGATTTAAAACACCAGGAAATTGTTCTTTCACAATAGCCATGTGTAGGACGTATTATGAAAGGGTGGAATTAGACTGAGTGAATATGTGAAATATTTCAACTTGGAACACACACACACACACACACACACACACACACACACACACACACACACACACACACACACACACACACACACACACACACACACACACTTAGTCTGACTCTTCCAAAAAGACATTTATAGAAATGGCTTGTTACATATTTCGTTACAGGTACAATGGGAGTATAAGCATGGCTAAAAAGAGAGAAATGTTGAAAAATGCAAACCAACAGTTAAGAATATATCGGGAATATTTAAGTTCACAACAAAAACCTATATCACATAATGAGTCTCTTCTACGACATCTACATTTTACGTCTAGTAGCATTTTGACTCTTTGTTGATATTTACAAATAATGTAAAATTCCTTCAGAATGAAGACGTCAGAGCGTTTTCCAGAAAATTATATTTCTGTATACTGTCGCGAACCCGATCGCGATAGTGCAGCTTGTGTACACAAAAAGCCTGGAGATAAGGAGTATGTCGGAAGAAATAATGATAGCGCGAGATAAAAGACCTGCCGGCACCGATAGGGTTACGCTTCTGGAAGGTGATAGAACATTAGATCCCTGTTTGGTCCAGAAATATCTCGAATTTACGAAACAGGTATTTAAGGACGTGACGGCTCGCAAAGAGTTAGTTGTGAAATGAGAGACAGCCAGCTATGTTGTTGTAACGAGAGCTAAGGATGTAATCTGCTGTCACTGTTTTGTTATTGTGATCGACCTTGGTAGACTGATGGTGTATGTACCGTAATGCTGCTGTAATCTATAAGAGTATTTCTACGAAAATAAAGGAGATTTTTAATTTCTGCAACTCGGCCTTTTGCGAACCCACAAAGCCACAATTGGTGTCAGGGAGCGGGACGACGACAACATCACAGTGAAGATGGAAGAAATGAAGATCGAATTAACAACGAAGACGGAAGCTTCAAATAGCAACTTGGCCGCGACGATGACCGCGAAGATAAGCGACACCAGGAAGAGCAGCCGGAAGAACGAGTAAGCCCGGCGTGGCAAGGAGCAAGTCGGCGCTGTCTACATCATCTCCTCGAGTGACACTGCACGCCGTCAGCAGACGGATGGATGACTGCCTCATCGCAGATGGTAGGGTACGAGAGAAGTCATGCTGCGTGCTCGTAGACACCGGGGCAGCCATGACCGTCATCAGACCCGACGTAGCCAGGGGTTCGTTGTCGAGGAAACCGAGCCGACCATACCAGCTAGTGACAGCATCGGGCGAAACCTTGCCTGTGGAGAAGGAGGCCATGCTGAAGTTGACCTTGGGACGGAGTGCCGTGTGTCTGGTGGGTGTTCGTCGCGAAGGTGGCTGAGGAGGTGATACTGGGATTGGATGCCCTCAGGAGTCACGAGGCGACGGTCGACGTCGGCAGGAAGGTCCTGCAGCTCAATGGAGAAGAGGTCATGCTCCGGTAGCCCGAAGAGCGCCATGGAATTTGCAGGGTCGTCCTGAAGGAAGACGTGGTTGTCCCCGCGAGAAGCGAGGTGGTGGTGACGGCGCGACTGGAAGGCCAGCGGACGAAGAACATGATGCTGGACCAGAAGGCGCCTGTACATGGACTATGTGTAGCCAGGACATTATTGCCGTGCCGAGAGGAGGTGCCAGTGAGGCTGCTCAACCTGGCAGACATCGATCACGACGTCCAGGCCGGAACGGAGCTGGGGACGTGCGAGCCCGTGGTCATCGTGACAGCGATGACAAGGCACAGAAGTCGGTGCCAGCGCAACAGCTGGGACCCCGGCTGGAAGGCTTACTGGAGAGAGCGGCCGATCACCTGACCGCAGAACAGCTCGAGAAGGTTCGACAACTACTGAGACGATACCAGCGTGTCTTCAGCCAAGGCAGAGAAGAACTTCTGCGTCACCCGGCGAGAGTAACTAGCGGTAGTAAAGGCCTTGGAGCACTTCCACAAGTACCTGTACGGTTAGCCATTCCACCTGAGGACTGACCACTCCGCCCTAACTTGGTTACTGAGCTTTAGAAACCTGGAAGGCCAGACAGCACGTTGGGTTCAGAGGCTGCAGGAGTACGACTTCGCCTCTGAACATCGTAGAGGGAAGAACCACGGTAAAGGAGACGCCATGTCCCGAAGACCCTGCCCAGAGGAGCGCGGCCAATGCACAAGAGTAGAAGAGAAGGAGCGTGCCGCAGCAGTCCGAGTAGTGACGGCAGTGCCTGCGGATGGCTGGGATAGCGCAGGCCTGAGGAGGGAGCAGCTGGCGGACGCAGATTTGGGGCCACTCTTGACAGAAGTGGAGGCAGGGACAAAACCAACCTGTGAGGACATCGCACCGAGGAGCGCCACCTACAAGTCGTACTGGGCCCAATGGGACTCGCTGAAGATCAGGGAGGGCGTGCTGTTCCTGTTATGGGAATCACCTGATGGGAAGACGCAAAGAGAACAGTTGATACTTTCCCAAAGTAAGGTCCCGGAAGTATTGGAGGAAGTGCACGCCGGTACTTCAGGACGACACCTGGGAGCAAACAGAACAATCCACAAACTTCAACAGCCGTGGCAAGGAGAGTACTGGGTGGTGAAGAGGACTAACGACGTGGTGTACCGCATCCAGAAGGTGCCCCGAGCGATGATGTTGGTGGTACACCTGGATCGTCTGGCCCACTATGATGGAGCTGTTCGGGACGACCAGCCTTGAGGAGGGAGCAGTATCGCGAACCCGATCGCGATAGCGCGGCTTGTGTACACAAAAAGCCTGGAGATAAGGAGTATGCCGGAAGAAATAATGATAGCCCGAGATATAAGACCTGCCGGCACCGATAGGGTTACGCTTCTGGAAGGTGATAGAACATTAGATTCCTGTTTGGTCCAGAAATATCTCGAATTTACGAAATAGGTATTTAAGGACGTGACGGCTCGCAAAGAGTTAGTTGTGAAACAGTGTTGTGAAATGAGAGACCGCCAGCTGTGTTGTTGTAACGAGAGATAAGGATGTAATCTGCTGTCACTGTTTTGTTATTGTGATCGACCTTGGTAGACTGATGGTGTGTGTAACGTAATGCTGCTGTAATCTATAAGAGTATTTCTACAAAAATAAAGGAGATTTTTAATTTCTGCAACTCGGCCTTTTAATTATACGAACCCACAAAGTCACAATACATTTAATTTGTCATGAAAATACATATGAGAATTTAATAAAAATCATTAGAGCCATTTTGAGAGGATTTCAAACATTTTGAAGTATCTTTCTATGTGAATGATAGTTTAGTGTGAAGGAATTTTCTGTTGTGAGTGCAACACATCAGATTTTTAGAAAAATATGTGTGTGTGTGTGTGTGTGTGTGTGTGTGTGTGTGTGTGTGTGTGTGTGTGTGTGTGTGTGTGTGTGTGTGTGTGTGTGCAGCGGCAAGCGTGACTTTCAAAGCGAGGGAAACTGCAAGTAATAATTTTTATTAAAATTAGAGAGAATAGTGACTTAACTAAGGCTACTCTTCAATTCTCTTTCTATTGTACAGCCAAGTAGGCTCTTCTTGCATTGCAACACCCTGACGCTACAAGCAGAGACATCCCTACTTCCCCTCACCACTCAAACGTTCCAATTTCCCTACAGCTGATTTTCTGTATTAAATAACAGTAAGTTTTGTTTAGATAATATTATTGTGGAGCTCAGCTTCGTTGTGAGAAAACAAGAATATTAATATTACTATATCACAAACTATTCATCATTTCAGTATGCAACACTATTTAAACTAGATTGTCTACTAATATCCTTTATTCTTATTATATCTTACTAAAAGTAACATAGTGCCTTAAGTTTATTAAACCAAAAAAAGTAAATTGAATTTGCTGCTCATTTAAGAGTAAGTAAACAAGAGTAGCATTAACATTAATATTAATACGACAAGATAGAAGTCGTCGTAGTCAATGAGATGTTCTGTTTTGTTAGTGATGGAAGCAGCATGAAATGGCGTGGATAAATAACATTGTATGATCCACTTTTCATCTCCACTTCTCTTTATTTTCGGATGTGACACGCGGGTTAAACGTATTAACGTAACATTCAGTCAATGCAAGTCAGATGGGCATAGTTAACTTTATTTCCTATTTCTTATTACAATATTTAGCATATACAACTTCACACATATAGAACATATATAGTATATAACAAATACAAAATCTTACACATCTCCTCGTTTTAGCAGCTGCATTTACCCATGCCATTTTATAATTAACTCAGGTTTTATATGATGCGTCATAACTATATTAGAACTTACGATCCATATTTTTGTTTCCCTATATGCCTTATACTAATGTTCCTAATTGTTCTAATTAGTATTCCCTATTTTCCATATGCACTTTTGTCTCACCTTGCCAATAAATTGTCCAAGTTTTATTGTTTCCTTCTTTGTCTCTTATTTCAGTTGGTGTGTTAACCCACTTATGCTAAAGGAATTCATCTCTGCAATATTTTGTTTTTTGATAATCAAAAATATAATGCCAGGTAATACTCTCTTTTGTGCACATTCTACATCTTGCCTTAATATATTTATTCCTTATACTCCTTAATATTGTCACCGATCGCATTATTTAGTTGAAGCTACGCAAAGCCGGAGCTACGCGTGGGCAAAGACAGATAGTGTCGCGTAGCACTAAACGCTTGCCGAGAGAGAGAGAAAGGAACAGAGATTGTTCGATTGTTCTCTCGCTGCGCCGCGAAAGGCCGTGAAAAGTCGGCCCGTTTATAAAATAATGGCTGGGATATAAAATCCGGCAAAGAGTCGAGTTGCCGGACAGTTGCAGTTGTGTGGAGATTTGAACTGTACCGCAGTTGTGTGTGGACATTTGTAAAGTATACCGCAAGTGAATTATTTTGTTTGTTTATGTGCGGTGAAGCAACGAGAGACCTTGGAGATTGCGTCTGTGTATGTTACGTCATTCTGCTGATGTCAGGGTTGTACAAAGTGTGTTTTACTTGTAATAAAGAGCATTTTAAATTTGTGAAAATAAGACTTAATTCTACGAACCCACAAAGTCACAGTATATTACTCATGTTCTAAACAGTGCCAACCCTTCTCTTTCTACTTTATCACAGATTTCAATATATTCTTCTCTGCCTCTAACATTTTTCAATTCTTTATATCATTCCAGAGATCTTTTGTTATTAAGATTAGCCCATAGTTCTTGTTGTTCAATGTCTTCAATTCTTGTTTTACTTCTTTCCAGAATCCCTTTTCTATTGTTCCTCTATCTATTCCGGAGCCATCCTGAGTTTAAATGGCAATGTAAATAGAAGCAACTGTACGTATGTGACATCATTGGCTGTTTAGTCCTGTAACTCTCTGCAGATGAAAAATATAGGTAATTCGCATATCCATTTTAAGGACTTTAAATCTAATGCAAAATATATAAACATCATATTATTACAAATACAACAGTCAAATAGTAATTAAATCGTATTTTATTTGGTAAATGTAAACGTAAGTTGTAAATATTAATGAGAGTGCACGCTGCACTTGCGCAGCTCAAACTGAAGTGGGAAGACAATCAGTTTAAACATGGCGACTTCCTACAATATGAAAAACATCACAGAGGGAAACATTTAAAAAATGGCGAAAAGAAAATTATATTGAACGTGTTTCGCAAGTTGTGTGAAAAATACCCAACGGTAGCCATTGAGGAAGTTGTTAATTTGTCAGCAGAATTAACCGATGTTTGAGAGTCAAGTATTAACGCCGCTCGAAGTGAGGCTGTGAAAACGGGTGGGCTTTCCACTCCAGGAAAACACCAAAAAGGAATGAAGCCGGTTGTAAAAGATGAATATGATGAATTTGTTAAAAGTGTTATTCGTCGCAAGGTTCATAGCTTCTTTGAAAGAATCGAGCCACCGGAATTACAAGAGTGCTTCAAGCAGTAAACAGTGATGCCGAGCTTTAAAAAACGAGCTTCTACACCATAGGTTTTGAATTTGTGAATAGCAAAAGAAATAATATAATTGTTGAGCATGAAGATATATTGTTGTGGCGAAGGAATTGCCGAAGATAAATTTGGAAGGGGAAATCGTTTAAGGAATGCATCCGTTGTCAGATTCCAATTAGGTACGTAATTTTCTTTACAACTGCATGCCAGTCATGGCCAAAGTGGCTACATGCAGTTATTCCGCAAAAAGACCCATACTTTATTTTTTAATTTATAAATGAGGTGAGGTTATGTGATGAAATCATATATTTGAGTAACTGTTGTAAGTATTGAATCACTTTTGAGCGTACAAAAGGAATAATATATTACACAGTAGACACGCTTTTGCATTTAATCTTAATGTAAATGTGCTACCACCTAAGCTACTCAAACATTGAAAACAGCAAAGCAAAATTTTTCAAGTTCTTTGACAGCGCATATGCTCGACACGAGGTTGGTAAAATGGCGTGACTATTCCCTCCAATCACAGTCACCTACGGCGTAATAAAATTTTCCCGATGATTTGTTTACATCATCATATAAACTAAGGACGGCTCTGGTGTAGCCACAATGATCCCATAGCTATTTCCTGTAGAATCTTGTGCTGCCAAAGACTGTTTAGCTGTATTCTCCTCATCTAATTTCCATATTCTGAGCCAATATTTCAATATTCTTTTCATCGCCTTACTTTTGTAACCTAATTTCCTTAATCTCTGTTTCATATAGCCTTTCACCGCTGACATGTATCACTCCGCGTGTAACTACCTTCCCCCTCATCCCAATTGGCTAATGCTTTAGTGCCATAGGCCATAGGCGGTACGTTTCCGTCACATTTAAACCTGCAGTAAATGTCATAATAATTGCGAGGAAGATAGATAAAATCATACAAATAAGAATATGAAGGCATGCAAAAATACAAGTTTATAATGAAACCGAAAAAGTTGAAACTGAATTAATGAGCAATGAAACTGAAACAAGTTTATAATGAAAGGCCTTCGGCCTTTTCCACTGGGAGTTTTATAAACCAACACACATGCCTTGCAAAAATGCTTGTCTTTCAGTCTTAAAACTCATGTCACGCCGTACTTGTCGTGTGTCCTTCATTCGCCCAAGTCTCGTCAAGGTAGTATATTTTGCGATTTGGACAATCTGATTGTCCTTAAATAACGTCTTCGCCACACAGCAATACTACCCCTGGAGTGGTAAGTTTTCCGGTTGTCTCAATTCCATGTCGCGTTATTCCTACGCATCTAACACTCACACCTGTAAGTTCAGAGCACAGCTGTTCGACTTCTCTCACTGACGGATTCTTCTCTGTGAGTGCATTAAACACATGCAACACAATTCTTTCTTTTCGCCGCGTTGTAAAAGTTTTCCCTTGCGATGCTTCAGCGAAAAACTGGCGGCAGACTCTGCCATTATACATATAATAAGTACACGTGCAATAAACGATCAATGAAATAATTTAGCTCTCGCACTCGGCACAACACACCTTCGAATGACGATATATGACTAATCCAGTTCAAAACAAGGTCAGTGATAAAAGTCATATAAACAAATATGTCATCACTACCGCTAAATCACATGCTATCGTGTCATGTGCTTGAGAACAAAGGAACCTCCTCTTTACTTCGTTTAAGAATTAACATGCATTTCAGATAAATCAACTCTGTTGCGTAATATATTTAATTAAAACAGTTACGAAAATATAAATTTGACAATTCTCTTCCAACATATAAAGATATATCACAAAGTTAAATAACGAACTAATTTTTACCGCACAACAGTCTATACTGCAATAGCAGCCAATGAGAGGTGATAGGGTCACGTGACCGTTAAGAGATACGGGGCAAGCTTATGTGAAACAAGATATAATTCCATTAAAGCAGCCTCATTCGGTGAAGATCTAGTTAAGCTTAGAACAAGTCTACAAAATAGTATATTTATAACATTTATCGCTTTGTATCCTTCATCTGGCCCCTAAATTTCTGTTGCGCATAACATTCTGCTTTATATAATTCAACCAAACAACCATTTTACTTGCATATTTGGTATTTTGTTAATACATGATCTAATAACTATTTTTGCTTCTGCCAGTGCTTTAATTTTTTAGTCACTCCATTCATCCGATAAGTCTTTCGAGCCATACATATTCTAAATTATATATCCGAGTTCTGAACATTTGTTTCCTATGACGATAAGATATAAGTGAATGGAATGAAATGAAAAGGCAATGTTGATAAAATGATAATCGGCCGATTGGGTAGAGAGATTGGAATAGTCCTTGCATGAGTCAGATTGACTATAGACCAGAACAGGCGATAATATGACAGGGTTAAATGTGTCAGCTCACGAACTTCCAATGCACGTGAAGAGAGAACTTAATATAAATGTACAATGTAGCTTCATTGCATTATCAGAAATGGTATCCAAGCGAATCGTAACTTTGTTGATCTATAATATTAATGATGCACTCTCCATATTTATGTATCATTTTACAGAGTTTGATCTCGCAATAAATATCTATTCGGTCCTTTTACTGGTGGGCACTGACGTAATGTTTAATTATACTATTATTTATTCTCCTCCCCCAACACCACCTTCTCATTCTCCTCCTCCTTATCATCATCATCATCATCATCATCATCATCATCATCATCATCATCATCATCATCATCATGCCCGCCTCGGTAGCGTGGTGGTAGCATGTCTGCCTCATGTGGCCGCGCCGTGGCTCAGTGGTTAGACCACTTGGCTCTCACCAAGGCGGCCCGGGTTCGATCCTAGGCGACCGCAAAGTGAGATTTATGGTGGACAACACGGTGCTAGGCGGGTTTTCTCCGGGATCTCCGGTTTCCCCCGCCATCTCATTCCACCGGTGCTCCATCTACATCTCATGTATCATCAGTGTCACCGCCTGCGGTGCCGTATGTAGTAAAAGCCGGCGTTAAACACTACACAATTCATGTCTGCCTCACGTTCAAGAGGTCCCGAGTTCGAATCTCGGTCAGGGTGAAATACCTGGATAAGGGTTTTTCCGGGGTTTTCCCTTATCCTGATAGAGGAATGATTTGAGCATCATTTCAGCAATTTCATCCATCGTCCGATATGGCTTTACGTTGGAGGACGTAACTTACAAAAAAAAAAAAAAAAAAAAAAAAAAAAAACGTGATGCGATACTCAATTATTGCCTTGATTAGCATCAGTGTTGGCAACATGACGAAACATTCTCTTAAAATATTACATAAAGGAGGCAATGAAGTTAATAAAACGAAAGTAATGTAATAAAACTTGAATGTTAAAACCTTCATAAACAACGTTTTAAGTTATTAACGGGTTACAAGTTTCACTAAACCAACTGTTCTTTTGTGGAAATTGTGATGTTCATAGTGCAATTACTGCAATTTTGAATACCTATTCGTTGTTGACATTGGTTACATCCGCCGTTTTACGCATCGATACCGTAGCCTGCGATCGACACTAACACGGCCTATCTGATAGAACCATTAGTTACATTGCACAACAAATGTAGGTTAGCTACATTCGAGTGTTAAAAAAAAAAATTAACACTGCGTAGCAGACTTATCTTCTTTTAGCACTCCTCAGAGATGCCCAAAAGCCGGACTTTTAACGTAATCTGTCTAAAGAAAGTTTATTAAATACTAAACGTTATATTTAAGTTTACACATGTGAAGTGTCCCCTATGCCCAACGTGGTTCGTAGTCCACGGTAAAATCTGTAGGTTCACTCGCCTCAACGTCATCTTCGCTATCACGCGAAGATAATGGGCACCGCTCTCTGGGTGCCTCTACCTGAGAAATGGCGCGGGTCATTACGTGGTGGGGCGAGGTTACCCCGCAGGTCGTAGTTGCCATATGGGAAGTGTTGGTATACATTCATATTTAAGTTTACTGTCTTCCAAGGATGCTACACAAAAGTTCTCAACAAAATCACTCCATTCTGTGCTGCCGTTTATGTGTAGCATTTGTCTATAGCTTAAATTTCATTAAAAATAGCTGTAGGGATTTGAATTAAATTACCATATGTTTAGTCATTCTGGTTAGCCTTTCCATAATTCGTAAACTCTAAGAGATGGACAAAATCTTGGATTGGATTGTATTACGCGACGGAGAGGATTCGGCACTACGACCAGTCTTGATCTATTCTACCTATGCCCCAAGTGGGACATCCCCAGGATGACGGATGAGGCGAGAGAAGACGGAGGGCGAACGACTCATAGAGCCACAAAAGTGCACAGGGCAGCGTTTCTACACTTTACCAGTTGAAAACTCCCCGGCAGGACCGTATAGCCGGCATTCCACCTACCGCAGTCCGGAAATGGCCCCACCAGACTGGAGTCGGAGACCGGAAATCATACTATCGGAGGAGAAAGTTTTACTCAGCGCATATCATCCTGCCATGCAGCGCCGAGATTACCGCTGACACTTCCATCCTGAAAGAGACTGCCAAATGAGAGACGATATGAAATGTTAATGCAGAAGAAATGGAGTGAAAGGAAATTCGGGGGATGTAATTAATCTACCCAGCATTCGCCCAGCGATCTGGGAAAACTCCCGAAAGAAAACCTATGAGTCAGGTAGGTCGGTTACGGGAATCAAACCCGGGCCTCCTGAATGCAGGCCACAGACGAAAGGGCATGAGCTATCCCGCTGGGTTAGACAAAATCTTAAAGGTAAAGCACAAAAATGTGGAGTAAGACCTCATTAAACTATACAATTTATGACAAATACATTTTTTCTGTGAAGTTAACCATTTCCGAGATATCCTCTTTTATATTGGTTTGTACTCATACTTTCAGAAACTAGGAAGTTGTTATAGTGTTTCCTTCTCTTGGGCATGCAAAGTAGGTAATTTCCAAACCATTACGAGGGGGACTATTTATATTTAGAGCGTAATAATTAAAACAAGGTAATTTCTGATTGAAAACTGCTTTATTGTTTTTCAAAATATTCTGCTTTATGATCAATACACTTTTGCATCCGTTTAAACCATTTGTGAAAGTATTTACTCCAGTCTTCTTGAGACACCTCCAAAACATGGTTTTTGAAGGCATCAACGGCTTTTTCTGTTAACGAAAATCGTTTTCCGCACAATTTACTCTTGATGTTCGGGAACAAAAAGAAATCATTTGGTGCCAAATCAGATCTATGTGGCAGATGAACCATCAATTGCAGTTTTTGAGCCTTCAAATACCCTGTTGTCACACGAGATTTGTGTGAGCTCGCATTGTCTTGATGAAGAACCATCCTACGGCCCTTGCTGGTTTTCATTACCTCACCAAAGACTTCTGGCAAAAAAAAATGGTTGCGTACCATTCGGTATTGACCGTTTTACGTTCCTCTAAAGGGGCTATTGCTATGTGGCCAGTTTTGCTGAAAAAGCAGGCAACCATTTGCTTCGAAGTGGTTCGAGTGCGAACAACTTTTATTGGATTTGTTTCATCTTGAAACACTCACAGTCGACTGCTGTTTACGTTCCGGCTCATACGCACAGATCCATGATTCGTCATCTGTTTAAATCTTATATATGTCTTTTGAGGCACTGTGAAGCGGTATCCTTACATCTTCGTTGTGGTCAAGGATGATGTTCGCTCCGGCCCAGCATCGAAGATGGCCTTGACCTTGGTTCATCATGGGTCTGGTTGCACTCTCAGGATCGACCTAGAAATTGTTGACTGCTGGCTTGAAGTCCTTTATGGCTGTAAGAATTTCTAATTCTCAGAATAAAGGCGATAGATGGCTGTTTAAAACATTTATTCTCAAGCGTTGAGAGTATTCCATAATCTACATTGAACATTAACTAGAAGAAGACGCACTACCTATATTGTGACTTTGTGGGTTTGTGAAATTAAAATTCCAATTACACAAACTCAAAATGTTCTTTATTTCCGCCGAATTACAGTTGGGACACTTGCCGATTACATAGAATTACGTAGCGCACACAATTACAATTCACCAGTTCGTCTGTCACAGGTCCACTCTACACTCACAATTACGTACAACTTCTCTGATACACGTACAGAGCCTTCCAGTCCGTTCTCTAGCACGGCGCTCCTCACGGTTGCTCGCCAAGAACTGAACTCTCCTCCAGCCCGGCGCGTCGCTTATATAAGACCAACTGTCCAATCTAGAAGGTTCCGGGTTAGATGAAATTTTCCGACTGTTCCAGACGTCAGGGGAAGGGGAAAGATGCGGCCAGTTAATGACACGAGATAAATGGATAGGCATGGTCTGAATGCCTCCTGGCCCCCACTCAGTTGTCAGTTGGTCGTGCCTTCCGATAATTGGGTGACAATATCTTAATATCATATTTATAACCTACAGTTTCGACGTAATATATCTTCTCACTTCTGTAGTCTCTATGGCAACGCACATTTTACGATCGCCCTGTGAAATGAAATGTGTAGTGTTTAACGCCCGCTTTTACTACATACGGCACCGCAGGCGATGACACTGATGATGCACGAGATGAAGATGGAGCACCGGTAGAATGAGATGGCGGGGGAAACCGGAGGTCCCGGAGAAAACCCGCCCCAACGCCGTGTTGTCCACCACAAATCTCACTTTGCGGTTCACCCTGTGAAGGAAAACATTTGGCTAGCGATATCAAATTATGTTTTCTATTTATATACAATAGTATAATTCAAGTTCAGAATTATTGCTTCAACTGCCATTGTATTTCTTGAGCATCTTTGTACACCAGTCAACAGGAGCATCTTTTTGAAGTTGTGTCAAATTATGTGGGATCCAACGAGAGCAAATCTTTTTCGTGGCTAAATAATGATTCAATATTTTATATATGCTGGTGGAACTAATACCTAGGGTTATCTTAATCTCGTGATATGTCGCATGACGATCTTGCCTTATTAGTTTTTGCACAGCATCAATGTTTTCTGGCACGAAAACTGATTTTGGACTAACTTCACGAAGTCCATCATTGAGCGAACGGCGGCCATGATTAAATTCGTTATACCAGCGTTTTACTGTGGCAAAGGATGGAGCTGCGTCTCCAAATATGGAAGTTAGTTGATCGATGCACTCTTCTCTTAATAATCCACATCGAAAGTCGTAATACATCTTTGTACCTACATGTTCACGAGTTAATTCCATGTTTTTGTTGAGACACAATTTTCAAGTTAATGTGAACAAAACAAATGACGCTCTATTGACAAAATGTCTGAAGGAGATTACGGTCAACAATGTTAAACTTTCCATTGGAAACGTCAGATGGGAGCTACGACATTCAGGGTTTCCAATGCTCAAATAGATAGCTCCTAAAACACTTCACTATCGCTTAAATTCTACTCTATTCTTCTAATTCCTATGTACATGCAATGAAATATGTAATAAGACAATCGTTGTACATATTTATTTCGATTAACGTAAAGCAATTGAGAGAATAAGTATTTGTAAGAATATTTTGTAATAGCGAGGAGAGAAAGTCATGCTAGTGAAACACATCATATTTTTTATTTATGCTGTTCACACCATAGAGAAACAGAAACAGAGAAGACCTTTTTGATGGAGAAAAGAGAAATTTGGATTCAGGAGAACTCAAGACGTTGTATTTCAGGAGAAAACTTGGAATTAAATATTTGATGAAATATTATACTTACTGTCAATCAGTGGCAGACAAAGTAAAAATACTTCACAAATATTACGTTTATGATAAGTTTTGTTTACAGTACCGATGGATGAGTATTTGAAAATTACCTGACGTATGTGTACATTTCTATTATTCGTGTACATAAACCACTAGCGACAAGAAACGTTATAGCTCCGAACGCGCTGCAGCCATGAGAAACCTGTTTTAGTTTGAATAACACCCCAGAAAATACAGGCTTCTTGCTGGTTTTGAAAACACAACGTGACGTGTAAGTTACCAAAGGGAGACAGAGAGGGTGGAGAGAGGGGTGTTGTCCACCTCGGTAGCGTGGTGGTAGCATGTCTGCCTCACGTTCAAGAGGTCCCAATTTCGAATCTCGGCCAGGGCGAGTTACTTGGATACGGTTTTTTCCGGGGTTTTCCCATATCCTGAAAGACGAATGTCGGGTAGCTCTAAGCTCTATGGACCCTGGGCTCATTTGAGCATCATTTCACCCATTCCATTCATCGTCCGATATGACTTAACGTTGGAGGACCTAAATTACAGAAAGAGAGAGAGAGAGAGGTGGTAATAGGATGGGGGGAAATAATGGACCATAGCAGAGGGGTAGAGACAGAGAGATAAAGGAAGATATAAGGATCTCCAGTGACGCAAGTTATGCTACTGTTATGTACAGATTATAAGGTATACAGTTAAAGGGGACACCTCGCACACTGTTGCCTATGTTGTGTAGATATACCGTAGCTATCAGCTCTGAAGATGAAGGGATGAAGTGAAGGAAGTACAGGAGGCTAGGTCGCTATGTGTGTCAGACTCGATGAGCTACCTAGAGAGAACGATGAACGATCAGTTCACCAAGCAGCCCTATAATGTCCACGATGAGTACTCTTTCCTTTGAGCAAACATCCGCGTCATCTATCCAGTATCAGCTAGAAACATGCCCGAAACGTGACAAGGAAAGAAAACTGGTGAAAACAAAGTCGTCGTAGACCACAAACCATATCAGTATTTCCCTATCGATCAGGGTAATTAGGCAAAAATCTAGGTGAGACTAGGTGGTCAACTCGCACGGTTACAGGTTCAGCAGCTTTAATTTGATTTTTATGCTTGCAGCATTGAAAGAAGATGGGACACAGCTACCTGTTACATCTGCACAAGCCCCAGAAAAAACTCTCTTACAACAGATAATGCCAGTTCTACACGTCCTGCGTCTTTTAGGGGCACTGCCACTTCATTTTAGTTCTTCAGGTAAGGCTCCAAATGTAAACAAATCTCTGAATGGAAAATGTTATTGGAGAGTAAGATTCTACCCATACTCTTGTGAATATGCTTTGAGAAGGTTGCTTTTTATTTATCTATTCATTCACTCATTTGTACTAATAAGCTTCTTACAAACAAAGACACAAGAAATATAGATAAGTGTTCATCCCAGACTGTTAACTTACCATATTTATTTACAATTTCTCCTAGCAACACATTATCTTCCCTTAAAATTATACCTTGTTTACTTCTATTTTTAATGGCCAATTCTAATTTCAGCTTCCATACAGTCTTCACCAGAAAGTGTATTAATGCGGTTTTACTATTCCTTTTGAGCCACTTCTCATTTATACATTCTTTTCTCCATAACTATGTCCATTTACACTCTAATATTAAATGCTTTTTACCTTCTTTTCTTCCACATATTTGATACTATTTTTGTGGAAAACCTTTCAAACTCCATATACCAGCTCTCACCCACGTGTACCTTCTCTTTGTGATTTATTTAGTATGTCTACATATTCTTCTTTTTGACATATACCTTTTATTGTGATGTACGATTCTGACGATCTTTTTCTAACTATATCACCAAACAGTGTTTGCATTTCTATGTCTTGAAACCTTATCTTAACTCCTTCCCAAAAACCCTTATTTTGCCTCATTATCCAAGACCATTGCTTTCCAGGTTATATTATACACAATAGCAGCATCCATTGCCTTTTAACCATTTTATTGACACTCTAATCATTGTTTTAGCAAATTATTTTCATCTAAATTAAAGATTCTAAACCAAAACTTAAGTGCTTTCTCCATGATCACATCTTCCATTCCTGCTCTACCCATTTCTAATTGGACAAATTTCTTTATTGTGACTCTTGATAACTGCGGCAAACCCGCATTCCAGTGTTAAATTGATTGGGTTCTAATTGGAGCTATGAGTTCTCTTATCCTCAGGTGAATGGTTGTAGGAAATGGATTTTGGTGGCTGTTGACTACTCAGTCGTATTGATAACACTTTGTTTGTTGCAGAATTATTTGGTTTAATTCCTACTAAGTTTGCTTATCGACTTGGATCGGTGACCACCGTTAGTAAAATTCCTAACATAAATTCAATTTTACTTGAAACCCTGGATTACTTGTTTAAATTTACTTCCGCGCGGTTTCTATTTCTTCTTTATACGGCGACTACTTTGCTCTAATAAACTTCTAATGCTGCTTCCACTTACGCTGGTTGCGCTATTCTTAACTTCCCTACATTTCAGACTTATAAATCTTCGCTTCTCTTCTTAATGCGCATGAACACGTGTTTCCTGTCGTAGTATCACCTTTTAAGTAAATTTTTCTTACTTCACGATTCAGTTCAAACCTTATTCTGAGGCCACGCCGTGGTTCAGTGGCTAGTCCGCTTGGCTCTCACCAAGGCGGCCCGGGTTGGATCCCAGGCGACCGCAAAGTGAGATTTGTGATGGACAACACGGCGTTGGGGTGGGTTTTCTCCGGGACCTCCGGTTTCCCCCGCCATCTCATTCCACCGGTGCTCCATCTTCATCTCATGCATCATCAGTGTCACCGCCTGCGGTGCCGTATGTAGTAAAAGCGGGCGTTAAACACTACACATTCATTTACATTCCTTATTCTGACCCCCTCTCTAACTTTATCACATTACCAAACTAGCTCACCCTTCTCAAACCTTACATTATTATTGGTTTCTCATTTATTTCGAATTTTCGCATTGATTTGCAAAACTCATCTAACTCATTGACGTTCAGCCCACCCTGAGTTGGGGAACGCCTACCCTGAGTTGTTTGTAACAGTATACATCGTTATCAAATCAGCGAAGTAAATCCCTTTAGCGTTCATGCTCAACTGCATTTTGAAAGCCCTTTGTCCCAAAACATTTCTGGCACAAAGTATTCTATAGTTCTGAGACATTGAACTTTTACTAGCACAAAGAATGTAACGGTCCTAACTTCCTGTCTCTCCGACGTGTACAGATTTATACAATAATGTTTTCTCTTTCTTGCCTGGATGCTAGTATATATGTTATATTAAATGATATTCTTCCCTTCTTGCTCTTTAAGTTAGCCGCTATTTTAATCATTGCTCTTCCATTCTAATTTCATATTATTAGAACAAGATTTTCATATTATTTTAGCAAAGCATATTTATTAATTTATCTTCTTTTTTAGTTATCTGATTTCGATTAATTCGCCGCCTCCTGATCGCTGCCTGATACTGTGGTTACATAGTCCTTAAAATTCTCTAAAGAACAACCTGTGTGACAACGTCCCATCCAACCTCCACTCCCCAAACTTCACTACCATATAACACTTTTGCTTCCACTACCATAATGTGTATTTTTTCTGACGGAATGATATAAATATATGGTATTTTGTATTTAAACCTTCTAACAGATGACAATGCTCCTTTCACTTTTGGAAACAACCGACTTCTTCATCACTAAATTCCATCCTCATCCCTAACTCTTGGCTCGCCTCGGTGGCGTAGATGGTAGCATGTCTGCCTTACGTTCAGGAGGTCCCGAGTTCGAATCTCGGTCAGAGTGAGTTAACTGGATAAGGTTTTTTCCGGGGTTTTCCCTTATCCTTGAAGACGAATGTCGGGTAAATCTAAGCTCCATGGACCCTGGACTCATTTGAGCACCATTTCACCCAATTCATTCACCGTCCGATATAACTTAAAAAAGTTGGGGCAGACGTAAATTAAAAAAAATCACTAACTCTTGATCTTCTTTCTTCCACTTTTCAAATTCACTCAAATTGGCCCTTTCCTAAATACTTTGAGTCTTATCCTGGTTTACCCTCAAATTCCATTCACTACAGTGTTTATGTATTTACTGAAATTATGTTTTAAGTATATCGTTGTAATGGACCCTACTACTAAATCATCTGCAAATATTAATCCCGGAATTGTCACATTATTTATTGCGGGCAAAAAGAAAGTTATTCTTTCTTGCAGGTAACACAAGAAACACAAATATGTCTAGAATTTGTTAATATATATGTAAAGAAATGTATATATTATCAGTATATCTATGCTTACAGCTCAATTGTCACAATAATCTGCTCTGTAGATTGTCTGAAAGAAAAATGCAACTTCTAGAATGGGTTTCTAAGTGAAAGGTAAAAACGTAATATATGTTGGTTGCTTTTTCTCAGACACCAGTTTAAGTACAGAGCTGAAAGTTTTACCTATGAACAGATTCTACCAAATAATACAAGGGCTGTTCAATAAAGAATGATCATAATTTTTACGGTCATAATTTTTCGCAGGAAAATTCAATTTTATTATATTCTGTTAGCTTAATGTGAAACAAACATGGCATAGTAGTTTCATTTTTGGTACTCCTGGTTCCCGCCTGTGAGAAACAGGTAGGTTCGGACATGTTCAGTATCGCCTACTGCTGCAATGGAAGTAACATGCAGTTAAAGTTGGTGTTAGAGGAAGATCCGGACTTTCTATCAAACGTAATCACTGCTGATGAAACTTTGCTACATCATTTTGATCCTGAGAGCATACAGCAAAGCTCTGTGTGGAAATCTCCTTCATCACCAACCTCCAAAAAAGCAAAAGTGGTTTCTTCTGCTGGGAAAGTTATGATCATCTCATTTTTTTGATATTCATAGAATGGTTTATAAGCACGTTGTAGCTGCACACACATCAGTAACTGGACAATACTAAAGAGATGTCCTGAAAACATTGCAAGTCCATATCAGGCACAAAAGACCACATTTCCATAAAGCAGGCTGGACGCTGCACCACGACAATGTGCGGCCGCATATTGCCAAAGTTGTTGCTGAATATCTTGCAAAAATCAACGTGAAGTGCATCCCTCACCCTCCCTATGGTCCGGATTTAGCACCACGTGAATTTTTTCTATTCCCTAACTTGAAGAAACGCCTTCGTGGGAGGTATTATCCATCATCAGAAGCAAGGTGAAGGCTGGGGAGGCAATTTTGAAGGATCTCTCAAAAATAGTTTCTAGCATGTCTTTGAGGACTGGCAGAAACGCTGGGACAAGTTGAAGCAAATATATTGGCAAGCAAAGAGTTCTACGTTTGGGCGACAGTTTGATGCAAATGGAAATAATGGTGTTAAGCTCAGGGTAAAGCAATGACGTTTCTCTCAAGGTATGCGTGGATATGTGTGAGAAGGATAGTTTTAATGACACTGGAATTCCGGTATCAAACTGGTTTAATGACTGCTTCTTTTATTATTACATTAAACTTGAAGTTGCCCACCAAGGGTTACCAATATCAATGTTTAAAGAGACTGAAGGTAGAATGCTTATTACTCGATAAACTTAATTCGTTCTTCACGTACATATGAACCGAAAAATATCTTCTCTCATCACTTCTGGTCTCCTTTGACCAAGACAGAAGAATAGGACTGCCCTAATCGGCTGCACGCCGTAGACTGCCTGACCACACAGCTGCGCGTGGGAGTGTAACTTTCACTTTCGCGAAGCCCTTTATACACACAAAGATTCCCTTTGTGATTATTTTGTCATGCCATTATTAAGGGTCCGAAGAATGCCCTCTTCAAACAAAGTCAAGTGTTATCCCTTAGAATTCTGTTTTTCCTGTGTCTTTTGTTACACGACTCAAACAACTGCACCTGTTCGTGTCGAAACAAATATACAAGACTCCTTTGAAATCCATTACGATTCTTTATACATTGCACCCCTTAATTTCGGTATCAAAGTGCATCGCATTCAGGACACACTATTTTGAGAAGGACCAACAAAATTATGAGGATGAGTAAAGGTACGTTGTCAAAAAAAATGTGATCATTCTTTATTGAATAGCCCTCGTACTAAACTAAGAAAATAAGCTAGTAATAAATAACATTTCAGTTATATATATATATATAGTTTTCCCTCCTCTGTGAACTAAACTGTTCATCTAACTTTATAAATAGAATCTCTCAATTTTAAATTATATTATATCCAAAGATATAAACTAGTGTAATATGTGCAATAGATTATCTTAAAGTGTGAAACAATTCAGACTTTGGACCTTTACCTGTCTGGAGAAAAAAAAATGAAACTTGTGTTTGGAAAAACCGTGGTTTAGAGATATTTACTGTTAAAAAGTTCAAATTAAAAAGTGTTACTATCATTACTGGATTGCAGAGAAGTAATCGTTAGTTGTATCCTGATTTGCAAATGTGAGCCTTTGCCCTGAAATACCGAAAATAAAGTTTGAGCTGCCCTTTAGGTATTAACCACGTACTTTATTAAAAGGACGTAACAACTGCAAAGCTTAAGGCGACGCACTGTCCATTTAAATGTTTAGTATTTTAAATTACCAATAAGCGATATATATCCTAACACGAAGAACCACAGAATTTGTTTGCAAATATGCTAAATTTTATAATTTTACATTTCCTAATGTTTTTAAATGCATTTAGAGCTTCTTTTTATTTTACTGCTCTGATATTTCAACAAATTTGTAAACATAATTGGGTATAATACAAACGTTAATTACTGTCTCTTAGGGTCCTTTGTGACCCCTGGAACGGAGGGGGGACAAGGAGAATGATTCAAAGGCCGCCAGATCCAAATAAATGGTCTTGAGCATAAGGCATTGACGGGGTCATTAACGTTCTCATTTGCAAGTAAACCCAGACTCATCAGTGAACGAGTTGCATGCTAAGAATACAGCACAATTCTCTGCCATCTATTTGAGTCAAACTGATACATAATTAGAATATAAAACGGGCACTGGATTTCAGCTGTGTGTAGTGCATATGGGTTTATTCACTTGCCAAATACATTTTCTCCTACCTTATTTGTTTTAGGACAAACAAACAAAACAACAATCAGCCAGCAAGTTAATTCATTTTTCTTCTCTATAGTAACCAAACAAAAGCAATTAATCAGTCAGCAGAACACTTTTACATTGAATTAATTACTACTGCTGTCAACGAGGATGCAAATGCTCTAAATTAGGAAGAGATTTTCAAACACATGTTTAAATGTTTTGTGTTGAGAGGGCCTCTACGAAATGCTTGATACCAGTAAAGATACACCCAGTTTACTCTCACAACTTGTGGCTTCATTTACATACTTATTGAAACACCGGTTATATACTTCAGATTAAGTGACATTTTCTTATTTGCAGGTACGACGGCGCAGTTTCGCCTAGTCTCCAGGACCATGCTTTACTCGCTATGTGTTTACTTGCTACTACTTTTGGCATTTAGGTACACCTTTACCTCTTGGTTCAGTGGGGGCATCAAAGGAAGTGTAGACTTCTCCAAGACCATATTCGGTGTTCTCGCAATAATCCTCGCATCTCAAGTGGTCTTTATGCCGGCCACGTATTGGTTCGAGGCCAGAAACATGGCCACGCTGCTGTCAAACTGGTCTCACTTTCAGGTAATCTTTATTTGTATGCGAATTTGTTGAATATGCTGTTGCTTTTTCTAGATTTTTTCTCTAACAAAATAAATACAGGCGTAGGAATAGTTAGAAGGGAGGCCTCTAGAGACGTGGAGCAGAGCGCAACTTGGCCACTGCTTCTAACGTGAGGGATAGCACCATCAAGAATGGGTCTCTCTAACGGCGACAGATTGAGCATATAATAGTCTCGTAGTCCCTGCAATTCCCTGTTGCCCCAGACCATCACAAGACAGACCAACCAAGCGCCAGAGAGAAAACTTTCAAAGACAACAATGCGTCATCGTGCCTCAAATTAACCCAGAAACAGATGGAAGGATATGAGGGGACAGAAAATTCCTTGTAGAAGGGAGGGCAACCATTCCAGCATTCGCCTAGTGCTGACTGGAAACGGACCCGGGACCTCGGAATTCAAACTTTACAGCGGAGCTATGTTGGTCTGTCAACACAAGGAGCGAACACATCCATCACGTATGTGTGTACACATATGCATATGTGTGTGTGTGTGTGTGTGTGTGTGTGTGTGTGTGTGTGTGTGTGTGTGTAGGCAGAGACCGTATTTATCGCAATAGCGTGGATTGTGCACACAAAGGAACTGATAGTGCAGCACGGAGATAAAGAGTATGCCGAAACAGATAAAGATAGCTCGGAGATAAAAGGTCTGCCGAAACAGATAAAGTTAGATAAATGGAAAATTCTGCTGACATCTTGATTGATAGAGAAAATCCTAGAACAGTCGAGAATTATCAATGGAGGTACATATAAGAAATCGCGACACGCCAGCGAGTAGTCGTAAACGGAGTTGTAACGAGAATTGTTGTTGTAATCACAGTCGTAATGAGAGAGTGGTAATTGACCTGGAAGTTGAGTAAACTTTTTTGTTTATGATCAACGACCTTGTCAACTGTATTTGTTAATGTTACGTAATACTGCTACTTTGAGGGTTGATCAAAGTGTATTTCTACGCAAATAAAGAACATTTGAATTTCTAAAAATTGGACTTTTAATCCTACGAACCCACAAAGTCACAATATATATAGGTGGAGCCCGGATTTGTATGAAAAATGCAGAGTTCTTGAATAGTTTAAAAGTATTTATTAACAGTATGCTTTACCTTTCTCACTTTTAAGAGGTCACTAGTGCAGTTTTTAAATGCATATAACTGCATATTTTGGGAAAAACTGATTTTACAGTTTAACAGGTAAATTCATATTTTCTATTTCTAGCCTGAATAGAAATTCTATTTGGTTCTCGCAAGGAATAGTTTTCTTTTATTTTCCTGGAATGACGACTAGTGACTAGTTTTGCGATTTCGTTGTATTAGCTTATTGTTTACCCGTGTTGCAAATAAAGCTGGCGTTTTCCTTCTTCGTGGTGTGATGTTGTTTTCTGAACGTAAGATCATATATTACGTATGTGTTTGATCACGTTTATTTGCAATTGCAATCACATTAGGAAGTAAGAGTAGGGAGTGGAAAACTCTTTGCTTCGTTATACAAAAAAATGCTGGGTGGCGTACAGTTCCACGTTCACGCTACAGTTTGCAACAAATAGTGTTTAGCTCAGGGTAAAGCAATGAGGTTTATCTCCGGGTATGCGTGGATATGTATGAGAAGGATAGTTTTAATGACACTGGAATGCCCGTTTCAAACTGGTTTATTGACTGCTTCTTTTTATCAGAACATCGAACTTGAAGTTGCCGACCAAGGGTTACCAATATATCACTGTTTGGAGAGGCTGAAGGTGGAATGCTTATTACTCGATAAACTTAATTCATTCTTCACGTACATATGAACCGACAAATGTATTCGCTCATCACTTCTGGTCTGCCCTCGACCAAGACAGAACAAGATAATTGCCCTAATCGGCTCCCAGCCTCGAACTGTCCTCACAGCTGCGCGTGCGTGTGTAGCTTTCACTTTCTGAAAGCCCATTATTCAACCAAAGATTCCCTTTGTGACTAGTTAGTCATGCCATTAAGAAGGGTCCGAAAATACCCCATTCAACAAAGTCAAGTGCTACCCCTTAGAACTCTGCTAAGGGTACTGTTTCTTACATTTCTTTTGTTATAACAACTCAACCAACTACACCTGTTCGTGTCGTAACAAACATACAAGACTCCTTTGAAATCCATTACGATTCTTTATACATGGCAATTCTTAATTTTGGTATCATTTGTTATGCCATCGGCTAAATTGTTACGTTCGTCTGTATTGGTAAATATGTTAACAGAATGTGGAAGTGACAATTTTCGTGAGGATGGACAAGTATTATTTTGCTTATGTAAGCGAGGTATTGCTTTTGACAAAAAGTTCCAAGTAGTACAGTATCTGAACACTGTAAAAAAACAAAGTCAGAAAACCACTTTAAGTCAAAAATGTGTAAGTACGTCGTTTAGTAACGTATTTTAGGTCAATATCCCCGGAGGTTTACGTGACTCATTTGGCAAGTAATTGTGTTCAGCATTTATAAGTTCTTGTTTACAAGTTCCTCTTTGGAAAACACTATCCATCTTAAAACTTTTTTAGAAAATCACACTAATAAAATAGTACCTGACGAATCTACCCTTCTCAAAATGTGTGTGCATGAGTGTTTCAAGGAAGGTAGCGTTAAAACATGAGAAGTTTTGGAGTTCGGTGGACGAGACCAGAGATGCTGTAGTCCGGTGTGTATGTGGTGCAGTAGTCAGTACAATGAACCGGGAAGTAAAACTTACCTCTTAAATGTTCAAATATTAGAAAGGATGAATCACTCTACAATTACCTAGCCTTTTTGCGACAGGTATGTGTTTCCAAATTCTTTTCCCTTCCTTGTTCAATTATTTGATTAAGGACAAATACGTTATCTGTGCAGGATTGGCCTTTGCGGAATCCACTCTGCTCTTCTTCTATAGTAATAGTTTTCAGTCTATTATTTCTTATTTTAGTATATATTTTGTAACTTGTGTTCATTAAACTTATCCCTCTATAATTTCCACAGTTTTGCGATTTCCTTTTTGAACATATTTTTATTAGAGCTATTGACCATGATTCAGGTATTTTACATTTTTGTCAACAATTATTAATTAAATGTAGTATTCTTAATTTGCACATTATTCCACTGTATTTTATAAGTTCTCCATTCTTTCCATCTACTCCTGGTGCCTTTCGATTTGTAAAGTGTTCAATACATCGTCTAATTCTGCAAGGATTATTGGATCTCGATTGCATTTGGATTGTTTCGTGGTTTTTCATGGTAGTTACGCGATTAATTTCCTCTCATTTTCCCTCATACGTAACCAAGTAAGTTACACGGTGGAGCTGCTTTGAGGAGAGAACTGTTTCTTCTCTGATATGGACGTGTGTCCGTGGCGATAGGGGGTTTAAATGTTCAATCTGAAAACGTTAGGGATACTGCTGCGCCAAAATCTGTCATCATCCTTATGCCTTCCTCCGGGAGAGTTACAAGCTTTAATATGCCTGGCCTTGGACACAGTCCTCAAATATCACACTATTTCTAATATCCAAATCCCCTGCTGTCTTTTATCTTAAGGAACCATCCATTTTAACTAATCATATTGCTCACAAAGGTTATATTTCTGTAATATTAACTTTCTTTACCTACACGATTTATTTTCATACCTACGTAGGAGCTTCCTTTTATGAATAATTCCTATTATACGTCTTAAGTATTTAATAGAAATAATATAATATGCGTAATAGCATAGTAATCTATTGTGACAAAATACAAGAAAATTCACCTTAAAACTGCTTTGTGTGCCATTAAATCCTTATTTCAATGATAGGGTAGAATCAGCGTTTCTTTTAAACAAATCCTACGTTTCGAAACGTATGTACAATGTTCCTTTAAATCTTTGTAGCACACATTCTTTGTACTGCTATAATCTTCCTTACCTACACACAAGTCCACCTCTAACACGGAGCTACACAACATGACTCCGATAACCACACGTGAACTGCTTCACTGCCGGTTTCACATTTCGGCAGCTCCTCTCCAGAATCGTACTTACTGACCCTGAACCTGCCTCCTGCACCGTTATACGGCGAGCGGACTACTCACTGCGGGGATTGAAAGTACCACACCTCTATGGAGGAGAACTGCTCCACGGCGCCGACTCCTTTCTCACGGAGCCGCACTCAACTCAAAGCTCTAAGCACCAAACAGACTGCTCTGAATACTACTCACTACTACTGCTGCTTCACGCTTTACATCGGCTTTTATATAACTCCGGGGTGTGGTAGAGCTTTCTGGAACTGGAGGCATCTCGAATTATAGCCGTGAAAGTCTTTTGCACAGTAATAACACGACCCGCATTCTAACATCAGCTGTCCTTGAGCGCGTGTTTTTTCTCACAACTTGCTTCCTCCTTCGTGACGTCACCTAGTAAGTGTCCTTGAGTGCGTGTTACTTTCTCACGGCAGATTTGAGCGATCATCTATTGGACAATATTTTTGTCTGTTGGACATAATTTTTCTCAATTTTCTTCAAGCTTTTATAATTAATTAATCTGAAACAAAAGGACGGAGCTTTTTACTTCAAAATTGATTGGCTTGAAATGGAACTATTTCAAAATTGCTGCTTTGGGGAAAATATTAATAACGTAAAAGCTTTTATTTTATGGGCACTTTGGCTATAAACAGTGTTTACAGCTTTCCTCAAATAACTTTTATATCGGTCGGTTTAGCCTTCACAATTACAGCATTTAGTGGTAATATGGAGAAGTAAAAGGTAATTGTCAGCTCAGCTCATGATATACATTGCATTCATCATTCCAGTAATTCATACTTTAAATAAATGATAAACGTCATTTTTGGAGGAATACAAGATTTAAAAAGCGACTAATATTACGATAACAGCGACTGTATTTCCGAACATATTTGTTTTTAAGATTTTCTGTCAATAGGTAGAAAACATATAACTTAAACAATTTCACTGCCTTTTACTCACTACGTAAAAAAGTTATTACATTCGCTGCAAATAGACATTTTAAGGTTCCCGAAATAAAAAAGAGCATATTTAGAAAAAGGTACCGGTGTGACTATGTAAATAGCATAACTCAAAAACGAAAAATTTGTGAAGCACCAAACTCGACATTTAAGGATGCAACATAATCATTTTCAACGAAGTAGCCCAACACAAACTACCATTTGAATGGAAAAAGTTTAGACAACTTTTAATTTCGGAAAAATGAAGGTAAATGATTTGTTTGAAAACACCATAAAATTAAGATCTTTTCCTAACAAATTATTAACTATTGAATTTTCTGAGAATAGCATCTGAAGTATCCTTCATTCTGCAGACTGTTCCGAAACGAATGAGTCATAATAGATTGGCTATGTGAAACTAGACAAAAATGAAGGTATCGTTAAAGCAGACAATTTAATAAATAATTTTATTTTTGTAGAGTGTAACTGTTCCCCTTCGTCAACATAAAGTTGCTTAATATGTGTTATATCAAAATAATATTAGGTTATATATAATAACCCATGGCGCGACAGGCCTTAGAGGGCCAAGGCCTACCAACCCGACTGCCGGCCTCACGCCCACTTACGCACAGCAGAGATGGGCGATCATCCAACGGATACGGCGAGGAGATGTGGTCAGCATCTCGACAACCCCAGCCGGAATTTTGGTTTCCGTGACCAGGGCCGCTTACCTAGCGTAAGCTCCTCACTTTCCCCATGATGCTGAGTAGGCACCGATCCTATACCCGGGACCTAAAATCCCCAACACATGGGTGGGATCGAACCCGGGGTCGCTTTCCGTGGTCAGTAATATTAGATTAGCATAAATAATTTATACTGATCATTTTGCACAGAAAGGAAATACACAACTATTACAGAAAAACACATTATAGTAGATAGGGCATATATATAATAAGAAGTGTATGATGGACTAGAAATATAGATGAACGGAGAAACAGAAATATGAGGTCCCTCAGCAAAGTGAAGGTTGAAAACACAGGTTGGCCGGCTTTCTTTATAACAAAGCTCACCTCTAGGAACAATGCCTGCGAACCATGAGGAGGGTCAGTCTAACGCCCTGTACTCTCTTTCATGGCAATACGTGTGTGATCGATACAATTGCTTTGCATATTAACTGTATTCCTAAACTTTCGCACCGTATGTGCTTCGGAATTAAGTAAGTGGACGCTGTGGGAAAATTTCTACCAACGTTCGGTCATGCGCACATACAAAGTTCGTACGATAGTTCAAACTCGAAATTGAAACCAACCAATTACAGCTTAGAACTTACACACGTGATTCACACAAAATTCAAAATGTAACGATAGAGGGGGAAATTCAGGGGATGGCGAATCCGTGATTTTGATAGCTGAGACACTCTCTCTCGGTCGGGGCGTAGTGAAGTCACGTCGTACATATCAGTGCGGCAAGAGTACCTCGAATACACAACACATGGATCCGGGAGTTTGATAACAGAAACATTTCTCTCGGTTGGGGCATAGTGAGGTCGCGTCGTACATAGCAGTGCGGCATGAGAACCTCGAATACACAACACATGGATCCGGGAGTTTGATAACAGAAACTCTCTCTCTCTCTCTCTCTCTCTCTCTCTCTCTCTCTCTCTCTCTCTCTCTCTCTCTCTCTCTCTCTCTCTCGGTCGGGGCGTAGTGAAGTCACGTCGTACCTGGCAGTGCGGCAAGAGTACCTCAAATACACAACACATGGATCCGAGAGTTTGATAACAGAAACACCTCTCTCGGTCGGGGCGTCGTGAAGTCACGTTATATATACAAGTGCGGTAAGAATATACCGAATACACAACACGTGTAAAGAACTCTATCGTTACCGCCAAACACATCACACGAGTCTGCAAACAGTGACTTTCCAGGTGGCGAGTGAGGTACCTTTTTACAATTGTGAATAAATTGATCATGGAACAGTCGAGGTGTTTTCTTCGCTAATCACACCACACCCAGTCAGGACGTATCCCACACCCTAGAACAAAGAAGAGAGTCCATGCATAGCGAACCCCGAGGAAAACCCCGACCTGTCCATTAAACCTCCTACATCCGTAACCCTCACCCATAACCTTCCCTACTTTATGAGGTGTTGAGTGGTGGGAGGACTCAACCAGGTTCCTAATGGGCAAGGACTGCCTCAAGATTGAAGCATTTTCGACAAATTCCTTTGTTTTTGTTTACGTTTTGCAATATATAGACTTTTATCAGTTAGCTATTATTTGGCCTTTTTGTCCTGGTCATGCAAAGGGAATGTAATTTCAAAGCAATCACATAGAGCACAGCTCTTAAATGATTAAAAGATTACATATAATTCCTCTCTAATCTCTTATTGCCATTGTAACTATAAAGGGAATTCAATCAATTATCTACTTGAGAATGTAAATTAAATTCTGATGATGATACTTTATTATTTTTCAATGTAGTACCCCTTGGCTGCAATGCAATTGTTCCACTTCGCCACTTTTTCCCATTTCCGGGATTCCATCATGTGCTTACCACATGTGTATTGCATACTGTTTTCTGCACTATGTGTAAGTATTTATATAACTGTACAAATTGTAATATCACAATCAATATTTCGAAATAAATGCATTTACTTACCGCACTAGTGGTTTCTGTGTCGCCTACCTGTGTTACTATTCAAGCACTAGTGCGGGAATGTCAACTTACGATGCATAGCAACAATAACGGTAAGTATGGAATATTAGTTACATAGTGCAAAAATATCAAGCGTTTCAAATTTAGATTTCGTGTCAACCTTACTTTTACTGCACAGTCACGCTTACCCTGAGAAAGGAGTCTCCTCGAGATTGAAGCCAGATCACCACTACAACTTGGTGCAGCATCAACGTTGAGGCAGCATATTGCTTCAAAATTGGGTAACGTGGTGAGGCTGAGAAGCGTGTTACACTGCTTACGGAGGTTCTGTACTAAATTTGGACCCATTTCAGTTTTCTTTCCTTTACTGTCACACACATACACATACCAATAATATTTATATACTAAATTAATGTTGTTTTGCTTTAATTTTATTTAATATGTTGTTTACTAGTCCTATCATCATCATCATCATCATCATCATCATCATCATCATCATCATCATCATCATCATCATCATCATCATCATCATCATCATCATCATCATCATCATCATCATCATCATCATCATCATCATCATCATCATCATTATTATTATTATTATTATTATTATTATTATTATTATTATTATTATTATTATTATTATTATTATTATTATACGTGTAGATATGAAATATTTGCAGTATTTTGTAGTCTCTTTCAAATTTGTCAAACACTCAGCGACAAAACACTCCTTCTTACCGTTGCGAGGAACTGGACAAATATTTGTTGAGTTCAATTCATCAAGGTTTATTTTTTGTTGCAACAAACTATATACATCTAAAAGAGAATTATAAGGAAGTTATCCTGCGACAAAGGAGCTCATTTTCATTCATTACGGTTATAAAACTGAATATTCAATGTCATCGAAAATGTCGATAAATGTCATCGAAATTATCTGAAATCTTACATATACGAGAATATTTGACTGTGCAGGGTATGTACATCCGAAGAACTGGAAAGTCTCTGCAGTTTAACATATCCAGCTGCCGGCTGATGGCGTTAGTGCTGGTGGCAACTGTTATACTCATCGTACAAGAAGCTGTATATGAGCTGCTCTTCTACGACTACCATCTGGAACCTTGGAACTATCGTGATATAACAATTTATATCCTCGTCTTCCAAATACGCAATTTCACCATAATTCTTTGGTTCCTGCTATGCAGAAGCACCAAGATGGCTGCAAGGGGTATGCTACACCACTTCAAACAGGTACTGTTCTGTTACACAACATATATTTTCATTTGTATCTTTGTTAACACAATAGATCTTGTTAATGTATGTCCCATTTTACTGTGCTTCTTTGAGGTATGATACAGCTCATAATTCGCAATATTTCTAATGTGGAATACTGCTTTATCGTTAATATAGTCACAGCGGAGTGAAATGCATACACATCTGATTAACTGGTCTTAGGTGCGGCTAATAGCCAGCGTCCAAGCCAACATTGGAATCGTATTCAAAACTTCTGTCACCCATTCCTACAGGCTGGCTGTGAGCTGTACAGCTTCCTCCTCTACTGTCCAAACATTATAGATAGTGACGGCGGTGAATTGAGAGCTGAAGACTTCAAAAACCTGTCAAATCTTCCTACGTATTCTGGACTCATTTTGGGGGACATCCAGCTTTACTCAGCATCTAATTTTTGGCACACAAGCCTCAGAGCAGAGATGATGCTATCAAACTATATTCGCGTCAAAGCGAATACAGGTATGAGCATAGTGGTAGTTTCCTTGGTAGCTGCATAGAGTTACATTTGAGAAAGATTCTCACAACAGAATACAGCTGATCCTTTGAAGTGAATTACATTTGAACTGCTGAGTTACATGTTTGAACTGAACTATACTCGTCGCTGTCCAATTACTCAAATGAACTGTTATTATAACTGTATACTGAAAAACTAAGTATCCATCCGGGTATCAGAAAGCTGTTTATATAGGGCCGGAATACAAATAAAACGTTGTGTAAAAGGAACACTCGGGACGACCAAAACGAATCATCTGCAGAAAGGAGGTGGCACACGATAGCTATTGTTCTACTGGAGGCTGGATATTAGTCGCGCCTAAGACAAGCTCATCGGGGGCTTCTCAGACAATTCCCTACGGCACAATAGGCCTCTTCGCACCTGGGTGACAATATTATTTCCATTTTATTTGTATATATAAAATATAATTTTAGAAACATATTTTCTAGGGTCTGTAAAAATACTTAGGTTTACTTTATCGAAAATGCAACTGGAATTTACAGTTATTTGAAGTTGTTTTACATTTCAAATAAAATGTATTTATAATTATGGAATCATTGAATAGAACGCATGCATCAAATGGCATGTTATAGTGTTACATTGCTAGGCATTTTCATAAAAACATATTTGACGAGAGTTACAAAATATATCAAATTTTAATTTTGCAGAAGTGTTAAACACGGTTCAGTGAATATTTTTTTTAGCTTAATCACTTTTGATTTTATAAATATAGCAATATACTGATATAATATTTTACACAAATTCAAATTTTCATATTTAGAAACAAGTTTCTCAAGAAACTGTACACCTAGCAGCTTAAATTTTTTATAAAACTGAAACTTATACGTCTCTTCAACAAATATAACGTCCATAGATGTTAATTACAAACACTCTATCATAAGCAGAAATGGTTAGAAAATTTTATTAAAATGTTAATTACAACACAATATTGTTACTTTCCCTATTAGTATGGTATTATTATTTATTGATGTACTAAGGTTTTACAATTTTTGGACTGCCCTCTGTTATGGCCCAAGCCACTGCTACACAGGACAGTCCATTAAGTATATTTACAAATGTGTTACAATATGTATTATTACAGAATAGTCACTTATTATTCCTTCTCTCTTTTTACAGTCCATATCCACTTGTTTTTTACCGTACTTAAAAACTGTCCTATGTTTTTGTAATTTTTGCTTAAAACCTTGATTAAGCTAATTCTCCTATTTATTTTTTATATTTGACATTCTTTCCACCACAACTCCGTTTCCTTACAATCAAACAATATATGTTCTATATCCTCTTTGTCCCCACACAATGGGCACTCGTCTTGCGGTTATCCATTTCTTTGACCTCTTAAACTCCATATCCCTGCTCTTAACCATGCTAATCCCTTTCTTTCTTCACTGTTAGTGCTATCTATATACCTCTCCCTCCCCCAGCTACCTTTCAATGGAATATAGAAAACATGTGATCTCTTCTCTGCTAATTGACTAAACAGTTTCTGGATCTCCATGTCTTCAAATCTTATTCTAGCCCCTTTCCAAAAACCTTTATAATTAGTTTCTCTCTTTCTCCAAATATCACCCATACCATTATCATCAAAATTATTTCGTAAATTACTTACCCATCCTTTATTTGGTAAATTAAGTTCTTGACACCTCAAGCATTGTTTCAGTGTATTCCCCTTCTCTAAATTCAATACTCTATACCAATATTTTAGTGCGCTTTCTATAACTAACACTTTTCTTGGAACTCTCCCAATTTCAATTAGAGCTACTTCATTTGCAGTTGATATTGGCAGCCCTAGAAATTCCTTACAAAACCCCTTGTGTGCATAATCTAAGACTCCCTTTTCCAGCCCCCACATCTCAATACCATATAGCATTCGTGCCTCAACTACCGAATTATATACCCTTTCTAACCATTTCATTTCCATTTCAGGTGTTTTATACAAACATCCTCTTACAGCTGCCATTGCTGCTTTCCCTTTTGCCAGTGAACATACTTTCCCCATTAAGTGTTTACATCAAGTCGAGGAAGTGTTGCACTCCACCCAAACTTCCGATACAGATACTTTTACAGGATACACATACTTTCAGAGTTTCTGATAACAAACAAGCAGTATATGTCTGTATATTTGTGTGTGATTGACAGTCTGTCTGTGAATTGTCTATCTCAAAAAGAAAGTATCTATTATATGTCATACTTGCAAGGTAACTAGAGGGCTAGAGTGCTATTAGAGTGCGCGTGAAGGCTCCCGTAATTTTGTTTATTTTCTCTGAAATCTTAATTGCCATGCCGGTAAAGAGTGTACAAGGAAGGTAATAAACCTATTGTGTAATAGTGATCATAAAGTTAGCCTCCAGTGTAGGGTAATTTTTAAGAAAATTCAAGTTATTTTGTATCTCAGTGAATCAGCTGTTCAGACCGCCATATTGGATTTGTGTGAAACTTGTAGGAGTGTTTACAGTGTATTCCTGCTGTGTTCCTGCTAGTGTATTATCTCTGTGCACGGGTTTGTGTTGAAATTTAACGTAATTAAGACTGCGGTTTTGGTGTTTTTATTAAAACTCTTGAATAAGCCTACCGTTTTGTATCTAGCCCATTTGTGTTTGTCGGTGTAGTGTGCTAAAATGAGTGGTAAATCGTGTGATCTTAGTGATAATTGTGGTGCGTGTCGTCGAAGAGTTAGTCAGGGTATTTTCTGTGCAGGATGTAAGTTTTGGTTTCATTGGGCGTGTGCGAACACCGTTAGTGAGAAAGTAAGAGATTGTACGGAATGGTTTTGTGAACTTTGTATGTATAAGGCACTGGTTAAAAAGCACGAGGAAACCATTTTCAACCTGAGAAAAGAGCTTGTTTTGTGCAAAACTAAAAGTAGTGTTTCAGCTTCAAACATTTCGGCCAATAACTTTCAAGTAGTAACTAGGAGAAATCTCAGGAGGAAAAGGCGTTTCTCAGCTGATGACCAACATCATGTACAACTGAACAACAGATTCAGTGTTCTTGAAACGCTGAATGTTGATCAGGCCACAAATTCCAAAGAGTAGGATTTAGATGAACCTGTTAAGTGTGATAAAAGCAAAGTCTTGTTGCTGGGTCTACTCATGGGAGGGGCGTAGCATCCCTGCTCAAAAGGAATTTGGGCTGTGATTATGATGTAGTTGGTATAGTTAAACCCAGTGCTGGGCTCTCTGATGTTACAGAAGACCTGGTAAAACTTACTTCTGGTTTTACTACGAGGGATCATGTAGTGATAGTGGGAGGGCCATGGAATAGCCTGGGTAGATATAGTAACTATTGCATTGAAATGGACCTGAGTAACATCAGTAAGACCAGCAGCCATACAAATGTGAAGGTAGTGGGTCTCTTCCATAGGCATGACAAGCCTGAGCTTCATTGGAGGGTGAGGGACATAAATCTTAGACTTGATCGTGCCTTGTTAGGGCCCGCAGCCTCTCACATGTGTATGATAGACGTTGACAGTATCAGCAGGGATAATTACACTCTTCATGGTCTACACCTAAATTCTAGAGGCAAAGAGAAGTTGTCACTTCTAATTGCTGACAGAATTAAGGGCAAAATTCCTGTTGTTGCAAGTAGAAGTTCTTTTTTAGGTTAAACCAATATAAGCCCAGTAACTCTAGGCAAATTAAATCAATCATCCCTAATAGCTTCATGGCAATAAATTCAATTAAAAATACTCCTCTCAAGAACAATAGTAATGATAATAATATCAATAATATTAATAATAATCACCGTCTATCTGTATTTCATCAAAACATAAGAGGCATATGAAACAAATTAGATGAACTAGCTATTAATCTACATACTGAAATTCAGCTACCACACGTTTTATGCATTTCTGAAGATCACTTGACACAGCAGGAATTTAAGCCAATTTCATTGCAAGGGTACTCATTAGGAGCAGAATATAGTAGAAAAAATTACATAAAGGTGGGGTTTGTATATATGTTAGAAATGATCTGATATTTAAAGCTTTAGATTTATCCAGATTTTGCTATAAAAAAGACCTCGAACTCTGTGTAGTTCAGTTAATTGGAAGTAATTTGAACTTAGTAATAGTAGCCATTTATCGATCTCCCTTAGGAAGTTTTAAAATTTTTAAAAATCAATTAGAATATGCTCTGAACTTTCTGTTTAAAACAAGAAGAGAAATAATCATTTGTGGTGACATAAATGTAGATTATCTGAAATCAAGTCTTCAAAGGGAACAGCTTAGCTCTTTATTTACCACATACCACATGACACATACAGTTAACTTTCCAACAAGAATCCAAAATAATTCATCCACAGCTATTGATAACATATTTGTAAATTCAGATATAACTAAATTTTGCTCTGTCTCATCAAAAACTAATGGACTATCAGATCATGATGCACAAATTCTAAGGATTGATAAGATAAATTTAAAACTCAAAAATAAATACACATATATTAAATATAGGGAAATAAACGAAAATACTCTGAATGAATTTAGTAAGAACCTTAAACTTGAATCTTGGAAACAAACTTATGAGATTAATGGAACCAACAACAAATATAATAGCTTTCTTCAATGGTTTAAAGCTCAGTTTGAATTTTGCTTCCCATCCAAGTATAAAAAAAACATTTAACTTTAAAAAAGACAATTCCTGGCTCACTTCAGGAATTAAAACCTCATGCAGGCACAAAAGAGAACTATATAAGCAAGTTAGAATCAGTAACAATTTTTATTTAAAAAACTACTACAAAAAATATTGTAAACTTCTAAAGAAGGTAATAATAGCAGCTAAAGCATTGCATTATAATAAACTAATTCAAAACTCAGACAATAAAATAAAAACCACTTGGAATATAATAAAAAATGTGACGCGTAAACACTCATCAGAAAATTGCCCAATAACACTCAATGTTGACAATCATGAAATTGCCAAATCTCATGTAGTTGCAGAATTGTTTAACAAATTCTTTTTGGATGTAACAAAAAAATTAAATATTAATTATGGAAGTAAAGATGTAGCACTAGAATTTCTAAGATCAAGTTTCACAAACTCTGTACCTACATTTAAAATCAGTTTAACCACACCTTCCGAAATAAATAAAATTATTGACTCTTTAAAAATGAAGAATTCTTCCGGTTATGATGAAATAACTACAAAAATCCTAAAATCTTGCTCCTCACAAATTAGCATTCCCCTTAGTTATTTATGTAATGAGTCTCTAAAGACAGGTATTTTCCCTGACAGAATGAAATACTCAGTTGTTAAACCTCTTTTCAAAAAAGGCGAACGCAATAATGTTTCAGATTATAGACCAGTATCTCTCTTGCCAATATTTTCAAAAGTTCTTGAAAAAGTAATGTTCACCAGACTGTATAAACACCTTGAATGTAACAACATACTTGTCAGTGATCAGTTTGGATTCAGAAAGGGAATATCGACTAATAATGCAACTTACAAGCTTACACATGAAGTGCTGACTGCCTTAAATGATAAAAGACATGTAGGTGGAATTTTTTGTGATCTAGCAAAGGCTTTTGATTGTGTTAATCATGACATTCTTATAGCAAAATTGGAATTCTATGGACTAAAAAATGAACATTTAAGATGGTTTGTATCATATCTAAATGAAAAAAACAGAGTGTTGAAGTAGCTGTCAGTGATATTGGTTATGAAAAACAAACTTCGAACTGGAAAATAGTAACTCATGGAGTACCCCAAGGTTCCGTGTTAGGGCCTTTATTATTTGTTATCTATATAAATGACCTCTCACTTTATATAAAGGACATTGCAAGTACAGTTCTTTTTGCTGATGACACTAGTGTCCTGATGACCAGTACAAATTTAAACGAGTGTATAATTAAAATGAATTATGTTTTGAACTGTATGTCATGCTGATTTAAAGCAAACAAATTATCTGTGAATCTAGACAAAACAAAGTGGTCAAATTTATAACCTGTCGTACATCACATACTGAAATAGAAATCGGGATTAATGATATGTTATTAGAAGAAATTGACGGCATAAAATTTCTGGGCCTTCAAGTGGACAGATGTTTAGATTGGAAAGCTCACATAAATTATATCTTACCTAAACTTAGCTCTGCCTGTTACGCTATCCGAGAGCTGGTTAATGTGAGTTCTATTGACACACTTAAATTAGTATGTTATGCATACTTTAACTCTATTATGGAATATTATTTTGGGGCAACTCAGTAGAAAGTAAAAAAATATTTCTTATGCAAAAGAGGGTTATAAGAATCATTACTAACACCCACACCAGATGCTCCTGTAAAGATCTTTTTACAAGATTGAAGATATTAACGCTTCCTTGTATGTATATATTCTCGATCCTAAAATTCTTTGTATGCAATCGTGCCTTATTTGCAACAAATAATGTAATTCACAAAATAAACACTAGACAAAAGTATAATATCCATTATCACAGTGCTAAACTTTCTTGCTTTCAGAAAGGTGTGCATTATGAAACTATCAAAATATTTGGCGCACTTCCTAATGTTCTTAAAGAAAAAGTTGATAATTTCGGTGCTTTTAAAAAAGCTGTTAGAGAGTACCTTTGCTCATAATCTTTTTATTCTGTACAAGATTATCTGAATGACAAATTATCCTGATAATGTTTCTGTAGCTCTATAAGTAGTATTTAACTATTCCAATGACAAATCATTACTTATAAATATTTGATGCAAGCTGAAAGTTTATTTTTAATCTATATGTATTTAATAAATAACAAGAATGGTATCCATTGCAAAAAGGTTGAGACGTACTGGCATAAGCCAAGTGAAAGCTGAACTAAAAAGTGTTTCATTTTGTATCATATATATATATATGTAATTATCCCTGCTTTGTTTTCCATATTGTTGTTCATATTGCCTGTGTACTATAATATCTGTCTTATGTTAACTTTTGTACATATATATGCTATTAAACTTTATATCTCTGGACATGTTCAATATTCACAGCCTTTTCTGGCTACAAGTGAACCTACTGGACGCAAATCAATCTAATCTAATCTAATCTATCACTATACTCACTTCAGTAGCGTAGATGGTAGCGTTTCTGCCTCACGTTCAAGATGTTCCAAGTTCGAATCTCCGTCAGGGTGAGTTACCTGGATAAGGTATTTTCCGGAGTTTTCCCTTATGCTGAAAGACGAATGTCGGGTAACTCTAAGCTCTGTGGACCCTGGCCTCATTTGAGCATCATTTCACCCATTCCGTTCATCGTCCGATATGACTTAACGTTGGAGAACGTAAATTTAAAAAAACTATCACTATGCTCACACCTATATACGCTTGAGATTTTGAAGGCATCATCTCCACTCTATGTGGAACCTGTATGCAAAAATTCTGCTGCGGAGTAGAACCTCAGTTCCCAAAACTAAATAAAGCGTGAAAAGTGCTGCATGAGACCGCTTGCAAGTAACTGCTGGACATCCTTCGTGAGCTCTGTGCCGGAGTTCATAACGTATGCCATTTATAGACCGCTACCCGCAGGGGTAAACAATCTCTCCCGTACAAGGCTATGTTATTATGCCTACATGTCGCTACGTATTCTGGACTAATTTTCGGGTATTTCCAGCTATACTCCTCACATATAGAGCAAAGATGATGCCATCAAATAGTTAAAGCAGGCACCGGTAGATTATGTACTCAAAGAGGGAGGAGTATGACGTCTCGAGAAGCAATCCGCAATGCACATGACGTAATGTCGAACAGGGGTAGGCATTCACCTTCGTTCAGAGTCAGTACTGGACTCGCTCGCTACAGAGTACAATAAGGAATACATACTTGATGTACATATTACACATACTTGAATCCATCTCTTTTGGTCTACGATAACTTAGGTGAGCCTAGATATTTAAGTAATATATTTCAATTCACTTCTATTTGCAATGTACCATGAAAATCTAGTGATACATCACAAGTAGCCACGCTCAGTAGAGCACGTAAATTATCATCTGTTAATCGCCAACGTTGCTTCGAATTTACAAGTTTCATTTTGTGGAAACGTTGAGTCAGACTGAAAAATTCAATGCCATAGCCGGGATTTGAACCACGGATCTTCTGGTTTCCGTCCAGCCGCACTACCATTGTGCTACTATGGCCAACGTGCCGATATGACATTAAATTCTCCAACTGACTCGTATTTTCCCGGTAAACCACTTAGGAGTTCTCATACACACATGAGACAACTACCTTAATGGCGACTTACTACATGTAAGTACTTTAAGGCCCGGGCTTTATAGTTAACCACTATTAGGTTAATTAATGGAAATTAATTACTCTTTCACACTGGCCGTGTGTAGGCTAAATTGTGGAAACGTTGAGTCAGACTGAAAAATTCAACGTTGGCTCGACGGAAACCAGAAGATCCGTGGTTCAAATCCCGGCTATGGCATTGAATTTTTCAGTCTGACTCAACGATTCCACAATTTAGCCTACACACGGCCAGTGTGAAAGAATAATTAATTTCCAAGTTTCATTTTGACAAAAAAAAAAAAATTGTTCGTATACCTATGTGGATCCAAACATAGCTGCTACACCGACAGCGAACGATCTAAGAGCTGAATATGTATCTGCTTTCAGATTTTTAATATATCCAAATCAGTCAAATCCTTACACTACAATTGAATATACGTATCACATTGTAAATCAGCGACTTCCTGCTGTAATTCTGGTTTAACGTTGTGTAAATCGATTGCAAGAGGATTAGCAAACAGAGCAAAATCATTTTCCATGGATTTAAAATCATTGAATCGCCTTGCTTCAAATTCCCTCTTTACCTTATCTAACAGCCTAGCATATTTATTCAGATTTGTTATAGAAATATTGGGAAGACATTTTAGACGTGGAAAACGATGAAAATATTTTTTCATGAGATTTGATTTCCATACATTTGTCATCTCTACGAATGATCTAACCATGTCATACGTATGAATTATATTTTGGAACTTTCCCTCAAGACGACGATTAAGATTACTGAAATGTTGAGGAATGTCAGTGAGGAAGGCTAAATCACTTATCCAATCTTCATCTCCCAATTCCTGGATGTCTATATCCTAAACAAAGAAAGAAAATGGAATTTTTAAGACCTATTCAGTACAACATAAACATATATTGCAATTAAGCACTAATATCTACATACCTTCCCCTTCAGGAATTCAGATATCACTTCACGCACTTCGAAAAATTGGTTGAGCATGTCTTCTCTGCTTAAACATCTTATTTCAGTATAGTATGAAAGGTCTTCATAAGAAATCCCTAAATCTTCCAGTACTTTACGAAATTTTCGATGTTTCAAAGAGTTTGATTTGATTTTATTTATAATCTGTATAAAAATGTCCATTACATGTTTCATATTTAGTATTTTTGCACATAATGCTTCCTAATTATATTATACAATGAAAACATTTTATGTTATTTCTTGTTCCCATTTCATTGAAATAACGTTTCTCTCTACCAATTAGAAGTTCGTTTTCACCAGTCATAGTTCGAGCCCCATCTGTTACTATAGATAGAAGATTTTTTAGATACAGTTTACTTTCTTCTGCATATTTCTTAAATGGTTGAAATAATTCTGCTTCTGTTGTAAGTTCCCTAATTGGAATGACTTCAAGCATATATTCTTGTATCGAGAGGTTGTTAGTAACTCCACGAATGAAAATTACTAATTGTGCTGTTTCAACGTTGTCAGTGCTTTCATTCAACGATAGAGAAAAGGCTATAAATCCATGAACCTTGTTTAGAAGTCCTTTTTCGGTTATTTCTGCTATTTTATGTATCCTTCTCTGTGTGGTTTATGGTGATAATGTAATATTACTAAATGTATCATAATGTTCAGGGGAAATTATGTTGGCAGCTTTACTCACACATTTTTAATGAAATCTCCACAATTAAAACACCTCAGTGACTGAGCAATCTTCAAAGCAACAGCATAACTAGCGTGAAGTTATCTATCAGTTATAATATTTGAATTAATATTAGGTGTAGTATCTGAATATTGCTGTTTGAGCTGCTGCAATTGCTTACTCCGATCTAGGCCCAAAGAAAAGGAAAGAAATAAACGACATTACGTCAGTGTTGTGCTACTTTAAATCGTGGTATAAATATATGAATACAATGCTGACCGTAATTGTGTGGTGATGTTTATGAGATGTATCATAATGTCGCTTGATGTTCCATTGATGAATGCCTTTTTGAACTTTAGAGCACAACAAACATCTTACGTTGTCTTCTAGTGCGTAACAAAAATACTTCTCCCACGATTCTTGAAACGCACGTTTCCCCACAGCCACCTTTGACTTTGACAAAGACATATTTAGACGTACAGGTAAATACGACAGGACAGTCCGCCCATAATCAGTAAAGTCTGCTTAGTTAACTCGTGTGCACGTCGGCTGACTCCTTTGACGAACGCTTATAATCGTTTTACAGCCCCGGCCCTCCTTCTCCCAGACCGTTCTGCTAGGTTGCCACCTTTCCCAATACGTCATGGGTATCGTACGAGGTTTCGTCTAAATAATCTTTTGTCCATTACTGCGAAGCTTCCTTAGTTTTGACATATATAGCCAAGCTAGAATTCTACTGGATTCCATAATAACGCTCATCTTATTCAAAGTGCGGCATTTGAAACCCAGCTCCTTTAAGACGCCGCGCAAAGTGCAGTGCCCTTAAAGAAAATCACAAATTTCTTGCAAATGTGCAACCATTTCGTCTAAGGTGGGTGCTCTCCCTGTTGCATGGAATCTATAAATTTCTCGACGAATTAAATAGCATGTGAATTTATCTACTTTAGAGAAACGTTTCCTTTTTTTTTCCTTGTTCCATTTATACCCCGCCTTTAACTACAATGGTCATATCGGAGGTTGTTCTCCTTTGGAGCATACCGAAGGTGTTAACTCGTTATCTTTTTGGCTTTCTAATCATTACATCACGCACACATTCACACTCTCATTCATACTTCCAGACTCTGGGGGAGATGGGGAATTATCTTGGTTGGAGAAAAATCCCCACCCCCACCGCCGGGAATCGAACCCGGGACCCCTAGCACGGTGCTCTACCGACTGAGCTACGGGGCCAGCCACGTTTCCTTTTGTTTTCACACTTGATCGGCGTCTTTGTTATTCCTTTCGCCACAATATTTCTTACTGTATTTCTGTGAATACCCAGAATTTATCATCAGGTTCATTGCACGACCCCTTACCAAGATTATTTTTCAGCAAATATTTATATGTGTTCAATGCAAGCGCTTGAATTTGCTTAGAAGGAGTTCCCGTTATAACTTTGTTTTTTGCTGTTTTTCCAGTAACATAACTCGACCCAACAGCACCTTCCAATTTATTCACACTATTGTCATCACTTCGATTGTTTTCACTTGACTGAAAGTTATCTACTACTTCATTTGCATCTACCACTGCATTTCCCTCCCACGGTCTCCACATCGTGACACACAACGAATTTCTGCACGTAATGAAACAGATCAACTGGAAGTTGGAACTTTGGCAACTGAGACTCCACGTGGAGTAAATATGCGAATGTCATTTCTGGAAAATCAGGGTTGCTGTTGGTCCTCAACCACAGTGTTCCACTTATGAAACGTGGAGATAGATTTATGACGGTCATTAGTGGCCGTGAGGGTCAGGTTCCTTTGAGTCCGAGCTGCTCTCACGTTGACTAGACAGACTTTATATATGCACTGCCAGTGAAGAATGTGATGGAAGGGAGAGACAGTAAGCGTTGCCCCTGATACGTCATAGTTGCTTGGTCTCAATGAGTACACGTTTGCCGTAGCCTGCCTTAAACGAATACAGGTATGAGTATAGTGATAGTTCCCTTATTGGCATTTAAGTTCACCATCTTATATGGATGCAACACGAAGATTTTCAGGAAACCCCCGACACAAGACTACCTAAACTTTGGGAAGAACAATTTTTAAATGTATCAATGTACGAATATCAAAAAAGTAAGTTTCAAAATAAGACATCTCGTGAATTACTGGCACTAGAATCTTGCTGAAAATACCATTAACAATTTCAATTATCCTACGTTTGATTTCTTGTGTAATTACGCATTGTTCCATTTAAAGAGTATATGTTTGCTTCAAAAGTGCACCTTCTAAGTTTAATTAAAATCTATTTATAAGCTAACACTACGAGCCCCTGACTTTCAAAAAGTGCTATTAAAACCGTACATCAATAGCAATTTCTATTTTGGAAGTATTGGCGGTGCAAGTTTTAGGTAATTCATCCTGTATATATACAACATAAAATAATAAACTACAAAAATACGGCATATATTGCAGTAGAAAACAATGCTTCTGGTATTCAGTTTGTCTTTCACATTCTATTTTGAACAAAAGTCACAGATGAACATGTTTCTATTTCTATTTTTGTTCACGTCCTCCAACGTTAAGTCATATTGGACGATAGGTGAAACGATGTTCAAATAGGGTCCAAAGAGCTTAGAGCTACCCGATATTCGTCTTTCAGAATGTGAGAAAACCCCATAAAAACCTTATCCTGGATACTCACCCTGACCAAAATTTGAACTCGGGACCTCTTGAACGTGAGGCAGACACACCACGATCTACGCTACCAAGGTGGGAACAGATTAAGATTGATGTTGTTTGCCAGCATCACTGTACTCTACATGAATCCATTTGTAGTACTGGGTGTTACACTTAGTCACCCTGTTGTAAAAATACAGCCTGTGTCTTCAATATTTCTTTATATCTTAACACATGAACTTGAAGACCTTTTGCTCTTTTTGCTGGTTGTGTTTCTTGGCGTTCTCTATTGTGCATTTTTGCGGACTAGCAGTATGTACTGTAGCATGTGCCACATTTGTAGAAGGTTTCGTTAAAGCGTTGGAATAAAATCCAGAAATGATGGAGGGTGTTGTGGAATTGACCTTTCCAGTGTCGATCTTCCTGGTTGGGTTGAAGATCATCCAGGTGTTGGTAGTGAGACAAGACAGCTGTTCAATTCACTGGAACTCTCCAGAGATTAGGGATGTCAAGAATCTCCAGAGGAGAAGATTGTGGTATTGGTTAAGTTCTGACAAAGGACTTACCACTATGCTCACACCTGTACTCGCTTAGAGTTTGATGGCTTCATCTCTACTCTTCGTGGGGCCTATGTGCCAAAGGTCGGGTGCGTAGTATAGCTGGAAGTATTCGAAAAGGAGTCAAGAATTGGCAGGAACATAAAAGCATAATAATACAGCATTGTAAGGGAGGGATTGTTTATACCCTGAGGGGCAGCGGTCTATACATGGCATTCGTATGACTCGACAGAGCTTTGAGGCGTATGGACCTTCAGCGCTGTGTTGTCTCTGATCTGGTCTTATCTGGTCGATTAAAAGAGTGAAATATTAGTAAGTTGACGTACAGTAAGTTACGAAACACAAATAGAGATATAAGAAGCTGCGTGTGTCTATATGATGTGCTTTCTTGCGCCTGTCGATGTATGACACAATGCCGATCAGAAGACATTTACCTCTGAACAGAGTATACGTACACTGGATTCGCCGTGTATGTGAGATAAGCTGAGGTAAACATCCCTGTGTTGCGAATTTTTCCCGATACGCTTTCTGGCTTTGCCGTGTAGTACGAAGCGCCGTTCCCCCACACTTGGCACATAGCTGACAAGGATTGTCCAGAAGCTTCTTGCAAGTGGTCGCATGCGGCACTTTACAGGCTTCAGTTTTGTGCGTTTCAGTGCTACTCCGCAGCAGCTGTGCGAGTACAGTGATAGCTCCCTTTGAGTTCTGTGGCAAGGCAATGCTCTTCTGAAAATGCATGGGGATTGGTGGGATGTATGCCGATCTCTGAATGGTAGCACCTTTTCCATGGGAAAAGACCAGTAGTTCAGTAATTTCTCTTTCCCTATCAATTCTACCAGCATACTGAGACAGCCAAGTTGGCACGGCTTAGTCGTAGTAGCTGTTATAGACCTTCAAAACAGCAACATAAAGAGACATGAGCCTATGCTTAAAATTCAGGGTATTATTAGCAGCTCTGCTTATATAAACCTCCGGAGCAACGCTGCATTTTCGTTGCGATGAGAGGTTAACTTCAGACGTCTTACACAGAACCAAATCAGAGGGCTTGTAACGTGTTTGAACTTAGTTGAGAATCAAACCAATGATAATTACAACCTGTGTTGCTAATAGAAAGTACAGGAAACATTTCAGTAAGTCAATGTTGAACGTACCAAACTCAAATCGCTGTGTATCTTCTGTTAGAAACAAATATTTCTGCCTGGGTTGTCACGATGCTCAACTAGGTAACTTATATTTCTAAAATAAACAAACCATTGGTGAGAGCAGAAACTTGTTCTTAATTTCAATTAATTGAAGAATATACTCCATGTCATTTTAAAATACGCAACTGTTTATTTACACACTGCAATGAATTGGTGTCATTTAGTTGGTTAATATGCATAATTTGAAAATTCACTGAGTACAGGTTATAGAAATGGTATATAGTTTTTCTTACTGTAATTATTTTAGCATCTCATTTTTATTAAAATAAGGTGTAAAATACACCTCACAATTATCTACTTGTTATATATATATAATGTGTCGAAATATTAAAATAGATGGTTTTATAATTAGACTGCCATCGTAACGAAGGTGTTCTCAGCAGCAAAGCGGAATCAGCTCTCATCATATGATGTACTCCACCGGGGAAACCTTTTGTGATGTATCTGATTGGCTAAAGTTAGGTATCAATAGTTTACTTCTGCATGGAAGGGGATGGCAACGAATTTTACTCCAGTCTGAAGCAGAAAAGGATGGTGGCGCACAGTTCCATCGTTCACGCTACAGTTTGAAGCAAATAGTGTTTAGCTCAGGGTAAAACAATGAGGTTTCTCCCAGGGTATGCGTGAGTATGTATGAGAAGGATAGTTTTAATGACACTGTAATGCCCGCTTCAAACTGTTTTAATGACTGCTTCTTTTTATCATTACATCAAACTCGAAGTTGCCGACCAAGGGTTACCAATATCACTGTTTAGAGTTAATATATGTGAAATGCTTATTACTCGATAAAACTTAATTCGTTCTTCACGTATATATGAACCGACAAAGATCTTCTCTCATCGCTTCTGGTCTGCTCTCGACCAAGAGAGAAGAAGAGGACTGCCCTAATCGGCTCCAAGCCATGAACTGAATGTCCACAGCTGCGCGTGGGTGTGCGTGACTTTCACTTTTTCGAAGCCCTTTATTCAACCAAAGATTCCCTTTGTGTCTATTTTGTCATGCCATTATGAAGGGTCCGAAGAATACCTCATTCAACAAGTCAAGTACTACCCTTTAGAACTCTGCTAAGGACACTGTTTCTTACGTTTCTTTAGATAAAACAACTATTCACCCAAACTGTTATTCGACTCAACTGCACCTGCACGCGTTGTAACAAAGAACCAACACTCCTTTGAAATCCGTCATGATTATTTACTTATTTCAATCCTTTAATTTCGGTATCAAGTCAATGAATGAAGCAGGCGACCAGCGATTGCTACATCTCTTCCAACCAGCAGGAGTCGATAGATGTGTAACATAAGCAAATGCGAGGTATGAGAATATCTTTCGTAGGTGGATTAAATCACGTGACGAGAATTGGTTCAACTTTACTGCTGGGAATACCTTTGAAAGCTTAGAGCCAGACTGAAAAATTCAATGCCATAGTCGGGATTTGAACCACGGTTCTTCTGGTTGAATTTTTGTCTGACTCTACCCTTTCATAGTGCATCCTACACACAGCTTGTGTGAAAGAACAATTAATTTACATTAATTGTACCTAATAGCGGTCCGAACTATAAAGCCCAGGCCTTAAAATACAGCATAGTAAGTCGCCATTAAGGTTGATGCCGTATTTATTAGCCGTATGGTTGAATACGATTTTAATAATGAATAAAATGATAATTAAATTATAATGAGGAAGTAACGTGAATTAATTTAATATAAATATTATTACGGGTGGATAAGTTCATGAAACGAAGCAACAGTATTTAAATTCAATTACTAGGATGCGAGTAAATACTTTAACTCAGAGCTATGTAATAATGTTGCTGGTCTAAAAGGATAAAAATGTTACTTCTAAAGGTGTCGTCATGGAATGGGTCGCTACCTGTGTCATTAGCAGCCCGGGCGGGACCGGTCCAAACCTGGCTCAAACCAGTATTTTTTCGGGAAATGTCCGAGTGTTGGCGGTTCGCTAGCTACAGTGGGTTTCTGAGAAACTAGCCGAGGCGGGGCTATATCTGTTTTTGGTAGAAGAGATGAGGTTCTAATGTCAGTCTTCTGGTCTGATACGTGGTGCGGTGCAGACGTGTCTAGCCGGCCCTTGAAAAAAGTGGAGTTGCGCCGAGAAATAACAATCAGTAGCGCGTATCTTATAAAGTGAACAATATCTCTCAGCAGTGAAGTAAGCGCTGAAGTATATTTTTAAAATCTTGGAGTTACAGTGCCTATTTGGACAGTCAAATTAAACAAGGAAGAATAAGGTGGATTGGCCATGTACCGGAATGTCGGAAACCAGTGTAGTTAAGAAGATATTCATAGGAAAGCTGGATGGCAAACGGAGAAGAGGAAGACCCAGGAAAAGATGGGTAGATGATGTAGAAGATGACTTGAGAAGGTTGGGGGTTAAAGGCTGGAGAAGAAAAGCAGAGGACCGAGTAGAATGAAAGAGGGTGGTTAGGGAGGCCGAGGGCCTACATGGCCTCTAGCGCCAACTATCATCATCATCATCATCTTATTTTTAAAATAGTGCCAGTGATTTATTCCTCCGTGATAGATTTCAGCCACTCCGTATAGCTTAACCGTGATAATGGGAAGCTATAGTCATTGGATCTGAATATGGCGGCAACTCATGGTGAACGGTGAGCACGGAACGACGCTGAGAAATAAAGCAATTACAAGGAACTGTGTTGTTTTCATTCGTCAACCTATCTCACACATACCCTGCAGATAGCGTAGTGTCAGCTCTACTGACTAGCCAGGGCAAAGGAATAGATAGCTTATATAGCTAATCTACTAGACGACCAGACCATCGGGATTCAGGCTGCTGAGATCTCATCAAGAGGGGTTACTGCGCGAGGCAGGCTGTAACAGCCCTGGACGTTCAGCGTCAGATGATTTGTGTTTAAGGGCACTCAACTTCAAGGTCATCAGCGCCCATTAAAAACAATTGTGGCAAATGACACTAAAAAAACTAAACTTACACACTAAGTAAAGCTATATCTATTAAAATAAACATTTAAAAGAAAAACAAAAACAAAACAACACTTATAAAGGAACACACGAGGGACCGAGAAAGCCTGACCACACAACTCGCAAATAGGAGCAGGGACCCTCCTCAGCAGGTGACTGTGTGAGAAGTAGCAGTGCCCAATACGCAACCGAACCAAATTCACCTCCTCCCGACGCGATAAGCGACAGGAGGTCGCCCAGTTATCCGGAAGCTCTTTCACCCTTCTAAGCTTGTTATTACGCAGAGCAGACCACTCATCACGTCAGCGTGACAGTACCGCTCTACGCACAACAAGCCTAAAGTCTTCCGCGGTGACAAAAGGGATCTTGACACTCGCTTCTATGCTTGCCACCTTTGCTGCCGAATCCACCAGTTCATTCCCATGCAAGCCTACGTGACCAGGAATCCATGCGCACACCACGCTAACGCCAGAGACGTGTAAAACGTGGAGTGCATCCTGTATACGCTGCACAATTGGGTGTTGGTTGTACAACACACGAAGCCTCGGAAGTGCGCTTAAGGAATCACTTAGGATAAGACAATCATCTAACTTTCTTCGGCGAACATGTATAATGGCTCGGTATATTGCATAGAGCTCTGCGATTAGCAGCAACAGGGGAGGAATGATGACAAGGTAAAAATAAAAAAAAATAAAAAAATAAAAAAAAATAAAAAATAATAAAAAAAATAAAAAATAAAATCTGCATGAACTATGCCCTGGTGCCTTGAGTCTATACCAGGACATAAGTTCCACAGTTACATCTCTTTATTGTTATTACATTTCTTTAGATTGGAACATTATTACATTTCGCAGATTACCTATATCTAAACTAACTACTCCTAACCTACTAAGCTATCTAACCTATAGCAGCCGGTTTCCCAGCTGCTTTACATATATCTTTAATCTATATCCTAAGCTGGCAGTTCTACTCTATTATAAAACATTCTGACTAGTTAAATTAACAATACATGTGGATGAAAAACTATTTACTGCCAGCACTTTCTACCAATCTGCTATCTATCAATTTAATTTCACAATTGTTGTCTCTAGCTATCTTCGCTATCAGATGAGCTCCGTGTGATGATCTGTTGTGGCTGTCCCCTTCTCCTCTCAGCCCATTCTTGACGTCCTGTTGTGGTCCGAAGTTGCCTACGTCTATTCATGAATTGGTCGCCCTGTTCTGGCCTGAGATCTGCGCCATTTCTATCCTCTTCTTCGACGTGGGTACTTATTTCTTGTTGCCATATTCCTTGTGACCTTCTTGGTGATTCGTCCTGGTTTTGGTGTTGCTGCTGATGTATTGCGTCCGTTATTTGCATTTCCGCTGGTCTTCTGTACTCCTCCATGACTATTTTCGATATCTTTGCCACCATTCTGTTCACTATACACAAATCCTCGTAACTTCTTACGATGTGCCAAACTGCTTTTCCTGCTAGCATTGCGTGTTCCTCTTGTACCTCATCGTTGTATTTCGTACATTCAAAGATCACATGTTCGGGGTTGCCTACTATATCACATGTATTACATTTATCACTTTCCTTGCTTCGAATCTTCGCAAAATATGTATCAAATGGGCCGTGTCCTGTAATATATTGAATGCTCTCCTTAGTTGGTGATACGGTTAATCTTAATCTCTCTCTCTTATGCTGGGGAATAGATCATATACTCTTCTACCTTTCTCCGCTTGATTCCATTCTTTTTGCCATTTGTCTATTAAAATTTTTCTTGCCTCTCTCCTTGTATTGCACGGTCTTCCTAAAATTTCGATGACCTGTTCTTGGTCTTGTTTTTTTCATCCAATACATTGTTGCCCGCAATTTTACCGTTAAGTCAATCGGCCATATGGCTAGAATCACTAGTAAGGCCATCGTTGGAACTGTTTTAATTAATCCCATACACCTTATTAAAGTTTGTCGTTGAGTACTCCTCAGTCGTTGTACATTTTTCACTAGGCTAGCTCTATGCGCCCAAACACTAGATCCATATCCTATTATTCCTGTTAGTATAGCTGTGTGATATGTCCTTGTTGCTGCTAGTGGGATTTTATATTTATATTGAGCCATCGTTGCTAGCTTCATCATCGTTTTTCCGGCCTTGTCTCTGACTTTCTCTATATGCTTATCAAAGTGTAATTTCTCATCCACGTTTATTCCCAAATACTTAAAAACACTTTCTCGTCGTATATTGGTACCATTTACTTTAATGAGGGGATTTCTTTCTAATTTTCCTTTTAATAGCATATAAGCAGATTTATGAGATGCTATTTGTAATTTTACTTCATTACACCATTCTTCTAACAAAGTCACTACACTTCGAGCTTTTCTTTCAATTTCCCTTCTATTATTTGCCTCGATCATAATCATAAGGTCGTCGGCGTAGGCTATAACATCGAAGGTATCTTCGTGTTGTGCAATCCTTTCCAGTATTGGTTCCGTCATAATGTCCCAAAACAAAGGGCCTAATATTGATCCTTGTGGACAACCTTTGCTTATTTCTTTTGTTACCATATCATTCTCTCCTTCTAAATATACTCTCCGATCTCTACAATAATCTAATAAACTATTATATATGCACATTGGATAATTATTTTCTCACATGATTTTAAAAAGTTCTGGCCACCATAAATTGTCAAAAGCACCAGATATGTCAAAGAACATGGACACCACATATTTACTGGAACTTATAGAAACATTTTTAATTGCACAGTTTATTGCATCCTCTGTAGATTTACCCTTTCTAAACCCGAATTGTTTTTCTGTTTCTCCAATCATTAGTCTATATTCAGTTATTCTCTTCAGCAACAACTTTTCTTGTAGTTTGCCTAAAGTATTTAACAGACAAATCGGTCTATAGGATTTTGCATCTGTAGCTTCCTTATCTTTGGATTTTCTCAGGATTACGACATTGGCCTCCTTCCAGATATATGGAATTCTTCCTTCCACTAGACATTGATTTATGAGCCTACACATATGCATCGATATAAGAGGTTCTAACTGCTGCAACACTTCGGATTGAATACCATCTGGTCCCGGGGCTTTGCCTATCCTTAGCTCCTTAATTGCTATTTTTACCTCTTGTATATCGAAAGGATATACTACCCTGTCGTTTAAGTAATATTGATTTATCTGTTGTTTTTTAATTCGATGTATAACTTCATCATTCTCGACCCTTTCATCTGGTAGTAATCTTTCTATTAAGAGGTGTGCAGATTCTTTCCAATTTTTAGTAAAGTGTCCATTTCCTTTACTTATAGTTGACAGAACTTCGGGAGCCGCAATCTTTTCCATAACTAATTTATACGGAACACCCCATACATTTTCATTTAGAGTTTCTTCTACCATCGTATCCCATGATTTCATCCTAGTATCTTGTAGTTTCTGTTTGTATCTATCTTTTAGCTGTTGATATCTTAAAAGATTAAAATTCCTTTCATTTGCTGTTTTACTTTTTTGGTAGACCTTCCGTACCTTTCTCGCCTTCCTTCTAAGGTCCTGTAGTTGATCGGTCCAAATTACTGCTTCTTGCATCCTACACTTGTTTTTGGTTAGACCTTCGTGCATGGCATACTGTATCCTTTCTCTTAACATTTTGGCCTGGGCATCAATGTTCAGTTGCTCTATTTCCACTGGTATAATAAAATTTTCTCTAACTTTGCACCAGTTTGCATTTTTAATCTTGTATAATTCTCTGCCTCTCCTAATTTGTGTATCATATCGCCCTTCATAATCTATGTCAAAGTATATCAGATTATGATCACTAGAGGTTATTTGCTGTGTTACAATCCATTTCCGTATTTTATTATAAATATAACCTTTGGCTAATGTAAGATCAATATTTTCGTAAGCATCCGCACGATTCATAAATGTGTAAGGATTATTCGGTTGATTTACAATCTGCATATTATACGTTGTAATCATTTCTTCCATTTTTAATCCTTTTAAATCTGGATTTTTGCTGAACCACAATTTTGACTTCGCATTAGCATCCATTGTATATATTATAGCTGCATCAAAATATGCTTGCAAAATCTCCTCTGTCTTACTGATGTGTACTTCTATATCATCCATAAATTGGTAATAGTGGTTACAAAGTATGAAGTCTATACCCTTAGTTTGTATCTGTACACAGTTTACATGTTCGTCACAAAATTGAGATATTTTGGTTGCTTGTATGTTTTTATTGTTAATCAAAATCATTGCTTGGGGATTTTCCCCGTCATATATCTTACGTGCAGTTGCAGCCATGTGTAACGGTTTTCCCCTAAGTGTATATGGTTCTTGAATACAGACAATATCCAGAGCCATTTCGTTTACAATTTTCCTCAATTCTATCATTACAGTCTTTGATCGTTGTGCATTTATCTGTGCTATTCTTATATTATGTACTCCTACCATTTCACTAATTCTTGTACTAGCCATTTAAATAGATATATTTATTTGTTGTCCATAATCTGTTCGAGCTATAAGCCTCTCAAAATGTATCCTATACAACGAGCATTCCTTTCCACGTTTACAGGGGGCTTCTTCTTTAAGCTTACGATCTGGGTATCTTTGTTTTAAAAACTTCCTCCTTTCTGCACAGGGGATACATATTGCTGGTTGATTCTTTTTATCGCATTCATTTTTGTTGTGATCCTCTTCACCACAGTGAGCACAAACAACCTTATCTTTTGTACAGTATTTTGCCACATGACCAAAGTTCTGGCATTTCATGCATGTTGCAACAACTACATAATCTTTTGCATTTACTGCTTGAAAGCCAAGGTAAATTTTCTCTTTTTTAAGAATTAGCCTCCGGACGTATGGTGAAACATCCATAACATGGTGAACCGTATTAGCATTTCTTGGACCAGTTTTGAACCTCATGTTTACTTGTTGATTGAATTTTTCCCATGACATCTCCTCCTCAAAGTTTTGGTGATACATGTTTTCTTTGATTGTTTCCTCTTTTTCGCTTGATATTACATCATACAGAATTATTAGCGGGTTCCTCTTTTTCGTTAATTCCACTTTTAATTTCATTTTCTTCAAACCTTCATGATTTAGCAGCTTTTCAGCGTCTTCAGTAGTTTCTATTTCCAGAATAACATTTCTTTCTGTTCTTTTAATATTGCATATTTTAACCCTATCTTTTGTTGGTATGACAGTTGTAGTTACTATATCTTGTACTACTTTAGTATCTTTTACTTCAGTTGATGACACAAATATCGTACATTTTTGTTTCTGCAGAACACGTTCAACTTTGACTGTATTATTGTCAACATTTCTAGTAGTTATATCGGCATAAGACATCATTGGTACTTGTTTCTTTTCATCTTTGTATACTTGCAACTTTGATTTAAGATGAGTATTTTCTAATCGTACAGCATCATGTACCTTAGTAATTTCTCCAAGCAAGTTAAACAGTTTAGCTCGGTTACTTACAGTAATTGACTTGTCGGAAGCCACTACGAGGCTTATTTCAGAAATAATATCTGTTATTGATTTATTTAGTTTTTCACTTTCACTAGATGTATCATTTTCATTTTCACTAGTATTTACTTTGGAATCACCTTTGTCTTTGCGACTCATTTGGGTCGGAGATCTTGATAGAGAGCTCCTTGGCCGAAATGGATCTCCTGTCTCACCTCTGTCCTTGGACATTTAGCTCCTCTCCGCCAGCGGCGAAACCAAGGGATTCTACCGCTGCCCAGGGCGGACGACGTGGACGTGGGAGCTCCTCCAAGTGCACTTTAATTTTTCTGAACCTCGACAGCGACACCGCTACGCCGAGGTCCAAAATCTCTAAGGCAGGACAAACACTCTTTTCGCACTTGGGGTCCCGCCCAAGGTAGTCGTCTCGTGTTTATGAGTACTCCTAGTGGTTTACCGAGAAATCACGAGTCATTTGGAGAATTTAATGTCATGTTGGCACGTTGGCCATAGTAGCTCAAATGGTTTAGAGCGGCTGGACGGAGACCAGAAGATCCGTGGCTCAAATCCCGGCTATGGCATTGAATTTTTTCAGTCTGGCTCTACCCTTTCATAGTGCGTCCTACACACGGCTATTGTGAAAGAACAATTAATTTCCATGAATACCTTTGTTGCGATCTCAGACTGATTATAAAATGGACTATACATGGCGTAGATTAGCACAGAATTGCGCTTTTAAGCTGAAATGACGTCATTTCTCAGATTCACCTAGAACAAAATTGAGTTTTAAAGCTTGTTTGAGTGTACTACATAGAAATATTATTTGCCGGATCCTCTGTTACTAGTTATTTTTGGACAAAAAAGAGTTACAGGATAAGAAACCAAGCTTTTTAAACCAGTTTCAATGCCATCTACTGGATATCTCAGAAATATGATTATGTTTAGTAATACTGAATGACAGACTAAAAGATAATAAACAAAAGTGAAAGTAATTTTTTTTTTTTTTTTTTTTTTTTTTTTTTTTTTGTAATTTACGTCCTCCAACGTGAAGTCATATCGGACGATGAATGGAATGGGTGAAATGATGCTCAAATATGTCCGGGGTCCATGCAGCATAGACTTACCCGACATTCGTCTTTCAGGATAAGCGAAAACCCCGGAAAAAACCTTATCCAGGTAACTCACCCTGACCGAGATTCGAACTCGGGACCTCTTGAACGTGAGGCAGACACTTTACCACCACGCTACCGAGGCGGGCAAAATAGTATTTAGAAACAATGTCAGTTACAAGATTAAATAAAACATTATGGTATAAACTTAATGGAAGTAGATCAGCGGGTAGAGCGAGGAAAAGATAGCTGGAAGATATTTGAAGGCGGAACAGGCAAGTATTGTGTATTCTTTGAAGTGAAGAAAAGGAATATTGGGACGTTCGTTGGAAAAGTATCCGGACGCACCAATGATGGTACCACCTCGAGTCATAATTTCTTTAGCTGTTCATCAACTAGTGGTTACTGTCTGCTGATGGCTTTTAGAACAGAACACGGGAGATCATTAATGAAACTGAGCCGGTAGTCGACCGGATAGATAAGAGAGCCTTGGAGTGGTACGGCCACCTCAGACGAATGCCAGAGGATAGATGGCCTTAAAAAGCCAGAGGGCCGGAGAAAGAGAGGACATCCCCGCTTAACTTGCAGAGGAGGTATCATCAGCACCGAGTTCGAATCTCGGTCAGGGTGAGTTACCTGGATAGGTTTTTTCCGGGGTTTTTCCTTATCCTTAATGTCGGGTAACTCTAGCTGACTTAACGTTGGAGGACGTAAAATTACCAAAAAACAAAAAAACAAATCAACACCATGCGGAGATAGAACCTTGATGCTAAATCGTGGGAAAACCAGAGTTCCTGGTGTCAGACTGTCAGAGACAACCCCTGGTAAGAGCAGACGCCCGTAAAAGAAGAAGTACTCACTCGTTAGGCAATTTTCCTGGAACAAAGGGTCACGAGTAAAATAATAGTCTTATAAACAGTTTAATGCATACCTCGAACCTTCCACAACTGCAATAAATACCTCATTAATATTCGATGTAAAAGGAAGATATAGCTGGAGACATCTTGCAGTGGGTTTATAAAATTACGCAGGTTCGTTTAGTTAAACCCCAAAAAAGCCACCGAGACGTAAATCGTGGGGTTTACAAAGAACGTCAGTTAAAATGTTGTATATGGCTAGTAACAACCTCACACGTACCTAGGGTTAATGGCATCACATTCAGTAAGGTCCTGAACTTAAGTTCCGGAATCTATTACGTATCTGTCCGTTACAACTTAAAGTAACATAAGATCTGCCTTTAATAATACATTTAGCAAGAATAGGTATATCCAAGATATTAAGAATATTTTTATCTTTTAAAGTCACCGCCTGATATCATACAGCTTGTCCAATTAGCTCACAAGAGACACGACAAAGAAGTTACAGTTCATTAAACAATAGAAGCCTAAAGTCCATTTCCAACTCAGTAAATGACCAAAGACCAAAATATCAATGTTTTCCCTAAATATACTAAATGGTAGCAATATTACACTCCATCCTCAAGATAGGTTAGATCAGATACTACAATCCATTGCTATGGTAGCCATTTTAAGTTTTAACATCTTTGAGAAAAGTAGACATAACCAAGCCTTACGATGAGATATTACATTGTAACAAAATAAATTATCCCATGAGATTAGAATACCTTACTTACCACGACATAAGCAGGGAAGAGCACAATTAGACAGAATAAGTAGCAGTCTACAGATAATTCCATGATATTTAGGTTAATTGATGGAAATTAATAATTTCTTCACACTAGCCGTATATAGGCTGAGGTTTTTGATAGTCGACATGAAAAATTCAATGCCATGGCCGGGATTTGAACCATGGATCTCCTGGTTTCCATCCAGTCGCTCTAACCCATTGAGCTACCATGGCCAACTTGCCGTCCTGACATTAAGTTCTCCAATTGACTCGTATGTTTCCCCGATAGACCACTAGGGGCTCTCGTATTCGAGATACGCCGTTTGTGGCGACTTACTATCGTAAGTATTTGAGTCCCAGGCTTCTTCATCATTTAACTCTTATTAGGTATTTAGGTTAATTGCCCCTATTGGTCGACCGGGGAAATATACGAGTCAAATGGAGAATTTAATGTCAGGACGGCACGTTGGCCATGGTAGCTCAATGGGTTAGAAACCAGAAGATCCGTGGTTCAAATCCCGGCCATGGCATTGGATTTTTCATGTTGACTCTATCTATCGAAAACCTTAGTCTATATACGGCTAGTATGAAGAAATGATTAATTTCCATCAATTAACTAAAATAATAAGAGTTAAATGATGAAGCCTGGGACTCAAGTACTTACGATAGTAAGTCGCCACGAACGGTATATCTCGGATACGAGAGCCCCTAGTGGTCTACCGGGGAAATATATGAGTCAAATGGAGAATTTAATGGCATGACGGCACGTTGACCATGGTAGCTCAATGGATTAGAGCGACTGGATGGACACCAGGAGATCCGTGGTTAAAATCCCGGCCATGGAATTCAATTTTTCATGTTGACTCTATCCAACAAATTCCATGTAAACTTAGTCCAAAGTGCATCTGTCTGCCAAACGATTTTAGAATGACAATTTATGCGGAACTAACTTCATGATTAATTCAACACGTACTAATACCAGAAATTTTGTTCACAGATATTCAACCGTGCTAACGGCGACTCCACTCCAATATCATTTATACATGTGGTTCGGATGATAATATTGCACGAATAAGCATACACCAAAGTCTTGTAGTTACGATGTACATCATAATGAGTACTCTCATGCATTTTATTCAATTCATAAGCCATTTGAAAAATGTATCTAATATGATCCTAAATTTCCAAGTGAAGTTAGCCATGATGAAATTGTGTTCTGTATTACTTAGCTGGTTGGGTATGCAACAAAATTGTTATAATTTCTCAAAAGAACATATGTGAGATATCTTGTAGAAACCCTCAGAGATTTGGCCTCAAAAATAGGACAGGACTGTTAATAGAAAAAACTTAGTACCTACCGAAACGACATATCTATGTGTATTAAACCATGCTGATGTAACTTTACAGAATTACAGTAATTTCTTCTTAAATAAAGCGTTGGGGCGGGTTTTCTCCGGGACCTCCGGTTTCCCCCGCCATCTCATTCCACCGGGGCTCCATCTTCATCTCATGTATCATCAGTGTCACCGCCTGCGGTGCCGTATGTAGTAAAAGCGGGCGTTAAACACTACACATTTCATTTCTTAAATAAACAACATGGACTACATAATTTTGTGAAGCTAGAGTTTCAAATAGTGTATAATAGCCACCTGTTGAATGGGTTTTGTAACCATAATATTTCTAGGCTATGTATAAATAATTAACAAAGTTTTCACCAGTTAAACTTCTTGTTCTTGCAGATGATATTAACATAAAATATGATGACAAGAAGTTATATGGAATTAAAACTGTATTAATAGGTACTTCATCTGAGACATATTTTTCTAAATCATGAGTATGGCTTCTCCTTCTCTTCACATTCACTATGATGCCCAATTGTCATATATTAAAATGGATATTGATACATTTCTATTAGACAATTATATCGATTGTTTGCCTAACGTTTCAATTCCTCCTTCATTATTCTCTCTAAAAATGATTAGTTTCAAATGGCAACTCTACAAATAATATTGATCATGATTTGTACGAGGGCTGTTCAATAAAGAATGATCATAATTCTTTACATACATAATTTTTCCCACTAAAATTCAATCTTATTTTATTCAATGTGAAACAAACACGCTGTAGCAGTTTCGTTTTTGGCACTCCTGGTTCCCGCCTGTGAGAACCAGGCAAGTTCAGACATGTTCAGTATCGCCTACCACTGCAATGGAGGTAACATGCAGTTAAGTTTGATGTTAGAGGACGATCCGAAGTTGCTTTCAAACGTAATCATTGCTGATGAAACTTGGCTACATCATTTTGATCCTGAGAGCAAACAGCAAAGCTAAGTGTGGAAATCTCCTTCATCACCAACCCCCAAAACAGCAAAACTGGTTGCTTCTGCTGGGAAAGTTATGGTCAACTCATTCTTTGATATTCATGGAATGGTTTATTAGCATGTTGTACCTACACACACATCAGCAACTGACAATACTACAGGGATGACCTGAAAACATTGCAAGTCTAGATCAGGCGCAAAAGACCACATTTCCATGAAGCAGGCTGGATGCTGCACCACGATAATGCGGGGCTGCATATTGCCATTGTTGTCGCTGAATATGTTGCAAAAATCAACGTGAAGTACATCCCTCACCTTCCCTATAGCCCGGATTTAGCCCCATGTGACTTTTTTCTATTCCCTAACTTGAAGAAACGCCTTCGTGGGAGGCATTATCCATCATCAGAAGCAGTGGTGAAGGCTGCGGAGGCGATTTTGAAGGATCTCTCAAAAATGGTTTCCAACATGTTTATGAAGACTGGCAGAAACGCTGGGACAAGTGCATTGCATTCAGGGGAGACTATTTTGAGGACCATGAAAATTTTAAGGATGAGTAAAGGTACGTTGTCAAAAAAAAATGTGATCATTCTTTATTGAACAGCCCTCGTATGTCCAGACCTTGGCTATGAACCAAATATTATGATGACGAAATCAACTGAAGGTGAATTCATCTTGTAAACGTCGCTATGTTCTAATCTACACCATATAAGAAGTGTGTTTTAATATTTAAATATCTGTATAACATCTATACAAGTGTTAGGACCCATAACGTACCAGGTCACCATGGCAGCGTATTCATATATTCTAATGATGTTTCCCGCACTGGGATGTTTGTTATATATTTTTAAATCAGCATACAAATGTGTTAAATAATCCATCTGTATTTCTGTATGCAACAAAGGGATGCGCCATAACCCTCTTTTTGTATTAGTTCAACTGCGAGAGTAACCTTGGCGACCTTACTGACTACTGAATCAGGATGTCCTAGTGCGGTGTGGACCCAGAGGTAGAAGTTGAGGATTACCTGATGTTCTGTTTCTGTTGCAGGACATGGAGACCAGTACGCAACCTACTGACACAATTTCTAACTACATGGGACTGTGGTTGGAACTCAGTCGACTAGCAACTTACATCGGCACGTCCTTCTGTAATGTTTACAGCCATTTTATTGTGTACCTTGTTGCCACGCTGACCGTCTACCTCTACTACCTTATCTTTATGCTAATTGAGGAAATTACTGTGAATTTTGTGTGGCTGCTCATTGAGGCAGTGTTGGCTATTATTCTACTCTTTGCAATCTGCGACAGCGCCACTGGCGTGTATCAGCAGGCAAGGAATCATCTTGTGTGTCCTCGTATACATAACTTAATGATTACCTCCTAAATAATACCCAATACTTTTCCAAACTTGATTATTTTCTTTATTCTATTACAAGTAAAACTATTATGTGTTTCAAATGGGAAGGGTTCTGGAGTTCAGCTAATCAGATGCCGTATCACACTCAGCGTTGCCAGCTTGTTGCCCTACTCCTTTTATATTTCCCTCTCTCTCTCGCACACTCATACAACATGCAGGTCTGCCTGGCGCTAGATGAAAAGGTAAGCGAATTATGTTTTACAAACTTTTACAATGATGCAGTTGCCAACATCAAAATTGGAAAAAGCATTTTCGCAAATTATGTACATTTTTAAGTACTATAACTATAATTAAAGTTTATGAATTACCTGTTTTTCTAATCCAAATGAGCGACTCACTTGTTCTACCTACACCACACGATTCAGCAGTAAGCCGTTAAGCATTTTTGAAATCAAATTTGATTTCTATATTCCTCATTTATGATTTCTATATTCCTCATTGCTCAATGTTTTGAAGAACGTGTACACCTTAAAAACAATACTTCGAGCCTGACTTCGCAATACCTGTCTTTTTGACTCGCCACTAAATTTACCGCAAGAAGCCATTGCACTATTTAACTCTTACTCTACTGTTGTGTAAAGAACAACTGAATGATATTGATCTGAACTCTCCAGAGTAAATAAACACTTCTAATCCAGCATTCATTCATAAGCATACAGCATTCCACAGGCTAACAGGAAATGAAGTGTTTGCTCTTTCTCGAATTTAACACCTTGACTTATTTACTGTAATTCTTTTATCACGTCATGCAGTAGTTTAAATTTCAGTTCTGAGTAATTAAAGGTATATGTACATACATACACACCAACCACTTTGAACTCCCAAGAGTAAATAGAGATCACGAACCATTCATAAACAAAGATATAATGTGACCAGACACGTTCTGCCAGGGCAGCAGGAAATTTATTGTTTCCTCTCGCTCGAATTGGATTATTCAAATTAATTCTTTTATCACGTTATGTCAAACATTTACGTTTCAGTTCTGAGTAATTACAAATATATGTACACGCATACATGCCAACCAATAATGATATTCATACAGTGCTTACGTCGCGATTTATTGTTATAATACGGGTAATAGTGGTTTATTTATTTGTATTAGAAAAACTATTGGAGCTACAAATATGGGGTTTTCATGGTTCTGTTAGATAAATTACTCTGTACCTTCCACATGGATCAGTTTCGGCAAAATCTGAATTTTTGTCTTAGCGCGAATAGTATTTCATACAGATTGATTAGGTTGGCGCTCCTCACACACCACTTAGCGGGAATGCAAGACGACAACACCGCAGGACTCCGATTGGTTGCTCATCTAGTAGCGCTCAAGGACAAACACCTTCCCATTTGAAGCATATAATAATAAATTTTATTCTACAAATTGTATTTTTCAATAATGTCATCTAAAATTATACCACATTCCATAAAATATTGTAATTACATTTTAAACATAAGAAAGGTCATGTTATTTAGTTGTGCAAATATTGTACATTGCATATATTATATAAGTTATCTTTCTATCGGATCTTTTATTATTCTAATATTTACAAATTAAATTTTAAACTCCATTTTATTTTCCGGGTCGCATTGAGTCGAAAGGTATATCTAATTTAACACTATTTAACACAGATGCTTCAAGACTATTCAGGCATCATTTGAAAGTACTACATTATTTTTCCTTCATTAATTTGTTTACAAATATCAATTACAGTACTGAATGAACAATTTTAAATAATTAATGCTGTCCTCTTTGACATTTACCAGGTTTGTTCCATGAGCACCATACAAACTTCTTCTCGAACTTAGAAGTTTTTGGAGTAAATTTAGCAAGAAGACAGTTTTCTTAAAAGTATAATGGTATTTTGCAAAATTTAGAATTTCATAGGGAAACTAGGCTATCAAATTGTGAGCATAAGTTGAGTAATGTAAACTTTTTTATTCTAATTTAAACACCTAATGAATAACCCTAATAATGTGCCATTTATATTTCACGATACCCACAACCCATAGGTCTTTAAAGCTAAGAAAGCATAGAATGAGGGACTTCATTAAGTAAGTATAAAAGCAATAAAGTAAAATTTAAAACTTTGTTGTCTGTACAGGTAGGAGTCAGTTTTCGTGATTACTTGCTAAGTCTCCGCCTAAACCAGAAATACTGGAGTACACATAATGAGGTAAGATCTTTAAACTACACTTTTGAAATAACATTGTAGCTTATGTAAAAAACTGAAGCTGCTGACAGTGAAGTAAACTAGGTTATTAATAACAACTAAACACTAGTAACACAACTTCACTTATCTTATATAAATCCTGGGGACCGGTTTCAAAGCAAACATCTGCTTTATCTTCAGCCACTCAGCTTGACATCCACCCACTAACTGACTGACTGACCTTGACCACTACCGGAGTTTGAAGGATAGCTCCTTATCTAACTGCCATCTACCGGGGACAACACAAACTTATTGATGATGTCTATAGGAGGGATATCAAAATTCATTACGCGATCCTTATTTTTCAAAATAAATATCTTCTCCCAAACCATTAAATCTATCGGTTCCTTCAATTGTTTCAATAATTTAACTTCTGGATTTACTTCATGGTTATATGACCAAAAATGATCAGCCACTGCCGATTTCTCGGTCTGTTTATATTTAATATTTCTAAAATGTTCTTTCGCTCTGGTTTCTAAATTACGCTTGGTTCTACCAATATAGATCTTATCGCATTCTAAACAGTTAACTTGATAAATACCAGATTTTTTGTTGTCTGAAATTTTGTCTTTTTTAGAAAACTGTAGCAAATTCTTTATGCTGTAATTATTATGAGGTGCTAGTATTATACCCACTTCTTTGAAAATTTTTTGGAACTTTTTATTTGCCCACGGATGATAAGTAAATTTTTTGAAATTATAATCCTCTTTTACTTTTTTAAGATAAGTGAAGTTGTGTTACTAGTGTTTAGTTGTTATTAATAACATTGTAGCTTTTTGATAATGTCATCAGAAGTTGATAAAAAGTTGACCAATTATGTAAAAGAAATCATTAGTAAGTAAACTTCCTAAATAGGTGTAATAAGATAAGGGAAGGGTAAGTTAAGGTCAGAGGTTCTACTTCCATTAGTCCTGGACCCGTAGGTCCAAGGAGACGGGCCTCCTTCTACCCGGGAGCGATGGATACTCCGGGACTCTTTCCATAGGGCAATACCCGATATCTTAAAAAGCCCTCCCCCCCGCTGAGCACAACGTCAAGACGGGATTGAAGTGGAAACGCCCCTTACGCGCGTCAACTCCGCAGGGAAGACTACTGAAAAACCTCGGTGGGGCCGCCTGGTGATCTAGCACACCTTCTACTAGCTCTGCAGGCTAGTACCCGGGACTTATTAGGCAACCCTATACCCCCTCCGGGCGGCCGTAGCCTGGCCGGAGGTACCCAATTCCCCGTGGGTGTCGGGAACACACTACCCCTCGAGTCCAACCCAATCCGAACAACTCCCATACGGGAGGGGCTCGGCAGTTTTGCCATGCGAAGAGAGGGAGAGTTTTCTCTATGTGCACCTGCCAAACGACGCGCTGCTTAGCTGAAAACCAGAGGTGCCCAGGGCCAACCGCGAAAACGGAAGGTGCTTTTACCTCCACCTACAGTTCACACAGCTATAACGTAATGCCTTTTTATATAAAAATATATATGTATATAGATACATATTTTTATTTTGTAACCTTTTTTTCATTATTTCCGTTTATTTTCTTATCCGTTTTCCTTAGTTTCACACATATTCACTATACACATAAACACCCATGCCCAAGGCGGGACTCGAACCCGCGACCCTGTACGCTTCGGAACGCTAGAGACATACCCTTAAGCGACCATGGCTACGAGGGCCGGATTCAAAGCTGCTTTTTTGGGTTATTTACGTCCTCCAATGTTAAGTCGTATCCGGCGATAAATGAAATGGCTGAAATGATGCTCAAATGAGTCCGGGGTCCATGGAGCTTAGAGTTACCCGACATTCGTCTTTCAGGATAAGGGAAAACCCCGAGTAACTCACCCTGACCGAGATTCGAACTCAGAACCTCTTGAATCTGAGGCACACACGCTACCATCTACTCCACCTCGGCGGGCGTGCCTTTACTGACAGCAGCCACAGACCTCGCTAACGTTGCTTTTAACAGTGGCGATTACTTCAGTTACCTCTACTATTGTTTTTCATGGAAATAATATAGTAGAATTATTTTGAGGTGGCAGCTGAGTAAAGATGCAAACTAAATGAATTAGTCTATTACCAACCTGGAAAGAGCGTGAGAATGATTTCTATATGTGGAGCCACTTGTGGTGTATGCATTAACTGCTCCACATATAGAAATCATCCCCACTCTCTTTCCAGATGTGGTGATAGACTAATTCATTTAGTGCACATCTTTAAGCAACTTCCACCTCAAAATAATTGTACTGTATTAACAACGCCTCCTGAACGCCGTTTCTCTTACTGACTCCTTTGGCGCAGTTTATTTTTAACACCTGAGCAATGTTTGCCTCCAAGGATGAACAACAGAGTCTTAGAAGATGGACCAAATGATCCTGTAATATTTTACTACGATAATGACTTTTTATGCAATTCATTTTCAAGAACATGTGCTCGCAATATATGTACAATCAAATATGCACGTTAATTTTGCAGCAAACGTTCGCAACCTAGGAAATGTTTCATTGGGAAGAGATTTAAATAAGTTGCAACCTTTTTCCTGAGAATATTTCAAGGCTGTTGAATTCTCCAAAGCATCTAATTCCATTTTCAGTGCGTGGGAGCATATTTACAGGCAAAATTAAATGGATTATTAAAAATCCCGATTTCCTCCTGTATTATTTTCAGGTATTGAAATTTTTAATCGAAAGTGTTATATAGTCCCTTCAGAATTTTAAAATATTTTTCTAACAGTTGAGTCCAGAGGTTCTACTCCTATTAGTTCTGGACCCGTAGGACTAAGACCCGGGCCTCTTTAACCAGGGAGTATCTGAGCTGTCCCAAAGGGCGCCTGGCGTCCTCCGTGGGGCTTTCCATAGGGTAAGACCTGGGTTACTAACAAGCCCCCCCATCTGGGCCTGTGGACTCAAGACGGGATGGAAGTGGATACGCCACTTGCGCGCCAACTCCAAAATGGGAAGGCTACCGATATGACCTCGGTGGGGCCGCCTGGCGATCTAGCACACCTTCTACTAGCTATGCTGGCTAGTACGCGGGAATATTAATGGCTTTCCTTAACCCCATCCGGAGACGTACCCGATCACCCACAGGTATCGGGAACCACTGCCCCCTCGAGACCAACCCAATCCGAACAACTTCCAATCAGGGAGGAGCTCGAATGTTCGGTCCGAGGTTCCTCTAGTAACGTCAGAGGTACCACGAGTGCTAAAGGTCCGCTACGCCCGCACCACAGCAGCTGAAAGGGACGGATCCCCTTCCCTGATGGATATTTATGGTAAAAATTGATTCTGAACTGAAAATGATATGCCACCAATATCCATTTGACCTTGCCATAGCGTTAATTGCGCCATAAATTTGTTCACTGGGACAACTAATGTAACATATATGCTTTTATCTTTCCCCTGTAAGCTCATGTTTAGGATATCAAGATGGTGAAATAGAACGGTCGCAAAAGCAAGATCTCACAGCCATTTTTCTTCAGTTAGTTCCGGAACCTGATGGCTCTACAATAATAATAATAATAATAATAATAATAATAATAATAATAATAATAATAATAATAATAATAATAATAATAATAATAATAATAATAATAATAATAATAATAATAATAATAATAATAATAATAATAATAATAATAATAATAATAATAATAATAATAATAATAATAATAATAATAATAATAATAATAATAATAATAATAATAATAATAATAATAATAATAATAATAATAATAATAATAATAATAATAATAATAATAATAATAATAATAATAATAATAATAATAATAATAATAATAATAATAATAATAATAATGATAATGATAATGATAATGATAATGATAATGATAATGATAATGATAATGATAATGATAATGATAATGATAATGATAATGATAATGATAATGATAATGATAATGATAATGGTAATGATAATGGTAATGGTAATGGTAATGGTAATGGTAATGGTAATGGTAATGGTAATGGTAATGGTAATGGTAATGGTAATGGTAATGGTAATGGTAATGGTAATGGTAATGGTAATGGTAATGATAATGGTAATGGTAATGGTAATGGTAATGATAATGGTAATGATAATGATAATGATAATGATAATGATAATGATAATGATAATGATAATGATAATGATAATGATAATGATAATGATAATGATAATGATAATGATAATGATAATGATAATAATAATAATAATAATAATAATAATAATAATAATAATAATAATAATAATAATAAAATAATAATAATAATAATAATAATAATAATAATAATAATAATAATAATAATAATAATAATAATAATAATAATAATAATAATAATAATAATAATAATAATAATAATAATAATAATAATAATAATAATAATAATAATAATAATAATAATAATAATAATAATAATAATAATAATAATAATAATAATAATTAAATAATAATAATAATAATAATAATAATAATAATAATAATAATAATAATAATAATAATAATAATAATAATAATAATAATAATAATAATAATAATAATAATAATAATAATAATAATAATAATAATAATAATAATAATAATAATAATAATAATAATAATAATAATAATAATAATAATAATAATAATAATAATAATAATAATAATAATAATAATAATAATAATAATAATAATAATAATAATAATAATAATAATAATAATAATAATAATAATAATAATAATAATAATAATAATAATAATAATAATAATAATAATAATAATAATAATAATAATAATAATAATAATAATAATAATAATAATAATAATAATAATAATAATAATAATAATAATAATAATAATAATAATAATAATAATAAATAGTGTATATTAGGAAAACAAGTTATTTGTACGACGCCGTATAATGGATACATAAATATTTTACATATGCATACTTACATCTTTACAAAGAAAGGGGAATGAAGAAAAAAAATTTCCACCCATTCGTTTTGGAATGCTGGACGTTTGGTTGTCATTGCGAGAGCCGTCGCTGACTGGGTGAGTGGAGGGGAAATGTGTCTTCCCCCGCACAAACACAAAATGAAGGGTTTGAGGTGAAAAGACAACGTGACGTCATCAGCTCCAAAGAGCGCTGTTTGGGCATCTGTGCTGAAAACAATACATAAGCTGCGCAGTAGCGATAACGTTCTTACATTCACCCCTCTCACCCTGCAATCCTCATACCAAAATCACACATCAGTAGGTGCTAAACACTTTGTTTATTGCTTAAGCTGTTAAAGACACACTCAGAACGAAACACAACTGTCTTCTCTGATCTACTCAACTCTTACTCGACTCGATTCTACTGTTCACTCCCTTATATAAAACGGGAAACTTCTAGAAAAGGGTCCCACTGAAACTGCCAAAACGAAATTTCGGGAGATGGCACACTTTGGTCATTGTTCTGTTCAGACCAACAGGACCGCCTACTAGCTCCACACATAAGCGGCGCCGTCTTGGCGGTAAAGGAGTAGTGTAGTCCTCTGTGCTTTTAATGCCACTTCTGGGAGTGAGAGATGAGGGAGGCACCACATCTGGGCGAGAATGTGTGAAAACATGGATGGTGTGCCTAAAGATTCCAGATTGATCCAACCGACGCCGGTCAGCGCCGTTTCCTCCATGGGCCCCTAGAGCCCAGGAATACTGCTCCAGATAACGCGTCCATCCTGAGCCGATCGGTCCTTACCGTATGTATTTACCTCTCCAATTGCCGTTAGAGTCCGGGGAACCATTCATCAGCAGTCCAACCGGTAACACCAACTGTAAAATACTTTGAATTGCACTTAAATGAACGACTAACATAGAAACACGACGTTATGACAAAAAGAAACGAAACAAAATTGAAGTTTCAAGAGTTATGTTGGTAACTAAACAAGCATGATTCTCTGTATCTATACAGCAAAGTATTAATATATAAGACCGTCACTAGGCCAGCATGGTATCCAGATTTGAGCAATTGCCAGTAACTCCAATAATGACATCTCACGAATCTTTGAATCCAGAATTCTTCGTTGTTTAGCAAAGATCCCTTGGAAAGTCTTCGGCACCACACTATGTAACGATGTACATACAGAGGCCCACATAAGTATTCGAACGTAAACCTATTTATTACTTATATTATTTTAGAGCTACGCAGAGTAAGCACACGTAAATACAACTGGTACAAAATAAACTTGAGTCTTCCATTAAACATATAAACTCAAAAATAGCAACTGAAACTAATTTGCACCACAAGGAGAAATAAAACGGTTACTTTACATCTGGACATAAATATTCGAACAGAGAACAGCTAGTATTTAGTTATCATCTCTTACTTTGAATTACTACTGATAATTGTTTGGGCATTGTCTGTTTGTGTTGTTTAATGACACCTGAGTCCATATTTCTCCATTCTGTTTGAAGAAGTTCCTTAAAATGGTCCTTGATTCTGTTCTGAGGCTTCCTCACACGCTCCTCGAGTTTATTCCAGAATTTCTTTATAGGATTTAAATCTGAAGATTGGGGCGGGGTCTTCAAAGTGTGAGGAGTGTTGTACACGATCCAGAGCCTTACTATTTCAGCAGTATGCTTAGGATCATTGTCCTGCTGGAAGTAATAATCATGCTCTAGCCCCAGGTTCTCTGCACTCCTTTTAAGATTGTTTTCAGGAATCCTCTTGTATTCAAATTGCTCCATGATCCCATCTATGAACACCAGTTTCCCAAAGCCAGATGAAACTGTAAAGCCCATACCATCACACTACTGCCACTATGTTTCACTGTAGCTACCTGTTCTTAGGTTCCCATTCTGTATTTGGCAGTCTCCACACCTTAAGACGTCCATCACTTTTGTATAAGTAGAATTTGCTCTCGTCCGACCAGAGAACTTTATGCTAGAATTCTATTGGTTTCACCACATACTGTTTGGCAAATTATATACGCTTTTTCTTGTTCACCTTATTAACCTTATTATTGCTTCTTCCTAGGAACGCGGGCATTGTACCCAGTACTATTTAAAACCCATTCACCTGTTCTGGTGTGAACCACAGTGCCAGAATATTGTTCTAGGCATCCTCTAATCTCAGATGCAGTGGCTCGTGGATTATACTTCACCATTTTTATTATTTTTCTCCTGTTTCTGGTGGTGAATTTAGAAGGAGTGCCATTTCTAGGTTTATTTACAACAGTATTTATCTGTTTGAAGTGTTGAATTAAGCAGAACACTGTAGTTTTGTTTCTGTTAATGGTTTTGGAAATTTCAGAGAGAGATTTGTTTTGTTTGTACATATTTATCACGATATTCCTCTTTGCCACCGTTGTCTCCTTACCTTTACGTCCCATAATACCAGTGAGTTCACAATCGCCTGAATAACTTTGAGCACAGTCTCGAGGTATAGCATAAACACAATTACTATGTAGTAGAGACGTGTAGGGTACGTCCAACCACCTTTCTCTCTGTTCGATTGGGTACGCTCGAATACTTATGTCCTCCAATAAGAGGGACAATAGAATAAATAAGTACAGATTGTGTAATAAATACGTGCAAAGTGATATTTTAAATATTGTTTCCGAGACATAAAAGGTTAATGTTTGCATGTTTAAAAATTCATGGTTGTCAAATAAATATTACAGTATTTATACTACGTGCAATGTTACATGTTATATTATTCGAATACTTATGTTGGCCTCTGTATCTCTATAACTGAAGAAATCACATCCCGTAGTCTTCGATATCAGCAGCATTTGAGTTACCATCCGAACTCTCTTACCATCAGTTTATACAAGATTAACAGTCTATAGCCACTGCACTCTAGCTATGTTTAGTGCTTGAAGCAGTACATTCGTAGTGTGGCTGCAATGAAAGGGAGAAGTGCCGTAGGGCGTAAGGGTAATTCAGGCTGAAGCTGGAGTAAAAGGCAGCTAAGAAGGGTTGGTCACTATCCTCAAAAGGAAAGGTTTACTGTTAGGTAGAAAAGCGGGAGACAAATGAATGCTCTGTGAGAGGCATTCTTGGTCAGAAAATCGACGGAGGCAATGATATTTAGAAAGACAACGTAGCATGTAGGTGAAGAGGTGCATGTACTGTAAAACGAAGTAACCTACGTGGGGAAATGCGTGTGTGTGTGAAACTCCATACAAGAAGGGAGGGCAATAAGTAATAAAGGAAGAGGAAAAGGGCAGTTTGTTGTGTACTACTCCTAAGATCAAAGATCCATGCAACTTTGAGCTAGAAGCGAACCCAGAACTCCTCACAAGAATTCTTTGAAACTAAATCCACACCTGCTCCCTCCCAACAACGCATACCGTCTCATGCTTCCGACATTACTTGTAACATTTTTTAGTTAATTGATGGAAATTAATCGTTTCTCCGCACTAGCCGTTTATAGGCTAAGGTTTTTGATGGATAGAGTCAACATGAAACATTCAATGCCATGGCCGGGATTTGAACCACGGATCTCCTGGTTTCCGTCCAGTCGCTCTTAACCTTTGAGCTACCATGGCCGACGTGCCGTCCTGACATTAAATTCTCCATTTGAATCATATACTTCTCCGGTAGACCACTAGGGACTCTCGCATCCGAGATACACCGTTTGAAATATATGAGTCAAATGGAGAATTTAATGTCAGGACGGCAGGTTGACCATGGTAGCTCAATGGGTTAGAGCGACTGGACGGAAACCGGAGATCCATGGTTCAAATTCTGGACATGCCATTGAATTTTTATGTTGACTCTATCCATTACTTGTAACTGTTTCACTGAATCTTCTGATAAGAATATATTGTAAGTGTGCAGGCAATACTCCTAAATAATAATAATAATAATAATAATAATAATAATAATAATAATAATAATAATAATAATAATAATAATAATAATAATAATAATAATAATAATAATAATAATAATAATAATAATAATAATAATAATAATAATAATAATAATAATAATAATAATAATAATAATAATAATAATAATAATAATAATAATAATAATAATAATAATAATAATAATAATAATAATAATAATAATAATAATAATAATAATAATAATAATAATAATAATAATAATAATAATAATAATAATAATAATAATAATAATAATAATGGCCCTACAACAATAATAAATAGTGTAAATTAGGAAAACAAGTTATTTGTACCACGCCGTATAATGGATACATAAATATTTTACATTTGCACACTTACATCTTTACAAAAAAATGGGAAAAAAGAAAAAAGAAAAAAATGGAATTATTATTATTATTATTATTATTATTATTATTATTATTATTATTATTATTATTATTATTATTATTATTATTATTATTATTATTATTATTATTATTATTATTATTATTATTATTATTATTATTATTATTATTATTATTATTATTATTATTATTATTATTATTATTATTATTATTATTATTATTATTATTATTATTATTATTATTATTATTATTATTATTATTATTATTATTATTATTATTATTATTATTATTATTATTATTATTATTATTATTATTATTATTATTATTATTATTATTATTATTATTATTATTATTATTATTATTATTATTATTATTATTATTATTATTATTATTATTATTATTATTATTATTATTATTATTATTATTATTATTATTATTATTATTATTATTATTATTATTATTATTATTATTATTATTATTATTATTATTATTATTATTATTATTATTATTATTATTATTATTATTATTATTATTATTATTATTATTATTATTATTATTATTATTATTATTATTATTATTATTATTATTATTATTATTATTATTATTATTATTATTATTATTATTATTATTAATTATTATTATTATTATTATTATTATTATTATTATTATTATTATTATTATTATTATTATTATTATTATTATTATTATTATTATTATTATTATTATTATTATTATTATTATTATTATTATTATTATTATTTACATTAGTATTTTATTAATATAATAGCAGCTATGGTCATTCTAATCACAATAATTGTAATCATCATCATGAACTGGACTACAAATAATTCTTAAGATCTATTTTTTTTTTTTTAAGAAAAGTGTGTAAGATTAAGCATAAGAAGCTCCAATACTTAATGTTAAATTATGAATTGGTGATTGGTTCTTGTTCCAGTGAAACAATTACGCCACACAATAATTCTGTAATATCAATGTGTATGAATAAGATTGTAGTTTTAGAAATTCAGTATACTTGTGTTTATGCATATTCACATTATTGTTTTAAAATGAACCATAGCTACAATCCATTAATCAATGTTTCTCTTTCATGAAACGTTGTGGTTTGGATGGTTAATTTTTATTCACGGGAGGTCCTCAATTATTACTTTAATAACAATTTCGTGTTGCAGAATGGGAAATAATCTTTAGAAAGATGTTCAGGGAATGTTGCATAAACCGGTTTTTTCTTTCATAATCTTAAACTAACGGTTTGTTGATCAATGTTTTCACAAACTCAGCATAAACTTGACATTCATAGAAAAGTACAGCGTGTTACAACTGCCTTCCTAAAGTAATGCAATTGTTGGTATAACCTTCTGTGAACCGCAATTCCTTGTATAACTTAAAACAAACCGAAGGGTAACCTAGTTCTTAGCTGCAAGTTGACTCTCAGTTCGTCCGTTCTAGTCCTTTTATTTTACGATTAAGATCCTGAATATTAGTGTGTGACGTACTATAAACAGTTGCCAAACTTGCAGTCTAACATATATCAGAAAAGAAAACAGTTCCCTAACTCTAACATACTGTTGAAGATTTGAAATATTATAAATTGTGTTCAGATTTTGGAATTTCATTTGTCATTAATCGCTACCCTTAGTATCCTTGTTAACACATATAATTGCTGTTACAGCGGCCGCGTAGAGAGAGCATCGCTACCGACCCAACCCTGCCTCTGGATGATTCCTTTATACTGTGTCTGGAAAGTTCGCTTTCGAGAATGATTCGCCGGGGTTCTAGCGCTACAAGAGTTGGTAGCGCTGGTCTCTCCCGACCGCCGTGATATTGTGTGGTCTCAGCTGAGACAGGGTTGCTACTGTGTAGGGAGAGAGAGAGAGAGAGAGAGAGAGAGAGAGAGAGAGAGAGAGAGAGAGAGAGAGAGAGAGAGAGAAGCAGACTGCGGCGATAACGCTTTACTCATGGTCTCACAATGCAGAGACGAAGCAACCGTGAAGAGAAAATAGAAACATATAGTATGCCTATTATGGGTTTCAAATGGGAAGAGTTCTCGCCTGTAGCCAATCCGATGCATTAGAGCCTTCAGCGTTGCCACCTCGTTATCCCTACTCTTTTTATACTTCCCCTTCTCTCTCTCTCTCTCTCTCTCTCTCTCTCTCTCTCTCTCTCTCTCTCTCTCTCTCTCTCTCTCGCACACTTGCGAGTGTTCGTGGCGCTAGACGTAAGGGAACGCAAAATGAATTTTCCAAAGTTTTATAATAATGCAGTTGTTGTAATCACAACTGCAACATGAATTTTCGCATATTACACAAGTGTTTTAAATATTTGATATTATTTTATATTTTTATTTGTACATAAGAAAATAATTTACAATTATATTACAGAGAACCTTGTTATTTACATACTATTCTTCCTTAACCTCCGTACAAGAATTGAGTGACTACCTTCTTTCACCCCTCAGCCAGCTTGGCATAACAGCTTTATGCTTCACTGAGGGATTACCTGTATCCCTTACTTTTCCCTACAAAATCCTTCCTCTGCGCCTACTTCCTTCTCGCCTTCATAAATTTTGCTTCTAACTATTCTCAACCATTTATCTTTCATTTTACCAAGAAATCTTCCTACATTTTTATTCCTATTCCGTTGCTTCCCTGTTAGCATTCTTATTGTTACAATTTTGCCCTCAACTTTGTCCCTCTTTTTCTCCCATGCCCCCTTCCTCCACTTTTCAACTTCTTCACATCTTACTACATAATGTTCTACACTTTCTTCCCCCCCCCCCCACATAATTCACATATTCCTACCTAACCCCACCTTAATCCATTCATAAATATTGCACCTGTTCTCATCCATGCTAATCCCTCCCTTTCAATCCTACTACAGTTGTTTATATAACCTTCTCTTCCCCAGTCCCTTTTCAAAATCCTATAAAACTTCAATGAACTTTTGTTTTCCATATTTTCCCATATCTCTTACCTTTCTATGTATTCCATTCTTGCCCTTACTTTTTTCCAAAATCCTCCCTCATTACCTACACCTGACCTCCATATATCCCCCATTCCTATTTTGTCCATAGTTCTCTCTAGCACTTTCCACCAACTGTTCTAATTTACTAATGTTCTCTGTTGTTCCATGCATACCTTTAAAATATTTCCATCCTCCTTACTCAAACAACTAAACCAAAATTTCACTATTCCCTCCAAGATTATTCCTTGTCTCCCAGCCCTCCCCATTCAAGAAGTACTACTTCACCTGGAGCCGTCCTTGTCAATCCGAGAGCCCCTTTACAGAATAACTTGTACATATTGTCAACCTTGCTACTTATCTCTCAGCCTCCCCAAATCTCTACTGCATATAGCATTTTTGCCTCTAACATTGTCTCATATCGCCTTTCTAACCATTTTGTTGGCATGTCTAACTTATCTTTACAGGTTCTCAATCCTACCCTGTTTTAAATATTTATTTTAAAGTTTATATTTAGTTTATGAATTACTTATTTTTCTAAAACAACGAAAATACCAGCGATAGATCCGTATAGCTGTGAATGTTACTTACGTTAAGGGATAATTCGTCACTGCCATTGTCTTCAACGTCTGAGTACTGCAAACTTATGATGATAGTTTCCAAAATCTCGTTACGTGCTATTTCTTTCCAAAAGTCGTCTTCTTGTAGTTTATCTGATGTCTCACGCAGTTTTCCCACTCTTGTCAATTTCTTCGTGAATAAGTCGTTCAACGTCAGTCAGCTTAGAAATATTATTTCTGTTTGCAACATAATTTGAGCCCACATTAACTCTATTGGATTGTTCTAGTAGTAGTAAGGGGGAGGGGAGATGGATCACGTCTCATTGATCTAGCTGATACACTTTTTCATGGAAGAGTAACTGAATAATACTGCTTTGAACTCCAGAGTAAATAGAGACTACGAACCATTCATAAACAAAAATATAATGTGACCCGACACGTTCTGCCAGACTACCAAGAAGTGTATTGTTTTCTCTCATCGAATTTAACAAACAACTTGGCTTATTCAAAGTACATACTTTTTTACCACGTCATGTCAAATGTTTACGTTTCAGTACTCAGTAATTTCAATTATACGTTCACGCATACATGCCAACCAATAATGATATTCATTACAGTGCTTACGTCGCAATGCATTGTTATAATGTAATGGTACCTACTTTATTTATTTGTATTAGGAAAACTATTTGAGCTAAAAATATGGGGTTTTTACGGTTATGTTAAATACATTACTCTATCCTTCCTCATGGATCAGTTTTTGCAAAAACTGAATTTTTGTCTTAGCACGAATAGTATTTATTAGATATTGATTTGTTTATCGCTCGTCACACACCACTTAGGGGGAATGCAATACGACAACACCGCAGGGTTCCGATTGGTTGCTCACCTAGTAGCGCTCAAGGACAAACACCTTCCCATTTGAAACAGATAAAAATTAGTCTATTCTACATAGAATGCTTATTTATGACTTTAGTAAAGTCATTTTACATCAGTATAGAATCCGCTCGTGTTATCACGAGGTTATTTAAATTCTGCGATTTAACTCTAGTGACATTAAACAATAAAATGTATAAAGGATTCACACAATTTTTACAAATTGAACAGTAACAATTGCCAAAACATTGATTCAATTTCTCATTCAGAACAAAGAAATATGAAATACAAAGAAATACATATAAGTGAGTACATAAACTTTAAGGTGTATTTCAGATTATTATGCAGTTAATGAACCTCGTTAAACAACGGGGGGTTATATTAACCGGGAAGCGGTAGTTCCGCGCCGTGGTTGAGTTGTTAGACGGCTCAACTCTCACCAAAGCAGCCCGGGTTCGATCCCAGGCCAACACATGTAAGATTTGTGGTGGACAATTCGGTGTAGGGGCGGATTTTCCCCGACATCTCATTCCACTGGTCCTCCACCTTCATTTCATGTATCATCAATATTACTGCCTACTGCTTGCATGTAGTAAAAGCGGGCGTTAAACATTACACAAAAGAAAAAAAAACGGTAGATTATTATCCTCGAGCAACACCTCTCCTCAGCTGCGGATACACAATATATGGATGAATCTGTACTACACTGGTCACCAATCTAGAAAGTGATCGACGTTTACGAACCACGGGGAGGAACTGTTGAAATAATTGGGAGGGAATGGGTACGTTATAACGGTTGTCATAGCAACGATTAGAAGGAGCGGCCAATTAGAGTCGAGACGTTTCCATGTCAACGTTAGGTGCTAAACCCTTGTTGTGAACGTGTTTATACATGACGTGCGGGCGAACGAGTTGTATATGCAGGTCATATCGTCTTCTAATGTTGCAACAAACGCAATACCTTGCTGCTTGTTGCTCTTCTGCTAATGCTGAAATAAACACAATGCCTTCATGTTTGTTGCTGTTCTTGTTAGAATAGTGACAGATTGTGTATTGGCAAGTTCTTTTTCATCCTATTTGTGGAAATTTGCCCTGGTTTACCTGTGTTTGAGTCTGTGTATCTGTGCGTGTGTTGTGGGAATTTGCAATTGTGTTTTAATGTATGTTTAACTATGTCTAAAAATACTTACAAAGACAGTGCAGACAAATGAAAACCTGAACGTGCTCGGGAACCTAATAAAACTATATTTGGATTCTACTGTCTACCCACCACAAGAAGGCAAGAGACGAATGAAGGGGATAGGGTCTTGAACTGTTTATCTGCTCTGTTAGTGGATCCGTTTACTAGGAAATGAGTGTATGAGAATACATGAGTCACCCATGCTGCCAGATCTAATGTTTGTTGCAGTAACTATAGTGATAGGTATTATGTATGTGTGAATTATGTGACAACACTTGCTTATTTTAAACGAATCTAGCATTCTTGTCATACTGAGAAGACGAGCATAAACACCTTGGTGACAGCAAACGTGATTAAGTTATACATTCCTTTAGCTTATCTTCTTGTGCTGGGCATACAGTACTGTTGTCTTCACGTATAGTAAAAATAAAAATAATAATTAATAATCATAATACCCAATGCAGCAGCAACTGAATCAAATTCGTACACATAATTCTAACCCGCTCTGCACGTGTCAGTAATAAGGCCTATCCATATGAAACGTCAACCACTTTCTAGATTGGTGTCCAGTATACAATGCTAACAAGTATGCTACAGTGCTAAAGTACGAGTATATCAGTAGCTTTCAGAAGACGTTTGTTGCAGATTGACGCATTTCTCAGGATGTTGGATATTGAACCTCCTGTTATTAGTCTGAATGGATACGTCACCATCAATAGAGCACTACTTTCATCGGTTTGTACACATCTTAGCTGAGAGAAATTTAGAAAACTTTGTACATTAATTACATTGTAGTAATTTAAGCAATCCTTGTTTATTTTCAGATTGGATCCATGCTGGTAACTTATTTAGTTGTACTGGTGCAGTTTCGTTTATCGAGTTCAAATTCCTGGAAACTCTGATTTGGATTGCTTCCGTTTAAAAGAAGACTGGATATAGCTCCTCAGAAATGTATTAACAGTTGGATACATTGCACAGCTATCCTTCTGGTGTTCACTGGGAATCATTTAAAAAAATTGAATGTGTTGACATGGCAGATCATGGAATCCATGACAGCAATTTATTGACGTTTCTGCCAGCGAGCGACCAAATCCGGTATGGGAGATTTATTTACCAAGATATGGTTAACTGAAACATAAAATAACATTAATTATATCCACATCTAATTTCAGTACTTTGAGGCTGATCTCTAATCGGAAATGATTCTGTGGAGAATATTAAATTGACAGATACATTCCAAGATAGAGAAACTGGCGAATTAGAGAAACTGGCAAACGTAAATGCAAGCATTGCAGTTGATGACGGTATTAGTGGACAAGTAATAAAGAAAAATAAAGAAGTTCTGGAAGATTCGAAAGAGCAGATATGAAGAAACTTACATAAATTCCACAGTTTATTATACAATGAATAACAAGAAACCTCTTAATCTAAAAAGAATACTTATTAGAGGAAATTATAACATGGATAAGGGACAGAAATACACATTCAACATCTAATTGAAGAGTTTGTTGCAGCATTTACCCCAGAAAAGAATAGAAAACAAAAGATTTGAGGATGCGACGCTACTTCCAGAAGCCAAAAAAGAGGTCCATGATAGTGGGGATAAAGAAGTGTGAGAAGTACACCGTAAAGGTGAAACGTATGGCTAGTGGAAGTAAATCAAACAAGGCACGTTTGTGAATTAGAAATGGGAAAATGAAATGGCCTGGGGTTTAACATGGCACGTTGTCAAAAAGTCAGAGAACGCAAATAGCAAAGCAAGCTTAATCGGAGAAAGAGACATCTTTGAAACTCTATGGTAGAGAAAAAATTAAGAAAGTATTGCCTTCTAAAGGAAGAGAAAACAGTGGAACATGTGAAATGAGTATAGGAGGAGAATGAAGCTCGTGAAATGGGTAATAATGATATGCTTTCAGAAAGACTGGGGGGGGGGGGGGGGGGGAGAACAGTGCTAAATTGATGTAATACCGGAAAATATATTCGATATGGCCTTGGGTAGAATACTACCTGCTAAGAGATTTACTGGAAAGAATAGTGTTTCTGGCGATTGGGAATGTAAAGATAAATTATTAGGTTAAGACTTAAGCAACCGCTCTTACTGTGTTATATAACGTACTCCTTTAATATACACCTCATTCACCGAACTGACACTCTTAGATTCGGTCGAGCACAGCACAAGAAAAGGGTGGGGAAACAGACATTCTTCCTCCCCAATCGGGAATCGATTCAGAGACCATAGTCTGAGAAGACACATATTCGACGAAAGAAGCAATGGAAAGTTTTATTATCTGACACACAAGAGTAAGGAAGGAATACGTTACTTATGAAATAAGCCATTAGGAAGAGGACCTTACTGTTTACTCCCCATAAGAAGGTAAGCGGGGCATGATGAGGGAGAGGGGTTTGAACTGTTTATCTGCTCTGTTAGACTCGGATTCAGCTGGCAACGTGGTCGGCTGCTAGATGCACAGAACCTTGGAAGTGCCACATGATTTAAACAGCCAATGAGCTTCATTTAAGTGTCGACATACAAGCAGAACTGTTCTCTAATCGCTTCTTGAAGTTTTCTTTCGTCTGCTGGGAAATCAGTGGTGAAATAAAGTGTTCGTGTGAGCTATAGTGGAAGATACAACAGTTCGTCAGATGTTGCATAGGCAGGCACGAAAGTTTGCGTATCGTGTATACAGTTATTTCAAAAAACATTTGGAGATAAACAATGAAGCAGTGCGTGATTCTGGGTCCGGCGTAGCCAAAGCTCAGTAGAACACAGCAAATTCGTGTAGAGTTGGACCAGGAACAATGCAACATATTTAAAGAGAAGGCAACGAAAACTTTAAAAGCAATGGAGGCCGCAATATTTCAATCAACAGGTAAGCGACGCAATCGCAAAAAGAAAGCTACTGGGTTAATAACATTTCAGAATGCTTGACGGCCCTCCAGAAATGGAACGATATGGCAACACCACCTCCAGTAGCTCCGTCTCTTATTATGCGCGAACCTTAACCTACGCCCGCCTTCCTACTTGAACCCGAGTCTAGTGGATCTGTTTATTACGAAATGTGTGTATGAGAGTGCGTATGAGTCACCCATGCTGCCAGATCTAATGCTCGTTTCAGTAACTGCAGTGATAGGTATTATGTATGGGTGAGTTATATGACGGTATTTTACATGAACAGTAAATACAGTAGCATGAATACTCATGTATTCCAGTAGCTCGAGCGAGGAACTATCACCACTTCCGTGCGTCTTCATGACCTGTAGTCTGTTGTGTAGCTGCTGTAAAACCTAACACAAGAAACATCTTGATCTCGTTAAAACACACAATTTATGTCAAATACAGGTTTTGCGCAGTTAACCAAATGCAAGATATTCTCTCTTGTTTTGAAATTTCTAATAGTTTTCTCACATGTAATTATACAATCTATTTTCCTTTGATTATCCAAACAAAATGGATTTTTAATCCCATCTCAGAGTGACCAGCTCTTAAAATATTAAATTTGCGCTTCAGCCTATTTTCAATGTACCTATAATGTGGTAAGTGATAAAGCCATTTCTATCGCTATTTCTGTTTCAAATCTTTATCACCATTAATTAAAGCAGATGGAGCAATAAAGTTTTATAAAATATGTTTGTTGGAGGAATGGTGAAGAACGTCATGTGAATGTAACACATAAAACTTTTTCTTTTACTTACGTCTGTCCAAATCCTTCATTATTCATTTTTCCCATTCCATATATAATACCTATAGGAGGTGTAGGCTGTGCAGTGAATGGGGAACACTTGGCTTACTGCGGTTGCTGCATCCCTAGAGGAAGGAAAGAAAGGAAGAAACCAATCTGAAACCGCACACAGACAGACGCGCGGAAGAACTCCCACTAAACTTGGTACTTGGTGTAAGTACCTCTGTACTGTATTGGCATTAAAGTGTGGACGGACGTCAACATTGAGCCGTGAGCGAAACAGTGAAGCGCGTATGGAAATAGCTCACTACTACATGGCATATATAATCACTTATTTTATATATTCAAGTTTTGAACGAGGTGAATAAATACCGCAGTCCAAGTTCTAAACATTTAAACATGAGCTTAAATATTTTACTTCCATTCATTGTCACGTGGTATTCGGTATTTTCCTGATTGCGTTTTGTATACCACGGTGAAGCGATGCTCAGTCATTCGCCTTATTACAGATGTGTGCAAATTATTAGATTCAATGGTGAAATTTTAAACATATACCGTTTATTTTCTATTTATTTAACAGAAATAATATTACAAAATATTTCTTTCATCTCTTAGTATTTTGTATACATTCCTTTAGCCTTTATTACCATTTTGATGCGTTTAGGCATGCTCTCTACAAGGGCGGAGCACTTTTCCTTCATTTCTTCATCTCTGTGCCAAATACTTATCAGACCCCCAGTAAGGCGAACTTTTGTTATTTTCAATTTTTTTCAGTCTCTGTTTAACAATACCCCACAGATTCTCTATTGGATTTAAATCAGGGCTCCGACCATTGTAGTACTTTTCCATTGTTTTCTTTGAGGAACTGGGTTACAGATTTTGCTCTATGGCAGGGAGCACTGTCATGCAGGAACACAAAATCACCATTTGCAAACCATTCTTTACTTTGCGTAAATAGTCTTGTTTATAATACACTTTTATACTGTTTCTGATCCATAGATCCCAAAACTATGTATAATATTTCAGGTCGATGGACAGACATACAGCTCCAGACCATTTTTGATGTTGGGTGTTTTACTCTTTGATCGACACACTGAGGGGAAAATCCTTCTTTATCTGTCCTTCTCATATATTGGCTGCTCTCTTCACATACTTCAAACATGGATTCATCTGAGAAAATTACCTGAAACAGTAAAAACCTCTATTAATATTAAACAGTTTTAAAATTGCTCAAAGATAGTATAACAAAACCAGCAATGAGGGAAACAAATTTTAGGCTGTTTATTTCATTTCCATAAAATTTACATGTACATAGTTTAATTTTATGCTGTATACAATTTTCATACCATTTACATTTCTCCAAAATTCCACTGGATGTTTCTGCATCTCTTTGGCCCATTCTAAAGTTTTTTTTTTTATTTTGCCATTGCAGGAGTCAGTTTAGCCTTTTTACGAGGCCTGCGTGCTGTTAAACCTACTTCACATAATCTTCTGCGAACTACTGAGGCTGATATTTCTGTACCGTACTGCTTTAGTTGATTGCTGAGGTCAATGCTGGTTGCTCTTCTATTTTGTTTTGCGACATGCACAAGTTTTCTTTGTATCCTTGGTGATAGCTTTATTTTCCTCCGCCATTTTCCATCCCTTTGTGACATCAACGTCTCACCGAATGTTAAAGCTTGATTAATGCGACTAACAGATTTTTGTGAATTACACAATTTCTTAGCTCTTTCACGTTGTGAATAAAGAGTTTCGTTCAAAAGACTCTCAGTTACAGCTACTTTCATTGGGGATGTCAGCAGTTTTACCCATAACCTCACTTTTGAATCAATGTATATGCTAAGGATAAGATACATGGTAACTCTGAATTCCATGGACCCCGGACTAATTGGAGCATCATTTCACTCATTGCATTCATCGTCCGATATGACTAAATGTTGGAGGACGTAAATTAAACAAAGCACCGTCGGCGGTAATTTGAACCTGGAATTTGCCAGCGTTGTCAACATACAAAATATTTAGTTTATTTACTTTCTTTAAAGTTCTAAACAGTCATTACGTTCCTGGGCATAGCGAAAGAAAACAATCTGTTTTATTTAGACCATATTGCTGTAAAAATATTATACAAGGGGCGTCCAGAAAGTAAGTTCTGTTTCAATTTATCTCCGCTGCAGCTCTGTGATCGCAGTTCCGCACATGCGCGGTAGACGCTCTGTATCAAGTAGGAGAAAGGTGCGCCACTGTGAGATCGCTGTCAGCCACGTACGCTTTGTTGTGCTTGTTTACAATGTCGGTGTTGATTGGAAATCCCGCCGCTTGTGAAGTCAGATCTGTGATTCGTTTTCTGAATGCTAGGAAAGTGAAACCAATTGAAATTTATCGGCAAATTTGCGATGTAAAAAGGTGTTATGTTTCTTCAGAACAACACACGACCACACACTGCAAATACGACGATGTCTTTTTTTATTTACGTCCTCCAACGTTAAGTCATGTCGGACGGTGAATGAATTGGTGAAATGATGCTCAAATGAATCCAGGGTCCATGGAGCTTAGAGTTACCCGACATTCGTCTTGGAGGATAAGGGAAAACCCCGGAAAAGCCTTATCTAGGTAACTCACCTTGACCGAGATTCGAACTCGTGACCTCTTGAACATGAGGCAGACATGCTACCATCTACGCTACTGAGGCGGGCACAAATGCGACGGAAAACATCTTACAGGAATATGGCTGGGACGTGTTTGACCACCCCCCGTACAGTCCTGACCTCTCTCTTAGCACCTTTCATCTGTTTTTGCATCAACAATGAGGAAGAGCTGAAAGAAAATGTTTCCAACTGGTTGAAGACACAGGCGGCAAACTTCTATGAAGAAGGTATACAACAACTTGTGCCTCGCTATGACAAATGCCTGCAAAGTTTCGGCAGTTATCTGGAAAAGTAGTTTAAGAGTTGTAGAATTTTGTGCAATAAATAATTTTTCTGTATCTGTACACAATTTAATTGTATTACCAAACATAACTTACTTTCTGGACGTACCTCGTAACAATATATAAAAGGGGGACAGGAGGTGCATAGAGTATTAAATCCATGCGGTCCCCCATCCTCTAGCAAACTTGTTTTCAGCTTTCTTTTCCACCAATCACCTGTCAGAGACAAAATATGTACTCGTTTATATTTATTGTCCACAAAACAATGATGGGTAGCTTCTAATCTTGGTTTATCAACGGTTCAGATCCCCTGCTGATTTGCGGCCACCAGGTCACATTATACGAATTCCTCCATTCCCCGAAAACGCACGCGTTTTCCGAGTATTGTGTTGTTTTCACGAAACAAGAAATACACGGGTTATTTCTTTGTGTCTTGAACGTGTACTTTCTCACTTAGATAAGTCAAGCTCGTAGACCACACGAAATGCTAACACCTATTATTATTGTGACTGCGTGGGTTACATAGATTTGGAAATCTGGTTTGCAGAAATTTAGAACAACTTTTGCTGCAGTAAAATACATGAAATTGACAACCAGCTGTGTTCAAGGCTGACTCGGTGTTTTGCTGCACTAAAGCAGATGAAAGAAATCACTGCGGGACACTTCAATCGTCGAATGTCGCAATAACCAACAAACAACTGCCATTTCTAACACCTTGCCTGTATTTATACCTTCTCAGCCATTGTTTCTAGAAAGCCGTAGAACTTCCCAGAACTTTCGCGGCCACAACAATGGGCAGAACGTTCCGGAGTCCCTTTCTCTCTATTGGCAAGCGTCCAGCTTCGGCCTGTCGCAGCAGCACAACGCCACACTTGCTAGGCCAAGTTCGAATAGCAACTCATAGTAAGTTCACCAGGTATGTGGAAACATGTAATAGCCCCGATACCATCGTATTTAAAAAGGGAGACAGATCTTTTGTATAAAACCTTAATCTCTTCTCAACTTAAGCTGTCATAGCACTCTGTAATTAATGAAGAAAATCCAAGCAATGAAAAAAATTGAAAGCAGACTTTCGATAAGAAAGTTATATGAAAGCTACGTATATTTATAGTACATACTTCATTGCTTTAATGAGAAAATATAAGATTTGTAGCTAATATTTGGGTAAGTAAAATGTTCCACGTTGGCGCGACAGTTTGATGCAAATAATATGGGAGGCGCAGGGTTAAGCAATGAGGTTTCTCTCAGGGTATGCGTGGATATGTATGAGTAAGGATGGTTCTACTGACACTGGAATGCCCGTTTCAAACTGATTTAATGACTGCTTCTTTTTATCATAACATCAAACTTCAAGTTGCCGACCAAGGGTTACCAATATCACTGATTAGATTTACTGTATGTGACATGTTTATTACTCGATAAAACTTAATTCGTTCTTCACGTACATATGAACCGACAAAAAACTTCTCTCATCACTTCTGGTCTGCCTTCGACCAAGACAGAACCAGATAACTGCCTTAATCGGCCTTAAGCCGCGAGTTGTCTATTTTCACACTGTCACAGCTGTGTGTGTGTAACTTTCACTTCTGAAGCCCTGACTTTTCACACAAAGATTCCCTTTACGACTATTATGCCCATTGTGATTATTAGTCTCGGTCATGCCATTATTAAGGGTCCGAAGAATACCTGTTCAAACGGGGTCAGGTGTTACTCCTTTACAATTCCTTCCTGCTAAGAAACATACTTTCTTACGTTTCTTTTTGATACACAACTCAACTCAACTGCATGTGCATGTGTTTCATAAAGATACAAGATTTCTTTGAAATCCATCACGACTCTTTACTTATTGCAATCCTTTAATTTCGGTATCAAGATTAAATAGGTGTATGGTAGAGAGCCACAGAGAAACATAGAGACAGATGCAGAAAGTCAACTCTAAAAGCATTGAGATATACATTCAACTCACGATTAAACTTTTAACAGGTGTACGAAGAATTCTCACGAAAAGTAGATACCCAAAAGGGTAAAACAGGAAATTTATTGCAAAATCCGTTGGCGAAGGTTTTCTGACTATCCCCTTATCACAATTACTTAACAGAGATAGTTTAAATAGCCATATATGAAGAAAATGGATGTTTGTTAACAGTGTTTTCACACAGAGGCTCACTAGTCAATAGTCAGAGGAGATTTTTGGGGAAAATCCATGTATTTTTGCACTGCGGTCACCATAAAGAGCTACAGTTTTCCTCAGAATTGCCAGGTTGATAATGCTATGGTTCATTATATACCGAGGTAGAGGATTGTGGAACAGTAGAAAGACGTTTTTTCTTTTTACAGAATGTGAAACAGGAAACAAAAATTGCTTACTTATCTTTGAGAGCAGATATTCAACTCAGCGAAAAAGTCTTTCCTCGCTGTTAAACAATAAATTCACTCTAATATATATGTTGCAATACAAACAATAACTCGCAGAGTTTTCCAAAAGACTTGCTTTTCAATTATACGAAATAAATCTCTCATTTGTTCCTCGTAGCAACTTAAATGTCAGTAACGTTTTAACGATACGCTTTAAGGAAAAAGACAATATAACTCTTTTAACAATATAAGCAAAGCATACAAAATAAATGTTTAGAAATACCCTGAGCAGTTTTGCTGTTTGATTTCGTGAAATAAAATCTGGATATTTGTTAACTGCTTGCTAAGCATTATACAAAAGGCACAATTTAACAATACATGTGGATAAGCTGTTCGTTTGGCAAACAAGAATTCTCAAAGTTTTTCAAAGACCTTCTTTCAATCTTCAGAGAATGAAGATACACACTCGAGTGGTGTAAAGACGGATGGCACCATTGTACATTATTTTGATAACATAGATAAATTTCTAACATAAATCACCTAGAAGTATGCCAAAATCAGGGCCTGCGACTAATAACCGGTGCAGCAAAATCAACTCCAATCACGGCAATGCAAGCCTTAACTCGGAACTATCCAATACATCAAACTTTAGAGGAGCAAGCACTAATACAACATGAAAAAATGTTGCGGTTAAAAACAACAAAATGGGAGAAAATATTACTACAACCAATCAAGATGAAAACACAAACAAGTTTCCTACAAAAAGTTATGGAATTAAAAACAGATCTGAATCTTCCTAATTCTAAGGAAACATTTTAATCAAAGAAAACTCACTAACTTTTGAACCATTAATATTCAATTAGATTTAGAACAAATAGTTACAACATCTGAAACTTCCAAACCTTTACTAAAAGCACTAGCATTAGAAACTGAACAATAGATACCCACCTGAAGAATGGTTACATATCTACACAGATAGATCTAACTGGACAACTCAGGAGCAGGAATTAAGTGTGCACTGTTCTCATTCTATCAACCAGCAGAATACCACACAACAAATTTGGATGCAGAAGTAACGGCTATTCATATTTCACTCCTACACCTTCTATACAGAATAGATAAATTCAAAAATGCTGTCATACTTTCTCATTCTAAAGCAGCATTATGTGCAATAAGTTCATATAAAATGAGGTCAATCCAAATTAAAGAATGTCACAAAATGATCTAAAAACTTCAAAAACTACAGAAAAGAATTATATTACAGTGGATACCTGCACATTGTGGAATTGCTGGAAATGAATCAGCTGATTTTCTTGCCAAAAAAGGTGCAAATTTAATTCAGAAAAAAAGTAAAAACTTACCCTTTACATCCATAAAAATATTGATAAAAATATAAAAACAATCTAAACCAATCAATATCTAACAAAGCCAAAGATAAAAAATGGAACATTTTAATCAAAAATCCAGAAATTATTCCAGAAATCCCACGTAAAGCTGCAGTAGCAAATTTTAAATTACTTACGGAACATGATTATTTGGGCAAACACTTACACAGAATAGGAATTTATACAAGTCCAAATTGTCCTCTGTGAAACAAAGAAGAGGAAATGACTGAAGAACATATTTTTACCTGTGAAGCCCTACCTGCCGGACCTACTACACAGAAATATTGGAAAGCAAGAGAGCTAATGGCTTCATTGCCGAAGCCTAGTATTTGACAACAACTTTGTTTCGATAGCTTTGGAAGTTTGAAGCCGTGTAAAAAGATACAGAGGTGTCTCAAAGTTGTACTGGTGAACGAATATAGTTTACAGAACATTTTAGAGTCGTCTGCGGACACCTGTGTTTGCAATTTCTATAACAATCAGTTAATCCATTACTGTTAGCGGTAATGAATTTATTCTTACCACATACTTGAGTCCACCCTTGAGAATTATGAGAATGCTTCATTGAATTTTGGAACCTTGTGTTCTATTCTGAAGCAGAAACCACAGTTTTCCGATATTAGAATATAAGAGGGGGCGATAAAACTATATAAATTATTAACACGGTATTGGAATAAGGAATGGCAAAGGTAACTGAAGAAAGAATATGTAATCATAGACTGTTAAACGTAAGCATAGGAACACATACGTAGCCTCAGTCAAAAAGTTTTGGTTCGATATGATGTCGAAACAATGAGACAGGAGATGGATAACATTCTCCGAAAGGCTGGTGCCGTTGAAGAATGCATTACAGTTGGAACGTATGAGGGAAACAAATGTATTCCGTTATGACGCTAGTGCCCGAATTCCCCAACAGATGTTAAGACTTAACGCGAGTTCAGCAATAGTTAAAACAAAAATTGCATTTCACAAACAAGTGTTAGCTTAACAGTCGTGTTAAATATCTTGTTACACTAACAAGCCGAATTTATGTTGTTAAGTCCTTAACAATTGTAAATAGTCAACATGAACTGAGCTGTTAATGTCGATTTGCTATATTTAAGACCGTGTAAATGGCATTCGTTACAGAGTACGGCCTATGAGGAGAAATGATTTTGAGGAGCTAGCCGAAGAAAATTTTCTACAGAGGTATAGACTGTCGAAACAAGTTGTTATGAAGGTTACTGCGGAAGTACAAGAGAGGTTAGAACATGCATCGGAAGGAATATGGCGATCTCGCCTTTGCTTCAAGTATTAATAACCTTGTGATTTTATAATTCACTTAATTATGTGGATAATACATTGTCCACCTCCCGTCTTTAAACGTTCTAGTCACTTGTCCTTCTTTGCACCTCGTTTTAAATTTACGTAATACTGACGAAGCTTTTTGGTGCTTGTATTAGTCACACATGCATTTGAATTAAATTCATTTCCAATATTTTCCCACGTGACATCTTTCTCTTTTACATTCACCTCAGCCGTCCTCTTATTTTCCGCGATATCCTTACACTTCGTCACCAATTCAATTAACAATTCGTTCTCCATCGATGAGAAATCTGTCCCACGGCTTTTGTTTACGATTCTTCACCCGCCATTTTTTCTGCTGTGTGCAGACGAAAATGAAAACGAAAAGCGAATTGCAGTACGTTCAGAAAATAATACGATTCATCCATAGCCTTCTATAGCTGTAGTGTTTACACGTTTCTTGGCGTTAACACGTGTTTGTTAACATTTTTAGAAAACAGGTTGGTGAAATGCAAGAAATTTAACAGTAGTGTTAGCGCGGTGACCACTGTTACGTTACATTTGTTAATGTCGATTTTAACATATGTTGGTGAAATCAGGCATAAGCTCATACATCTCCGAAAGGGCTGAACTAAACTGCTGCATAGATAAGTGAAGAGATGAAAGACCAATCAGGTTAAAGTTTAGGAAAACAAATTTCCAATAAAACTTAGTATACATCACATGATATGGGTGAAACAGACGTGAACTAGAAAAGAGGCTGAGATAGGTCAGCCAGGGCGTGAGAATGCAAAGCAAGTCGCGTCACTTCACCTGCAAGACTTCTTGTTCAGTAACACGTCTTGGAAAGACGTTTGAGAGAGACTTCATCGCGAGAGATTCGCGATACTTCTTCGCGTGTGAATTCGTACTTCTATGTGACTGTGTAGAGTCAAACTTACGAGCAGGTGTCAGATCGCGGAACTAGCTAGCATAAAGGAAGGTGTGGTATAATTGCAGTGGCGAGCAAATGAGGGAAAGAGCGGTCTTACAATATAAATATAAAATCAATAAACTTGTGAGAGAAACCGACGAGGAAACATTGTTTACTCCAATTCAAATGCTGGACCCTGAGAGAGAGAGAGAGAGAGAGAGAGAGAGAGAGAGAGAGAGAGAGAGAGAGAGAGAGAGAGAGAGAGAGAGAGAGAGAGAGAGGACCTTCATGCTCACCTTTTCTTGACGACGGAGAACTTAAACCAGATAGTACGGAAAATAATCTGTTTTTCCGTCCTTGCATCCTACATTAAAAGGATCCTGACCTCGAACACCTCCCTACATCACAACGACGCCAACGCCTTCTCCTGAACCAGAATTGCACCCTTTTCCGCAGCAATTTATAAAGAGTAAACCCCATGGAACAGGTGAGATTGCTGATATTAATGACGACATCGAAGATAATGTTGAATTGGATGAGACTCCCCTAACAATAATACTATGAAGGCCGAAATCAAATGTGTTTTTCTACCGGTTTCTTTAAGGACTACGGTATTGGACTTACTTTAGATATGATCGAAAATAAATTATCGCCGATAATCAGCTGACTTAATCTGATTTCCTGATAAATATATTTAACATAAGCATCATACGAATCGAGTGCAGTATTGCAACACGTTTCTTCATCGACGATAAAGGTGAACATTCAACTGTTCTGAATATCACATATCGTAAGAGCCTTCAAATCCAATTTATTCACCTATATATAAACTTTATTATCACACTACTCTTCGAATAGTCAACCAGAGCAACCAATCACATTTAGAAACGAAGATATAAGCATAAAACTCCACATAGGACCAATGGGAATAGATTTTAACAGAAGAAGACGGCTGCAAGGATATAGTAGGGAAGTGATCCTTTGCATTCGTCATACTCTGCCTTTAGCATTCAGAGTTTTAACATGAAGCGTCAGATGTTCCTCTACGCTTTAAGATTCAGAATTCTATAAATAATGGATATTTTTAATGTAAACCCAACCGCCTTCATTTGATAACAAGATCACTGAAGAAGAGGAAATGTTTTCTACTGTATAGTACATCAGCTCTAGGTAACAGTGACGAGAATTGAACCCCATGCCAAGTTGAAGATACATATATATTAGCAGGACTTATTTCCACATCGAGGGATGTTTACCTAACCTAATGGCGCAACCACTACTGCAAAGCTTACTAACTGTGCTATTGCATTTATGTTTGACGAAATTTGACTGGATATGAACGGATCACCAGTTGTTCAGTCCAGAGGCTCTACTCCCATTAGCCCTGGACCCGTGGGACCAAGACCCGGGCCTCTTTCAACCAGGGAGTATCCGAGCTGTCCCAAATGGCGCCCGGCGTCCTCCTTGGGGCTTCCCATAGGGCAAGACCTGGGTTACTAACAAGCCCCCTCCCATCTGGTCCAAGGACACAAGACGGAATGGAAGTGGATACGCCACTTACGCGCGCCAACACCAATTGGAAGGCTACCGATATGACCTCGGTGGGGCCGCCTGGCTATCTAGCACGCCTTCTACTAGCTCTGCAGGCGAGTACCTGGGAATATTAATGGCTTCCCTCAACCCCGTCCGGAGACGTACCCGATCACCCACGGTATCGGGAACCACTGCCCCCTCGAGACCAACCCAATCCGAACAACTCCCAAAGGGAGGGGCTCGAATGATGAACGGATCAACAATTGATATAAGTAAAACCCAAGGATTATATAAACTATGCGCAACTGTGTAAAACGCAATCCTATGGAATCCACTCGCTACTAAATGCCAGACAGTGCTATCCTGGAGAGCATTTGGACACTGTACATCCTGCAAATGTGGACTTCAATACTATGGTATCTCAGTCAATGCTCCTGGGAATTGCGCATGGCCATAAGGAACTCACAACCAATAGCAGATTTAAATTGATGTTCTTTCTATACAAGGACTCTAAAACAGAGCACTTTGGTACCGATGGAGAAGAGAATACACTGTTAAACTTACCCTCATCGCGTGGAGAAGGGCTTCTGATTCAGAAAACGTAGAAATTCACAAGACTGTCAAGAAAGATTTCCCCCTACACCCCGTCTTTGAAACCGTGGATCTACATACTTAACCTGCTGTTCCACAAACTAGATTCTTCACGTGGAACATCAGAACAATGTCTAGTTGTGGGCGTCCAGACTTCGAGATTGAATTTTGCAATTAAAGGCTGCTCTAAGTTTGATCATTGTCACATGACTAACTTTATCGCAGAAGTGAAGGTGATCCTACAATGACATCAATTTGAATTTTGGGAACTCAAGATTTGCAACATTGTATGAAATGTATTCAAAGCCCCAAAAGTTCTATTATGAAAGAGGACATTACCTATTATTGAAGAGAAAGGATTTTCTTAAATATATTGATTTTATACTTCTTACATCGGCTTGAAGAAGCTGCAAATGGAGCTGTAAGCAGACTTGAAAAGTCCAGCTAGTACAGATATTCCTGCACAGATTTCATTGTATTGCCTCTTAGTTCATGATAAAATATTTACATACCAGCTTCTCACTTATGCGATGCAGTCTTATTTTTAAATAAATCCATGTGATGTACGGATTTTGGGCGGGATATAAGGGCATGTAAAGAGTTTTCATGAATAAAAACAACTTAGAAATCAGAACACTTTTATTTTATTTTGTCATATAATTCCGGCACCCTCAACCTTCAGTTCCTTCCTTCTCCAGAGCTCATTTATTCTATCTTTTTTGTTCCATTTATACCCCGGCTTTAACTAAAATGGTCATATCGGCGGCTGTTCTCCTTTGGGAACGTACCAAAGGTGTTAACTCGTATTCGTTGGGTTTTAATCATTAGATCACGCACACATTCGCACTCTCATTCACACTTCCAGACTCCGGGGAAGATGAGGAACCATCTTGCTTGAAGAAAATCCCCAGCCCCAGCCGGGGATCGCACCCGGGATTTCTAGCACGGAAGGCAGGTGCTCTACCAGTCAAATATTCCTAGGCCGGGATTCGAACCCGGGCCTCCTGACCAACAGTCAGGCGTCATAACCACTGGACTACCCAGCAGATATATATTCTACCTTGTTCCTATATACGTCACTTCATTTACAATGGACGAGTTCCGTAATTGCCTGTCGTATACATATTGTTTATATTTTTATTTGTGGTATTTAACTATTATTTAAAAGAACTTTACATTCGTTTTAGCTAGTATACAAACACCCGCTTCTTTCATTTTCCTTATAAGCGATGCTAAATAAAACAGCAATGCTTTCACTGTAATCACTGCACGGACATCTTTTCACTATCAGAAATATTTCGAATATAGCAAACCTACATTATACTTTCTCGAATTACTTTCTAGTCCATTAATGTGACACATACGAAATGTTCAGTCTTTATTTTTATGAAGAGCACTGGAATTTCCCCGATAGTCTAAGGATTCCACTATCGCTTTTTGAGATATATTTGCCTTGGAGCACCTTCCTTGTCTATATCTTCCTTGTGGGTGTCAGTTCGAAATATTCGATCATCAAGAAGTCGCAGTGTCCTGTATAGATCGCCGAAGGTGCTCTGCTTTTTTGAAGCGTTTCTAGATATGAAACCTTACACACTGACATTCTTAGAAAAACGCGTTTGTAATGTGTAGCTGATTACATTTGTTAAAACCATAGAAATTTGAAGCATAAATATTTTTAATATGAAAATAGCAATGCTCATGCACGCCTCGGCAGCGTGGTGGTAGCGTGTCTGCCTCACGTTCAAGAGGTCTCGAGTTCGAATCTTGGTGAGGGTGAGATACCTGGATAAGGTTTTTCCGGGCTTTTCCCTTATTCTGAAAGACGAATGTCAAATAACTCTAAGCTCTGTTGACTATAGGCTCATTAGAGCATCATTTCACCCATCTCATTCATTGTTCGACATGAGCTAACGTCGGAGGATGTAAGTTAGAAAAAAGTAATACATTAATGTTTTGCTGAGTTCAAATTGTTTCTAGAGTGAAAGTTCGCAACACATGGTATTAGATTTTCATCTGTGTGGAAATCGGCCTCTTCTTGTCTATCGTATTTATGGCGGGTAACCAATGCTGTTGTGAGAGGTTATTTATATTTTCAATATGAAATTTCGAGGGCTGTTCAATGAAGAATGATCATAATTTTTTACAGTCATAATTTTTCACACTAAAGTTAAATCTTATTATATTCTGTTAGCTTAATGTGCAACAAACACGCCATAGTAGTTTCATTGTTGGTACTCCTGGTTCCCACCTGTGAGAACAAGGCAAGTCCAGACATGTTCAGTATCGCCTACCGCTGCAATGGAGGTAACATGCAGTTAAAGTTGATGTTAGAGGAAGATCCAGAGTTTCTTTCAAACGTAATCACTGCTGATGAAATTTGGCTACATCATTTTGATCCTGAGAGCAAACAGCAAAGCTCAGTGTGGAAATATCCTACATCACGAACCCCCCAAAAAAGCAATAGTGGTTGCTTCTGCTGGGAAAGTTATGGCCATCTCATTCTTTGATATTCATGGAACGGTTTATCAGCATGTTGTACCTGCACACACATCAGTAACTGGACAATACTACAGGGATATCCTGAAAACATTGCAAGTCCATATCAGGCGCAAAAGACCACATTTCCGTGAAGTAGGCTAGATGCTGCACCACGACAATGCGCGGCCGTATACTGCCAATGTTGTTGCTGAATATCTTGCAAAAATCAATGTGAAGTACATCACTCACTCTCCCTGTAGTCCGGGTTTAGCCCTATGTGACTTTTTTTATTCATTAACTTGAAGCAACGCCTTCGTGGGAGGCATTATCCATCATCAAAAGCAGTGGTGAAGGCTGCGGAGGCGATTTTGAAGGATCTCTCAAAAATGGCTTCCAGCATGTCTTTGAAGACTGGCACAAACGCTGGGACAAGTGCATTGCATTCAGGGGAGACTATTTTGAGAAGTATCATCAAAATTATGAGAATAAGTAATGGTACGTTGTCAAAAAAAATTGTGATCATTCTTTATTGAAAGCCCTCGTAATTACAATGTGAACGGAATTATTCCAATAGTAATGGATATGTCATTTGTTCCCATCGCTATCTACTTCAAATTTCTATGCCTGAGCTGGTACACACTGTATTTCTGATTTGCACAGGTAGGCATTCGATCCTGCACCTTCGGTTTGTCGCATAAGACTGCATTACGGTACTCTGACACTGTGCTGCATGACATAAAAGAATGACGTCCACCTCATCGATGTCGCCGTGTTCTCTCTGTTCGGAATCATCTCCCCTGAAAAAGAAGAAATGCGATTCAATTATATATTTTATTTTTCAAGAATACTTTTGGAAAGGTATACTCGACACAGTGAAAAACAATCTGTACCTTTATGTTTCTTTTTTGTAGACAGTGCAATTTTAGGCGTGTTGTCATGCGAAGATATGAAGGCATGTTACGCACTACGTAATGCAAGATACCATTGTAGGATCGTTGAATGGTAATAGTTGGAGTTATGCTTTGATACCGAAATTAAAGGATTGCAATAAGTAAAGAATCGTGATGTATTTCAAAGGAATCTTGTATCGTTGTGAAACGTATGCACGTCCAGTTGAGTTGAGTTATTTTAACAAAAGAAACGTAAGAAAGAGGTTTTCTTACTAGGAAGGAATTGTAAAGGAGTAACCCTTGACTCCGTTTGAATAGACCCTTAATAATGGCATGAACGAGACTAATAATCACAATGGGCAAAATAGTCACAAAGGGAATCTTTGTGTGAAAAGACAGGGCTTCAGAAGTGAAAGTTACACACCCACGCACAGCTGTGCCAAGTAAGGACACACTGTCTGCGGCGTGAGGCCGATTAAGGCAGTCCTCTTTTTTTGTCTTGGTCGAAGGAAGACCAGAAGCGATGAAAAAAGATCTCTCGGTTTATACGTAACTAATTAAGTATTATCGAGTAATAAGCATTCCACCTACAGTGATATATTGGTAACCCTTGGTCGGCAACTTCGAATTTGCTGTGATGATAAAAAGAAGCAGTCATTAAATCAGTTTGAAACGGGCATTCCAGTCATTAGAACCATCCTTACTCATACATATCCACCTATACCCTGAGATTATCTCTGTGCTTTACCCTGCGTGACCAAATTTATTTGCATCAGCTTTTTATCTGATTTGCTCTTTAGGCGTTACGGAGCACAGTCAAAACTTTCAGTAAGATATGAAAGACGTGTAGGTAACACTGGAAGTATACGTTCTTAACAAAAGAAATCCCCACTTATCACCAACTATCCTACATTATCACTGCCAAATCTTAACTTCTTATTCACGCTATGACTTGCTAAATTCTAAAAAGTGTTTCTAAATGTCAGACCTTCGTATACGTGTATCTTTTTAAACAATTCTGATTTTTGAATGTCTTAAGTTATCAGTAATGCATCTTTTTATGAATTCACTGGAACGCCTAATTGCCTTAGCTTCTCTGATTTACCATTAATTGCCCTTCTCTCAACACGGACTTCTCCTCTGTTAGAACATAACTTACACCAGCTTATTATACATTAACGTTTAAGAAAGGGAAGTATTTATTTCAGTTACTTACTATATTCCCTATCATTTCTTTATAGCAGTATTAATCTTAAGGTTCAGTAATTCAGGTATCAAGTCATAGCATGCAATTGAAGCTGAAGGTTCAAAGTACATTTGGATATATGAGGGCTGTTCAATAAAGAATGATCACAATTTCTTTCTCTCTCTCTCTCTCTCTCTCTCTCTCTCTCTCTCTCTCTCTCTCTCTCTCTCTCTCTCTCTCTCTCTCTCTCTCTCTCTCTCTCTCTCTCTCTCTCTCTCTTTTTTTTTTTTTTTTTTTTTTTTTACAACGTACCTTTACTCATCCTCATAATTTTGCTGGTACTTCTCAAATTAGTCTGCCCTGAATGCGATGCACTTGTCCCAGCGTTTCTGACAGTCTTCAAAGACATGCTGGAAATCATTTATTGAGAGATCCTTCAAAATCGCCTCCGCAGCCTTCACCGCTGCATCTGATGATGGATAATGCCTCCCACGAAGGCGTTTCTTCAAGTTAATGAATAGAAAGAAGTCCCATGGGGCTAAATCCGGACTATAGGGAGGGTGAGGGATGCACTTCATGTTGATTTTTGCAAGATATTCAGCAACAACATTGGCAATATGCGGCCGCGCATTATCGTGGTGCAGCACCCAGCCTGCTTCACGTAAATGTGGTCTTTTGCGCCTGATATGAACTTGCAATGTTTTCAGGACATCCCTCTAGTATTGTCCAGTTAATGATGTGTGTGCAGGTACAACATGCTGATAAACCATTCCATGAATATCAAAGGATGAGATGACCATAACTTTCCTAGCAGAATCAACCACTTTTGCTTTTTGGGGGGTTGGTGTAGAAGGAGATATCCACACTGAGCTTTGCTGTGGATGAAAATGATGTAGCCAAGTTCATTCAGCAGTGATTACATTTGAAAGAAACTCCGGATCTTCCTCTAACATTAACTTTAACTGCATGTTACCTCCATTGCAGCGGTAGGCGATACTGAACATGTCTGAACTTGCCTGGTTCTCACAGGCGGGAGCCAGGAGTACCAACAATGAAACTACTACGGCTTCTTTGTTTCACATTAAGCTAACAGAATATAATAAGATTTAATTTTAATGCGCAAAATTATGACCGTAAAAATTATGATCATTCTTTATTGAACAGCCCTCGTAAAAACTAATATTTTGAATTGCTTCTGCTGTGTACACGTACCCTCATGTAAGAAAAGCTATACAAGGAACACGCAGGGCGTTACTTATTAAGTGAACCTCTTAAAGTAATTAGGGGTTGTTTATGTAATTGTAAGTGCCACAATTTAGTGTTTGAGTGATTTACTTAACGACCTATATGCTATATGCTGCTTATTTTCGGCATCCACCTGTAATGAGAACAATGAAGAAAGTACTCAGTGCCAGTAATTGCTGTCACAATCGATTAGAAATAACAAAAAGGGACAATAGGTTGCGTGTAACATTCAGATACAGATAACTGGACATACATAGCGTGTTTATCTGATGCACAAATTATGGCTACGGATCTGCTAAACTCTGTTTTTGTATCAGAAACAACGCCGCTTTCCGTGACAACGTACTCCCTGCCACCTGGTGGCCTTCGGCCAAACTCGTTTCGGTTCTGACTATTTTTTTTTTAATTTACGTCCGCCCCAACGTTAAGTTATATCGGACGGTGAATGAAATGGGTGAAATGATGCTCAAATGAGTCCAGGGTCCATGGAGCTTAGAGTTACCCGACATTTGTCTTGAAGGATAAGGGAAAACCCGGGAAAAAACCTTATCTAGGTAACCCACCCTGACCGAGACGGTTCTGACTATAAAAATTATTGTACCGCAACAATAGAGTGCAACTTTCTATCATTATTGCAATTTATGTAATTGCTATGTTGCAAATTAAGATTAATACGAATTTTGAAAGTATTACACTGCAATAGAAGGTTATAACTAGATTTTTACCGGAAATACGCGTTTTTTTAGACTCCATGATTTCTAGCCGTTTAGGGGGGAAATATTTAGTGTATGTGTGAACAACATGACAAGTCAATAAATACCAAAACTGGTATTTACGTTCAGCATCTTCTAAGGATGCGACAAGATACTCAAGAAAATGCCGTCATTCCAAACTACTTTTTACATGAAACATCTTACGACAAATATTTTCTCAATCATGGCTCTAATGATTTTTATTAAAATACACGCGTGAGATATTTTCATCAATAATTAAATGCATATATTGAATTTCCTGGAAATGTCTTCAGAAGACCTCTTTATTGTAAGTTACTTTTGTATAACTGGTAAACCGTAAGACACAAGACATTTACTACACAAAATATTATATTAATTTGAAAGGGTAGAGCCAGACTGAAAAATTCAATGTCATAGCCGGGATCTGAACCACGGATCTTCTGGTTTTCCTCTAGCCGCTCTAACCATTTGAGCTTCTGTAGCCAAGGGGACGAGATGACATTAAATTCTCCAACTGACTCGTGTTTCTCCCGGTAAACCACTAGTAGTTCTCATAAACACATGAGACAACTACCTTAATAGCGACTTACTATGCTGTAAGTACTTTAAGGCCCGGGCTTTATAGTTCGGACCACTATTAGGTGCAATTAATGGAAATTAATTGTTCTTTCACACTAGCCACGTGTGGGACACACTATGAAAGGGTAGAGCCAGACTTAAAAATGAAAAGTTGTTTATAAGAACTCCTAGTGGTTTACCGGGAGAAATGCGAGTCAGTTGGAGAATTTAATGTGATGTTAACACGTTGGCCATAGTAGCTCAAATGGTTAGAGCGGCTGGATGGAAACCAGGAGATCCTTGTTTCAAATCCCGGCTATGGCTTTAAATTTCTCAGCCTGGCTCTACCCTTTCATAGTGCGTCCTGCACACGGCTAGTGTGAAATAACAATTAATTTCTATATAGAACTTGTTAAACCACACAATGCACTTCTCAGAGTTAACCATTTCGAAGATATTCCTTTATTTTGGTTTAAATTTTCAAATATTTATGCTGTTTTCAAATGAGGACTAGTTATTTGGTTTCGTTTGTTTTTCTCGTAACCAAACATAAAGCATGAAATTTCAAAGTTATAAGTATAACATAGCGACACGCTGTTTAGACACTGAATCTGTTGTATCCTACAGTCAGATGTTTAATTGTGAACTGAAAGTAGAGAGTCATGTGAGTGCAACACGTTAAATGTTTTTCATGCATTGATTGCTAATCTAATGGTTTTTATTAACTATACTATGGCAGTGCCAATTTTGAGACAACCTCTTACTGTAAGGTGATAAGCTATTTAACCAGATCATGAGAAGCAGAGTATTTCACGATGTGTTGCTTAAAACGTACAATCTTTCAAACAATTATCGTGTGAAACTTAGTAGTGAATAATTTTAAAACTTTCTCATTTAGACAGTTCCTTATCTAAACGAACTATACGATGTTTTCCACAGTCTCTAAAGTAAGAGTTTGTCTCGTAACATTTCCTGGTTTTACAGAATTAAATAGGATGAAGCCAATTTACAAACTTGTTGCAAAAGAGACAAAATATGCGTTTAATAATTTAAAATTATATTTTAATAAAACAATGCAGCATTTTCTCGAGAAGTATATAAAAAGGTTAAGGAATATTGTACGTTGCTGTGGAGCTCTACAAACTGTGAAGTTTAACTATTATAATAGTCGTGTGCTTTTTAGAAAGAGAAAGGAATACTCACGGTCTCACTCTATGACGTAGCAGGCAAAGCAGACACGCCAGCCAACCATGCATCAGTGGCGGAGTACCCCTTCACATCTCCGTCCGATTGTTACTCTTCCCCCGATTCGCAGTTTTTTTTAATTGTTTCCGTTTATTTTCCTATCTGTTTTCTGTATTTTCATACCTATACACATAAACACCCATGCCCAAGGCGGGACTCGAACCCGCGACCCTTACGCGGCGGAACGCTAGAGACATACGTTCTAACGACCATGGCTGCGAGGGCCGGCAAACGCAGTTAGAAACTTCAAACGAATCTTCGTTTTCTTCTTCCAATTCCGAGTCTTCTAAATTTATAGCTAATCTGTCTGTAATTTCATCTATCAGACCTTCTTTCTCCCAGAAAAACTGTTCAGTTTTTTTGTACATGCTCACATGCCCTTTTCCAGTTTTCTTGGGTCATTTTTGTAATTGCATTATGAAACAAGGCTCTTACAGCGACACTTTCAAATGAAATATTATGTTTGGCAACATTATTCTTCACTTGTGCCCATATAAGTTCTATAGCATTAAAATTGCAGTGATAAGGTGGCAATCGTACTACAGTATGGCCGTGTACCTCTGCGAGACTGTCTATTTCATATACTTTGAAATTATCTTTTTCAGTTTAATTAATTCGTATAGCACTGGTTTTGTTTCTCGTGTATGAAACTCAATATTCCTATTATGAAGCCATTCCTGCATATGGGATTTGAGTGAAGATGAAGTGGGTGCTTTATTAATTTCTATGGAATGATAAGGGGCATTGTCCATAACGATGACACTATTAGACAAGATGTTAGGTAGTAATTTATTAACAAACCAATCCTTGAAAATGTTACTATCCATTTCTTCATGGTAGTCTTTGGTTGAATTTGACTTAAAGGTTGGCAAGGCATTAGGAATGCCTTGAACATCCAGCATGTACAACTATAAATTGCTGTCCTTTGCCGATTGGTGTTTTAAGAGGGAAATCACTTTCATTTTCATCAGTGATACACTTCCACGCCTTATTTCTCCTATGGTTTATATTTATCCACATTTCAAGGTACACTATAGGCCTACCTGTAGATCTCAGTTATTTAATTCGTCTTAAAAATTTAAATCTTTTAGAAAAAATATCCATTCGTTCTATTAAAAAGCGTCTTCCTTGCGAATTTTTACTGTAACTGAAATTAAGCTTTTTCATAATTTTTCTTAAGGACCACATGCTTCCTTTAAGTAAGCCTTTAGCTTTTAAAGCCTCATATATGTCCAGCAAAGTAGGCAGAAAGTCCGTACGATACAGCAAATAGATTGCTCACTTAATAGCAGCAGCTCTGAATGAATGAATTTCTGTTTTTCGTGGTCTTCTATTAGGGTGCTTCTTGCCAGGTGTTTGCAGTTTACTGCCACTAGCTTCTGCATTTTTTGTGTTCTTTTAAAATTCGTTGGACAGAACGAGAAGAAATACCTGTAACAGCAGCAGTTCTCTCAACGATACTCGTCACTGAAATAGTCGGCTTTCCACATTTCAAAGCTTCACATTCATCACTGAAGAAACTGTGAACTTTGACTACAATTTCCCTAGAATCTGAGTTTAGAACTTTCCCTCGAGATCCAACTTGAAACAACACAAACACAACCAAAATTACTCAACAGTATAACCAAATGTTGCAACACTGAAAACATTTTTAGTATCGTGTAAATCCACAAAACAATAAATTCACAGTTCTATAGCTCATACGTCACTGGCAACCTTCAATCAACACACAACGGAATGGGGGTTGGGATCGTCTACATTCCACGAATCACGACAAAGCAGTGGTTGCTGACCCGCTTACGTGTGCTAGACAAGGACAGCATTCTGTCTTACACAAGGATAGTAGAGAATACGCCAACTTAAACCTCACAGACTGTAATATCGGCACTAGGCGCCGAACGACCGACTTGCTCGAGCAGATATACGTAATAGAGGACTGGTACTCCAAAACACAAAAACGTCACTTCACCTTCCGAACTATCTAGAACTCTGGGAAGTTCCAGCTTCTATGTAAACCAGCGTATTCGCAAGTGAGCCAGTTAGTTATGTAGAGGGTACATCAAATGCGCTTCTACGAATGCGTTTGTGAGGTTCAGTGAGTGCTGCTACCACCAGACATGAAAAATGTCGTGAATTCGACTCCCGAGCGTGAAAAGAGAAACGAAGAATAGGCTGACGCAAATGTGTGTCTTTTTACGGTTTCAAATGGTGAAAAAAGTGAAGTGGCATCGAAAGTTGAACCACATCACATTAGTGAATTTGCAAAGTAAACTTAGCCAAGTCGCAATGATCGTCGAACCGGATCACAAGTGGCAGGATGAATTAAGTGAATCGACAGTGGAAGTTGAACTATACTGCACCCGTCTTAATAAACACACTTTTTGTATTACTCCACGCCCATGTGCACAAGAGTGACAGATGACAGTGACATTTTCGCCCATGTGTTACGCTATATTACATTCATACAAGTTGTATGCACAAGAGTAGCTTACCAGTAGGTTTTGTTTTGTAGGTTTTGATACCGAACTTAAGGGATACAATGCATAAAGAATCGTAATGGATTTCAAAGGAATGTATATTTGTTGTGTAACGTATGCACGTGCAGTAGAGTTGAATAGTACTGGGTTGAATAGTTGTTTTAAGAAAAGAAACGTAAGAAACAGTTTTCTTAGAAAAAGTTCTAATGGGATAGCACTTGACTCCGTTTGAAAAGGTATTCTTCGGACCCTTAATAATGACATGACCGAGACTAATAATCACAATGGAGAAAATAGTCACAATAGTAATAGTAATTTATTTCCTTTTACATCAACAAATGGAAATACAAAATCAAGATTACAAATTATAAAATCCATACTGATATATGCCATATATTCCTAAATCCCGAAAATCCTATCATGTTATCATGTTGCCCACCATTGAAAAATAATTCGGTCCCCATACACCTAACCCTAGGTTTTTGAAATAGTCACAAAGGAGTTTTGGATGAATAAGAGGGTTTTCGAGAAGTGAAAGTGACACACACACACACACACACACACACACACACACACACACACACACACACACACACACACACACACATGCACAGCTGTCACAGTGAGGACGGGCAGTCCGCGGCTTGGGGCAGATTAATAAAGTCATCGTCTTGGTCGAAGGCAGATCAGAAGCGATGGGAGAAGATTTTTATCGGTTCGTATGTACGTGAAGAACGAATTAAGTGTTAACGAATAATAAGCATTGCACATACAGTAACTCTAAACAGTGATATATTGGTAAGTCTTGGTCGGCAACTTCAAGTTTGATGTGATGATAAAAGGAAGCAATCATTAAACCAGTTTGAAACGGAAATTCCAGCGTCATTAGAACTATCCTTACTCATACATATCCACGCATACCCTGAGAGTTCCTCATTGCTTAACCCTGCGCCACCATCATTTTTCTGCGTCAGTTTTGTTCGCGGTATTTGCTCACAGGAAAGTGTGCTTCTTATGAGGGCAGGAGTATACATCACATTGGTGAAGTGACAACGTTAACTAAGTGAACTCACAGTAGAAGCTGATAGATAACAAAGTGAACTGACAAGGTGAACTAAGTGAAGTTCATGTGATCGTTAAACTAAGTCACATTAATTGACTACGTGAAGGACGTGAAGTCACAGTGATAATTGAACTAAAACACATTGGTGAAGTGATAGCGTGAACTAGTTGAAGTCATATTGATTTTTGATAGATCACATTATTGAAGTGATAACGTTAACTAAGTGAAGTCATAATGATCGTTCAACTACAAGGGTCGTCTTTTTACAATCTCCGAAAGGCTATAAAAGACAAGTTCATACAAAACAATTATTTCATTACCAAAAGTTTTGTATACTTATGGTTACTTTGCAACATAATCACCGAAAAGTTTGAGACATTTATTGTTCCTGTAAACAAGCTTTATAATACCCTCTTCAAAACATGTTACTGCCAATTATTTCAAATCAGCATCGATGTTGTTTTGAAGATGCATGCATTGTTGTGATTGTCGTTTGTTTCCGATGTGTCCAGTGTCGTATTGGATCCAAGTTTCATCTGTAGTCACAATTGATTTCATAAAGTTCTCTCCTTCATCGTGATAACAGTCAGCTTTGAATTTCTTTATCACTGTGAAGGAGAGAACTTTTTAAAATCAATTTTTACTACAGATGAAACAAACCGAAAATCACAACAATGCATGCATCTTCAAAACAACATCAATGCATATTTGAAATCATTGGCTCAAAATTTGCTGAACGTAGCTGTGTTTGACTAATTTAATATAATTTAATTTAAATAAATATCGCTTCAGCATCCAGGTGTTTGTGTTATATCGACCTGTAGGTCCAGTGCGTGCCAGACAGACGACCTTAGTTGCGAAGTCGCCTTCATATAAGATCCGTTAATTGCATTTATTTGATTGTGCGTGTGTAATTTTGAGTCGTGGTATTTCAATATCTAATTTAGGATTTGCCTGACGATTTAGTGGTATCCTTTAACTGGTTTTAACCCAGTAATCTCGGACGGTATTGCCTGAATGGTCCTTTGAAATTAGCCTGAATCGCGCCTCCGCAGGCTGTCTATTTCACTGAGAGGGTTTCCTATTCTAAAACTCTTGCCTCACATGCTCTTGAGCAATAGTAGTACTCTGTATAATGAATACTAACTTTGTCATAACTCCATCTGCACTGAACTATATCTCATCTTCATGAGGTGTCGCTCTGCAGGGTTTAGAGTTGTGTGTACAGATATTTTAAAAGCATTGCTTTGTTAGAACACACCATTTTCACTTCTCATATTTAGTGTTTAGCGATCTCATTGTTAACAAGACATGTAACAGTTTCTATACGTGCAATTGGAATGTCAGGAGACTACCGTACATGAAGTTTCTGTGTTCAAGAGCTAAGTTTTCGTTAGACATTTCAGTGGATTGGATTGTATAATATTATGGGGGGGGGGGGGACTCGGCAAGGTGTATTGTACCTATGCCCCAAGTGGGGCATCTCCGGAAGGAGAGATGAAGCGAGAGGAGACAGAGGCCGTCCAAAGGAAACACGACAATGCAGAGGGTCACTACACTTTACCACAACCAGCAGCTCACCCGACTGCGGTCCGGAAACGGATCCACCAGACCGAGCTTGAAGAGCGAAGACAGTCCTACCAGGCCACGCCGTGGCTCAGTGGTTAGACCGCTTGGCTCTCACCAAGGCGGCTCGGGTTCGATCCCAGGCGACCGCAAAGTGAGATTTGTGGTGGACAACACGGCGTTGGGGCGGATTTTCTCCGGGACCTCCGGTTTCCCCCGCCATCTCATTCCCATCTTCATCTCATGCATCATCAGTGTCACCGCCTGCGGTGCCGTATGTAGTAAAAGCGGGCGTTAAACACTATACACACACCGCCCTACTGCAGGAGAAAGGTTTATTTATTTATTTATTTATTTAATTTATTTATTTATTTATTTATTTATTTATTTGCAATTTACGTCCTCGAACGTTAAGTCATATCGGACGATGAATGAATTGGGTGAAATGATGCTCAAATGAGTCCGGGGTCTACGGAGCTTAGAGTTACCCGACATTCGTCTATAAGGATAAGGGAAAACCCCGGAAAAAACCTTATGCAGGTAACTCACCCTGATCGAGATTCGAACTCGGGACCTCTTGAACGTGAGGCGGACACGCTACCAGCTACGTTACCGAGGCGCGCCAGAAAGGTTTACTCAGAGTATATCATCCTGCCATGCACCGCCGAGACTCCCACCGACACTTCTACTCTGAAAGAGACCACCATATGAGAGATGATGTGAAATGATAATGGAGATGAAATAGAGGGACAGGAAATTTGGGGGATCTAGGATTCACCTAGCGATCCGGGAAAACACCAGAAGAAACCCATGGGTCACGTAGGTCGGCCACGCGAATCGAACCCAGTCGTCCCGAAAGCGGGCCACATACGAAACCGCCTGAGCCATCCCCCTCGGTTGACATTTCGATGAACTAATAACAAGAAAATAGCAGCCGCGATAGGCTAAAGTAATTCACACATACGACTTAAATAAATTTTTAATTTTGGGGTGAACAATGAACAAACTCATCTTTACAGCTTGAACTTAATGCAGAAATTGTCAGGATACAAGTGATAAATGTAACAATTCATTCATGGAAAAATACCGAGGTCACAGCAGTGAATGCGAATCATGCATATACACTATCGTGGCCTACCTCTTGATATTTTAAACTATTATGTTTTCATCTACAATTATATAAGGAACATTCTTTGGTTTTACATAAATATGTCATCGCCCCTGAGAGGAGAAAATCTATAACCGATTTTGCGATTATACGAGGGCTGTTCAATAAAGAATGATCACATTTTTTGTTTACAACGTACTTTTACTCATCCTCATAATTTTGAGGGTCCTTCACAAAATTGTCTCCCCTGAATGTGATGCAACTGTCCCAGCGTTTGTGCCAATCTTCAAATACATGCTGGAAACAATTTTTTCAGAGATACTTCAAAATCGTCTCCGCAGTCTTCACAACTGCTTTTGATGATGGATAATGCCTCCCGCGAAGATGTTTCTTCAAGTTAGAGAATAGAAAAAAGTCACATGGGGCTAAATCCGGACTATAGGAAGGGTGAGGGATGCACTTCACGTTGATTTTTGCAAGAAATTCAGCAACAACATTGACAAAACGCGGCCGCGCATTTTTGTGGTGCAGCATCCAGCCTGCTTCACGGAAATGTGACACCCAATGAAAAGTTCAATATTTCAGAAAATTATCTTAAGGTAATTCGTCCATCCTCTCTCACAATGGCAGCAGCAGTGTTGATGTTTTCTTCCATAAGAGCAGTAACTGGAGCACCGGGTCCGCCTTCCTTTGAAATTGATTATCTCTCCTCTTTAAACACTTTAAGTCACCTTCGAGCTGTGCTGTAGGGAAGAACAGACTCGCCTTAGGCCTCCTGTAACATTTTATAGGCCTCAACTGAAGATTTGTTGAGACGAAAACAGAATTACAAAGCCGCATATTGTTCCTCGCGTGTTACCTCCATTGCAGCGGTAGGCGATACTGAACCTGTCAGAACTTGCCCGGTACCCACAGGTGGGAACCAGGAGTACCAACAATGGAACTACTACGGCGTGTTTGTTTCATATTAAGCTAACAAAACATAATAAGATTGAATTTTAGTGCGAAAATTTATGACCGTAAAAAAATTATGATGATTCTTTATTGAACAGCCCTCGTATTTATCTTAACCTAATATTTTATTTCAGGATATTTAAGCCAGTCTATATCAATTTGACAAACATTTTCATTTTGCACAAACGACCTTAATTAAAGAATATACGTTTTGGAAGGGAGTATAGTCGAAGTTTAATTTTCGAAACTTGTTCTCAGACACAGAACTTCATGTTGAATGTATGTTCCTTTAACTCTCCTTTAAAAATTACAAGAATGTAATTGTACAGTACTGTGATTTTTAACACAATTTCAATGTATTCATTTTTCTTCCATGCTACAACAACATTCTACTAGGTATTTCAGATTTTATTTCTGCTCCAGTCCATTTTACAAGTAATTGTGGGTTTTCTTTAAACGCTTAAAAACGTATCTTTGGAGTACGCTCTGGTTAAATACTAACAAGGGAACTATCACTCTACTCACACGGCTACGCATCTGAAAATTTCATGCTACGAGGGTGGGTAAAAAAATTGCCTCCTATTCTTTTTCTGTCTCTTTTAATTGCCAATAAAATTGAATCCAATTTACATAGCTTGAAAACTACAATATTGACGATTAATTTGTCACTATTCAATATAATCTCCGTCATTTTTCACAGTTTTGCTCCACCTTTAAACTAGGGCATGTATTCCAGTGTGGTAAAACACACGGTCTTGCTTCCTAAGCCATTGAGGCACGGACGCGTTCACAGCCTCCTCATCTTCAAAATGAATCCCACGATGAGCTTCCTTTAGTGGCCTGAACAGATGGAAGTCTGATGGTGCCAGATCAGGGCTGTATGGGGGGTGAGGTAAGACTTGCCATCCCAATGTCTCAATTTCTGCAGTGGTTTAACGGCTGATATGTGGTCTTGCATTGTCATGCAAAAGAAGAACATCCGACATAGTTTTTGTTGGGCGAACTCGGCGAAGAAATGCTTTCAGCCTTTTGAGAGTTCTGACGTATTGGGCAGAATTTATTGTGCATACCTGCTCCAAAAATGAGTAACAAGTACACACTCTGCATCCCAAAACACTGTCACCATAACTTTCCCTGCCGACCGCTGAGTTTTGAATTTTTTCTTCTTCGGTGACGTTGTGTGATGCCATTCCATTGACTGCCTCTTAGATTCAGGTTCAAAAAAATGAACCCACGTTTCGTCTCCAGTAACAATTTTTTTCCAGAAACTCCTCTCCCTCCAAATTGAAGCGCTGCAAGTGTTCGGAGGCTATTGTTTTCCTTGTTTCTTTGTTTTGGGTGGTTAACAATCTTGGTACCCAACGTGAGCAAACTTTTGAGTAACACAATTGTTGAATAATCGTCATCATACTGCCTTTACTGAGGGAGGTAATGCGACACAACTCACCTGTTGTTACCCGGCGATCACCGCGAATGATGTCATCGACTCGCTGTATGTTGCATGGAGTCACTGCAGTCACCGGCCTGCCACTTCACTTTTCATCTGCCAATGTGTTTGCCCTTCAGCTTCGTTACAGCGACGAACCCTCGTACTTATGTACGTTCCGTATTACAAAATTCATTTAAGCTTCCATAGAAGTCTCAGCAGTGCATCCCACAAAGGTATTAATTTATATAACAAACGTCCAAAGCATATCAAGGAACTCAATAGTAAAAACTTTATAAAAGCAGTGAAAAGTATTACAGATAGAAATATGTTTTAGTGTGAAAGACTGTCGGACTAAGCAATGTATAGTTAAAGCCATTCTTCTCTATACAGGACACATAAAATTGTTGTTATTATATATAAGTATACATTCTTCTTCTTTTCGTTCCACCCTCTTTTGGGTACGTTTAATCAGTCATTTCCCTATGGGTTGTTCTTTTCATTATTATACATTAATAAGTATACAATAATTATATTAAGTATGCTTTCATTATTGCGAACTTTACGTTTCTTGTGTTATTTCACTTATTAGTTCTTAAGGAATTTTAACCATTTAATATGTTTTAATTATGCTATATTGAAACTTAAAGTTGCTACTCAGATTTTTTCTTTCTATGTATATAGCAAATTTTGACCACAATATTGTTTTACTTGTGTATTATTGTACTCTTGACGAAGCCATGAAATTGTAAACCTCTTACAACGGCGTGAAAAGACACACACACACACACACACACACACACACACACACACACACACACACACACACACACACACACACACACACACACACACACACACACACACACACACACACACACATACACACACATGCACGCGCGCCTTGATAGCATAGATGGTAGCGTTTCTGCCTCACGTTCAAGAGGTCCCGAGTTCGAATCTCGGTCAGGGTGAGTTACCTGGATAAGGTTTTACCGGGATTTTCCCTTATCCTTCGAGACGAATGTCAGGTAACTCTAAGCTCCGTGGACCCCAGACTAATCTGAGTATCATTTCACCCATTTCATTCATCGTCCGATTGACTTAACGTTGGAGTACGTAAATTACAAGGAAAACAACACACACGAACACATATGCGATGAAGACCGACTGAGGTACTGTCTGCCCAGCACAAGAAGGCAGGCTAGAGGAATGTGTAACGTAATCACTTTTGCTTCGCACAGTGTTTGTGCTCGCCTTCCGAGTATGGCAAGTATGCTATTATGTGTTTCAAATGGGAAAGTGTTTGTCCTCGAGCGCTACTAGATGAGCAACCAATCGGAGTCCTGCGGTGTTGTATTGCATTCCCGCTAAGTGGTGTGTGAGGAGCGCCAATCTAATCAATCTGTATGAAATACTATTCGCGCTAAGGCAAAAATTCAGATTTTGCCGAAACTGATCCATGTGGAAGGTAGAGAGTAATGTATCTAACATAACCATGAAAACCCCATATTTGTAGCTCCAATAGTTTTTCTAATACAAATAAATAAACCACTATTACCTGTGTTATAACAATAAATCGTGACGTAAGCACTGTAACGAATATCATTATTGGTTGGCATGTATGCGTGTACGTATATTTATAATTACTCAGAACTGAAACGTAAATGACATGACGTGATAAAAGAATTACTTTGAATAATCCAATTCGATTGAGAGGAAACAATAAATTTCCTGCTGCCCTGGCAGAACGTGTCCGGTCACATTATATCTTTGTATATGAATGGTTCCTAATATCTATTTACTCTAAAGAGTTCAAAGTGGTTGGTGTGTATGTATATACATATACTCTTAATTACTCAGAACTTAAATTTAAACTACTGACATGAGGTGATAAAAGAATCACTGTGAGTAAGTCAAGGTGTTAATTTCGAGAAAGGGCAAACACTTCATTTACTGTTAGCCTGTGGAATGCTGTATGCTTATGTTTATGAATGAATGCTGGATAAGAAGTGTTTATGTACTCTGGAGAGTTCAGATCAATATCATTCAGTTGTTCTTTACACAACAGTAGAGTAAGAGTCGAATAGTGGAATGGCTTCTTGCGGTGAATTTTACTCGCCCATACGTAATACCTATCACTGCAGTTGCTACAAAGAACATTAGGTCTATCAACATGGCTGATTCATATGCACTCTGATACACTAATTTCCTAGTAAACAGATCCACTAACAGAGCAGATAAACGATCCAAACCCCCCTCCCCTTCATTTCTTCTCTTGCCTTCTTGTGGTGGGCAGGCAGTAATATAATCCATGGCATAAACAGCCCTCAAGCGAGCCAGAGGAGGCCAACCCAACTGCCGGCCTCACGCCCACATACGTGAGGTAGAGCTAGGTGATCATCCAACCGATACGGGGAGGAGATGTGGTCAGTATCTGGGCATCCCCAGCCGGAAAGTTGACGTTCTAGATCAGGGTTCCCTACCTATCTTAGCTTCTCAATTTCCTTACCATGCTGAATAGGCAACGTCACATACCCGGGACTTAAACCGAGTGAGGTGCGTCGGCGTTTCTACAGCTCCGACTACAGACCAACACATTAATATGTGGTTTTAGATCATAAAACGTTAGTGATACCGGTGATACAGGACTTCAATGAGAGATAGTTCCAACTTAATGAAGAATGGTAAATTTTATATTTGGGGATATCATTATAGAATTGTATCTGGAAATGTTGATTTTATTGAACCTGGCGGTACTTGCAATGCCAGGCCCTAACACTCCATCAATTTTCAAAAATAAGTGGAGGCATTTAGCAGATATTAAAATAAGATTAAAAGAGCTTCCATTGATCGCAATTCCACTATATCGTAATCTATATCAGGGGCGGCTTCTGAGGTAGTGCCGCTGTGCCATGGCACCATCTGTATGAAAACGAAAGAACGAGAAGTGTATAGGAAATGCGCAGAAAAGGTTGTTTCTGTGTATCTGCTCCATCGTGTGAATAGCCGAGTTAAACCCAAGCGCTCTGTCCTGATTGTTTTCCGTGGCTTGCCGCCGATTCCAGAATTCTTATACACGACTTCTTATGGGAGAAGGTAGTGACGAGATTTCTCTGGCGCATAACTTACATCCGCTAGAGTGCAGTAAAGCACGGGATTTTAAATATCTGTCTCTGTCGCGAAATCGTACACGAACGTTTCGTATCACATTCTCTATGAATTGTGTTATCAAACTTTTACTGTGCTCGTTACACCTGTGCGTAACAGGAGTACGGATGTAATAAATATATATTTCCGTTTCCCTGTACATTCTGTTTGGTACAGCATATTATAAAACAGGATGGATTATTGATAAGATTACGTAAATCGTTCGAAATTGTTACACATATTTATATTTTAACAACCCTTATTTATTTATTTTTTATTTATTCATTCCTTTATTATTTATTTATTTTTCATTATTAATTTATTCACTTGCTTATTTATTTGTTTATTTATTTATTTGTGTATTTATTTATTTAATTTATGTATTTATGTATTTATTTAGTCATTCATTCATTTATGGCACCACCAATACAGTGCCTCACCGGCCACCCTAATCTTTAACTCAATCCACAAAGTAAAAAGGATTTAGGACCGATTTGTTACCAAAATACATATTTAGCATTATTACATATGCTTTCAGCGCCATCTCTGAACGCTACACCGAACTATATCGCAATTCACTTCTCTTCAGTTTACGCTGAATGGGCGTCACACAGCGGAGCCGGAGAACACTACAACTTCAAACACGCCTGCATTTCGCCGCGAAGTTCAAATCTCTGAAAACTTGGATACGTAAAAGAGGCTACAAATTAGTTTCATCATTAAACTCACAGCCCACCTCGCTAGTGTAGATGGTAGCATGTCTGTCTCACGTTCAAGAGGTCCCGAGTTTCGGTCAGGGCGAGTTGCCTGGATAAGAGATTCTCCGGGGTTTTCTCTTATCCCGGAATATGAATGTCGAGTAACTCTAAGCTCCATGGACCCCGAACTCATTTGAGCATCATTTCAGCCATTGCATTCATCGTCCGATATGACAATAAAAATTAAACTCGATGCATAACCAACTAATTCACACTCCTTAAATACTATCACAAATATTTCTTATCGTGCAAGATAACACTTCAGACAGTGTTCTGACGGTGGCAGTACATAAAAACGCTGATATTCCATCATCACACCTGGTAGCACAGAACCAACAATTTCTGAGACTAGCAGTACAAATAATGTACCTAAAACTTTAAACACTCAGTTATGATACCGCTAAACTCTCTGGCGCTAATAAACCTATACCTGGCCCTTATTAAACTCACACTATTTACATCTGCTTGTAAGTGTAGCAGATGTAAATTGTCTTGATATAATTAGACATTTTTCTCTTTAAAAGCAGACATTTTATTACATTTAACCTAATAACCAGGGCCTGATATTTAAATGGTGTAAACCTTCATTTTAGGTTTCTTGTGTGCTGAAAGTAATGTTTCTTTTTTAAGATTTTGCTTCGTGGTTTGGTACAAGGACCAGCATTTACGTTTGTCTTAGATCTACAAGACATATTTATGAACCTTTTTTTTTTTTTTATAAAAGTTGACGTTAATAAAAATATAAAAAAAGAGAGAGTAGATGTTACTGTTTCTTTTGTATGCTACTTTTCGTTATTGAAGTAGATATGTATCCAAAGTTTTATGCGTAAACGATTTCCAAATATCATGTAACATATTGGGTATGAGAAAAAGTTCTTTGACATAATTGGAACGTGCAGCAGCAGGTCTTATGGGCAATTGTCCTGTATAGTTTTCTACGTTTAATACTAACATTAGAACTTTCATATCTTAAAACCCATCTTTGTGTTGAAAAATCTGATGTAAAACCACTGCAACGCCAGAGTGCAGGAGCAGACACAGTTTAGTGAACTCATGTGCACGTCGCAACATCGGCCCTCCTTCTCCCAGACCTTTCTGCAAGGTTGTCACCTTTCCCGATACGTCATTGGTATCGTACAAGGTTTCGTCTAAATAATCTTATGTCCATTACTGCAAAACTTCCTTAGTTTTGACATCGTGAGACACAACGAATTTCTGCACGTAATGAAACAGATCAAGTGGAAGTTGGAACTTTGGCAACTGAGACTCCACGTGGAGTAAACATGCGACTGTCACTTCGAGAAAATCAGGGCTGCTATTGATCCTCAACGACAGTGTTCCATTTCTGAAGTGTGGAGATAGATTTATGACGGTCATTAGTGGGCGGGAGGGTAGTTTCCTTTGAGGGGCAAACTGCACTCGCGTTCACTAGACAGATTTCTACTGCGTGTGTGTGTGTATGTGTGTGTGTCGTACTTGTGTTAATTGTGTTGTTAATGCCAGAGGTTCTACTGCCATTAGTCCTGGACCCGTAGGACCAAGGACCCGGGCCTCCTTCGACCAGGGAGTCACCGAGCTTTCCCAAAAGGGCGCCTGGTGCCTCCGTGGGGCTTTCCATAGGGCAAGACCTAGAGACTAAAAAGCCCCCCCCCCCCATCTGGTCCTATGTATATCGTACTGGGAAACTTCCTTAGTTTTGACACATATATCGCCAAGCTACAATTCTACTGGATTCCATAATAACCCTTATCTTATTCAAAGTGCGGTATTTGAAACCCAGCTCCTTTAGGAGACCGCGCAAAGTGAAGCGCCCATAAGGAAAATCACAAATTTCTTGCAAATGTGCAACCAATTCGTCTAAGGTGGGCGCTCTCCCTTTTGCTTAGAATCTATAAATTTCTCGACGAATTAAATCGCATGTGAAATTATCTACTTTAGAAAAACATTTCCTTTTGTTTTCACACTTGATCGGCGTATTTGGTATTCCTTTCGTCACAATATTTCTTACTGTATTTCTGTGAATACCCAGAATTTATCATCAGGTTCATTGCACGACCCCTTACCAAGATTATTTTTCAGCAAATATTTATGTGTGTTCAAAAGAAGCGCTTGAATTTGCTTAGAAGCAGTTCCCGTTATAACTTTGTTTTTTGAAGCTTTTCCAGTAATATAACTCGGCCCAGTTATTCACACTATTGTCATCACTTTGATTATTTTCACTTGGCTGACAGTTATCTACTACTTCATTTGCATTTACCAGTGCATTTCCCTCCCACGGTCTCCACATCGTGACACACAACGTATTTCTGCACGTAATGAAACAGATCAACTGGAAGTTGGAACTTTGGCAACTGAGACTCCACGTGGAATAAACATGCGACTGTCACTTCGAGAAAATCAGGGTTGCTATCGGTCCTCAACGACAGTTTTCCATTTCTGAAGTGTGAAGATAGATTTATGACGGTCATTAGTGGGAGGGAGGGTGAGTTCCCTTTGAGGGGCCAGCTGCACTCGCGTTCACTAGACAGCCTTCTACTGCGCTTTCGTCTGGAGATCTGGTGTGTGGAGAGGAGAGTAGCTTTTGATGATATTAGTGTGGTGATTAGTGTGTGTTTTGTCAGTTCTAAGGTTTTTTTTAATTCTTGTGGAAAGTATGGAATAAGATAAATAAATAGATCCTAGAAGGGAGCAAGTGATGGTGGATAATTATTGGAGTAGTTTTGTGAAAGGAATATTGTGTGTATACAAGAGAAAGAGAGTGATGGATTTTGTAATTTAGTTTTAAATTTTGTATGTTTTCTCTTCGTCTGTACTTAACACCTGTATTTAAGATTTCAGTTGTATTCATTAATATTTATAGGCTGTTATGTGTTATTGTGCTGTTTAAGACTTGAAACAAATTAATAGTAATATTTTTTTGAGATTGGCTTTTTTAATTATACTTTTAATTAATTTTAGACTTTTTTTATAAATTTTTAATTTGGAGTGATATTTTGCTTTTAAAATTACTTTGGTTTCGATACATTAAGTTCATATTTTCTTTATTTAAGGAGATAAGAGTTGATATTTCAACGTAAATGTGATCTTTGGGTTGTAAAATTTTACCTTTTTGCTAAATTTTGGATTCTGATGTTTAATATTTCCCAATATATACACTGATGTATATCTAGAAAGATTAGGTATATTTGAAAACTTTTTGAGTTTTTAAGGTTTTGTATCTGTTAAGTATGAATTTTGAGTAGTATGAATGTTGAGTATTATATAAATTTTAATTTATACTGTACTATGTGTTATTTAATAGTTAAAGTATCATAATGGTTCAATGCTAATGTAAAATTAAAATACTCTGAAGCATGATTTACAATAGGAGCAGGGACATATTTAAGGGCGGTCCAGGGGGCCAGGACCCCCCAAATGAATTATCATTTCAAACCTTTAATAAATATGTATTTAAAATGAAACTTAGTTTAAAATAAAACGAAAACGTTTATTCAAGCTTCTCATCTTAACGTCTCTATTCACTGTCAGGCAAACATGAAGCTATAAAATAGATAAACCAAAAGTTACTGCACAGCAGCTGTAGAACTCGTTAAAATACACAAATAATTTCAATTATAATAATTTATCGCAAATTTAACCAATTCCGATATATTATAATTTGTTCATTAGAATTCCCAGATACTTAAAGGTATGTAATTTTTAACTTCTAACTTTCTATTCCCTTTTTCATTTAAGGAGAACTAATACTTCAAATGCATCAATCAGTGGTTCGCTTTTTAAATATGTGATTATTGCTTGTATCATTTTATCCCAGGTATAAGAACAAAAAATGTGCAATGAGCAAGGACTTTCTGCAGACTTTATCCAAAGAAACAAGACAAAAACAAACTTTTCTAAGAACAACTTGTAGAAGCTCGGGTGGAGAAACTCATGTGAATATAATATACTACATGTTTCTTTTACTAACATGATAAAAGTACATCCCTGATTACTTATTTATTAAAAGCAAATACTTCAACACAGATTTCTGTACCCCCCCCCCCCGGAAATTGATTTATAAATACGTGACTGAATAAGAGAAATTTAGAGGTTGTTTGGTTACCAGTACATAAGTTACCGCCAGACTCAGAGGGTGTTTGAAAGGTAGGTTTTTCTTTTTTTAATTTACGTCCTCCAAAATTGTCATATCGGACGATGAATGGAATGGGTGAAATGATGCTCAATGCGTCCGGGGTCCATGGAGGTTAGAGTTACCCGAAATTCGTCTTAAAGGATAAGGGAAAACCCCGGAAAAACCTTATCCAGGTAACTCACCTTGATCAATATTCGTACTCGGGACCTCTTGAACGTGAGGCAGACACGCTACCATCTACGCTACCGAGGCGGGCGAAAGGCAGATATATGCATATATGTACCTATATATATATATATATATATTGTTTGGTTTTTAAATAGCCGGTTACCGGTTAATTGTTTATTGGATACCAGTAATGTATTAGCTTAGGTTAAAACCCGTGACACTACAGTTCATATCGGACCAGGGCCTGCCAACCCAACTGCCGGCCTCACGCCTACATATGCAAGGTAGAGGTGGATGATCATCCAATCTATTCGAGCTCCTCAATTTCCTCGCGATGCTGAATGGGCACCCGTCATACACCCGGGACTTAAAATCCACACCCCCAGGGGTGAGTTCGAACCCGGGCCGCATTCCGTGGCAGGGAACAAAACAATGATGCCTTAGTCCACTATGTTACTGCGCATGACATTAGTGTAGGTAGTTTTGTTTGAGTTTGTTAAATATTTTTGTAAATGAATATATTTTATTATATATTTGGAAAAAAACGGTAAGGCATTTTAAAATGGCTAAAAGTAAGTCGTGTTTTTAAATTTATTATTGCATGTTTATTTTACTGTTTCTTATTGTTTTAATGTTTTTAATATTATCTGTAGAAAAAATTTGTAAATATTATAAAAAGTTAAATAAATGTAAAACTTTTAAATATTTATACCCTGCCTTGAGACATTCGGTGCCATGGTATGGTACTGCTTAGTTTTATTTACTTATTTGTAGCTTAAACCCCTATATTGAACTCCTAACGATACAAGAATATATTTTCTGGATACATAGACAGAGCATCTTTCTGTGACTGGATCTCACTTTCAAACAGAGAATGAGCTTCTGGTCATAAAACAGCAATGTCCTTCTGTATGTACCAAGGCTGTATTTAACAATCAAGTTTGACATTTAAAAGAAGATACGTAACATTTAATCAGCTTCTCCACGTGGAAGGCTATAATTATGACAAGAAGCACGTGTTCCTTCTTGATAGTCGGAACATATAAACAAATTTTAGAAATTATCTCACGTCAGGAAAGATACACAAATGGAGACTTCATTAGACAGGTTTAAGATCATCCTCATAGATTATGGAAAACAATGTGTTGCTTCTTTAAAGAAAGAAAGAACCTTCTATTACGTTCTCTTTGTATGGCAAAAAGATAAAAGATGATTAGGGACTTCCCATTTGGTAAATGTAAGTGCTGAAAAATTCAAACAAATAATAACGAGTATCTCTGAAATGGTTCATTCCATAAAAAATTGAGTTTGACATTACTCGTGTATTTTAACAAGTTCTATACTTTTGGGTAATAAGAATTTGTCTTTTTATTACGGTTTATCACTGATACGAAACTCATCCTCTTAAAATTCAAAATACGAGTATACATTGTATTTATCATGAAATTATCTTAAACATATGGTATCGTAATCAAAATCAATACAGACATTTTCGAAAATCCTTGCATTAAAGAGTACACTAGGTTGGTGGAGTTTGTTTAAAATCTTTGTGGCACATTCTTGGAAGATGCAAAAATTAAATAAGAAGTTTGGTATTTAATCTAATTCTCATTTTTGAGCTGTGTTGTTGTTCATGCGGGCGCACGTGTACACACACACGCTCACAAACACACATGGATACACAAGGATCTTTAGTAAAAAATTGTTTTTTGGTGGTGGGGATTCAAGGGACCTCAAAATTTATATGTTCAGTAAAATCTCTGCATCCACTGTTTGTATGATATGGATTACCTTATCGAACTAGGCACTATGTAAAAATGAACGAACACTTACTATTTTAGAAGAGTATGCTTTTGAACCTTCAATAAATAACAAGGAAAATCTCGGAAATGGCTACTCCAAAATAAATATTTTACATATATTGTTTGCTTTAAGGAGGTCTAGTTTGCGGCAGTACTATCTCTCCGCCTCACGGCTGCACGTACCTTGGTCGACGTCGGGACTCCTTCCTCGGTCTCCACGTCGTCGTCGGCTGCTTGCTTTACCCTTGGCTCTAGCTGCTTCTCCTGCATGGATTCTTTTTTGGGTTCTCAGGGTGTTAAGGTTGAGACAACACAAACCAACGATAATCTCTGAACTGCTATAATTTGTCCTTACACTTGTGGAACCCGGGCACTCTTAAATAACTGCACTTTCGCCGGACATTTTATAATACATTTTATTGGACGCGGCAATTCGTCTGACACACCAGACGGATGTATACAATACACTTGACTGCAATGAGCAATGAGCAACAAACGAGGACCGAATGGGGTTTGCTACCCTCTTATATACACAGCACGGCGTCACAAGGAAAAGCTAAGAGGATATTCACCTGTGTAACGGTACAGTAAAATACCTAACATTCCTTCTATTGTCTGACATCCGCCCTTCATAGACTGTCGCCCGGGAGTGCAGTGTTTCTCACGTATATCTGCCCAGGTTCGTGACAATATTTTACATCAAAGTCTACAATTTTACTTTCACTAACATAACTAGTTACAGTTCTTAAATTTATGAATAATTATTAAACATATTACATCATTAAATGAATTATTTATCCGAGGACCAAAGTTCCTGTTTCAAGTTGTTCTATCTCTTCTTCCTTAGTAGTTATGTATATGCCATTCAGAATGAGGAGGACTTCAGAGACCATTCCTAAAATATTTATGATATGCATTTCATTGTCATTAAAATACCTTAAACATATGGTACTTTACTCAGAAGATATTAGTGTGGAAATAATAGATTTGGAAAACATTTTTAATATAAAGCTTAATTTAGGGTGCCGGACATTTCTTGAAAATTATTGAAATGTGTTGGGTTTAAGTATATATATATATATATATATATATATATATATACCCGCATTCGGGAGCCTGCGTTCGATTCCCGTGGCAACCCACCTGATCCATGGGTTTTTTCGGGGATTTCCCGGGTTGCCAGGCGAATGTTGGGTAGGTTAATTAACTCCCCTGAATTTCCCGTCCCTTCATTTCATCTCCATTATCATTTCATATAATCTCTTATTCGGTGGTCCCTTTTAGAGAGTCTCGGTGCTGCATGGCACGATGATATGCTCTTGGTTAACACTTCCTACTCCGGGCCGACCTAGTGGGCCGTGGCATGCCGGTTGTACTGTCCTGCGGGGAGTTTCCGACGTAGGGACTCTGCTCTCTGCAATGTAGTGACTCATTGGGGCTACCAACCTATGTTTCCTCTCGCCTCATCCTTCCTCCATTTGGGCCATAGGTACAATAGAACAAGACTGGGATTCCGTGCCAAGTGCCCTCCGTAACGTAATATAATCCAATCCTAAGTATCGACTTTTTTATTTTCTAGTTATGCTACGAATAGACATCTAGAAAACACACCACTAACAGATACCGCACGCACGTACAAACATGCACACATGGACGTTTTTGAAATGCTATTTTTTATTCAAAGACCTCAAAACGTATATTAATTCTGAAATCTCTGTATCTAATTTTTGGATGCAGAGCAATATCTCATCTGCTCACCAGGTAGGTCTTGAAGAAAGTAATAACTTTATAAAGAGCGGTTAGTACATGACATTTTTGAAGTAGTAATCTTTTTCTAAATTAAAATTCTTCATTATTTTACAGTAGTAATAAGAACATTTTATTTAATCAGAATAAACTTATGTGGAACACTCATGCAACATTTTCTCTCCTCTACCAGTTCATATTCCTACAAAGTACGTCTCATGTAACCATGTTATGTTTTTCTTTTAAGTTATTGAAAACTTTTTATACTTATACAAAGCACTTTTAGTTTAGATAACAAAGTAAAATTATTCAAAAGAGTAGTAAACGTGTATTGAGGTTGCCGTCCAGTGACTGTCTTCATTTTAACTGTAAGATTATTTCGAATTAGTAGATCTGTGTGTCGTTTTCGCTTCAATCTTCTCCGTGCTGGTGCTTGTGGCATATGCTAAGGAATCTGTCTCAGAATTTCATTTTCATGTTCACCAAAGAAAGTGAAGAGGCGTGTGTACCAGGAGTAAGTAATTCTTGGTGTAATGTTGAATTGTGAATGTACCAAGGTGCAGGCGCAAAACCCGATTTTGTAAAGTCTGTATTCTGTTGATTTGCGTTTTGGATGCTGAACTCTTAATTTAACAACCATATACCCAAATAGGTCTCATTAGCGAGAAGTAGATGAGTCTTGTGGGCAACTGATGATTTACCAAACCGAAATATTTCAGGTTTGTACTTGCAGATGTCAGATCTCCGAAAAAAGGTTTAGCTGACTTTGTAATTTACGTCCTCCAACGTTGTCATATCGGACGATGAATGGAATGGGTGAAATGATGCTCAAATGAGCCCGGGTCCATTGAGTTTAGAGTTACCCGACATTCATCTTTCAGGATAAGGAAAAACCCCGGAAAAACCCGAATCTAGGTAACTCACCCTGACCGAGATTCGAACTCGGGATCTTTTGAACGTGAGGCAGACATGCTACCACCATGCTACCGAGGCGGACATTAGCTGATTATGATGAAGATGATGAAGATGATAATGGTGAAAAGTAATAATAATAATAATAATAATAATAATAATAATAATAATAATAATAATAATAATAATAATAATAATAATAATAATAATAATAATAATAATAATAATAACAATAATAATAATAATAACAATAATAATAATAATAACAATAATAATAACAATAACAATAATAATAACAATAACAATAACAATAACAATAACAATAACAATAACAATAACAATAACAATAACAATAACAATAACAATAACAATAACAATAACAATAACAATAACAATAACAATAACAATAACAATAACAATAACAATAACAATAACAATAACAATAACAATAATAATAATAATAATAATAATAATAATAATAATAATAATAATAATAATAATAATAATAATAATAATAATAATAATAATAATAATAATAATAATAATAATAATAATAATAATAATAATAATAATAATAATAATAATAATAATAATAATAATAATAATAATAATAATAATAATAATAATAATAATAATAATAATAATAATAATAATAATAATAATAATAATAATAATAATAATAATAATAATAATAATAATAATAATAATAATAATAATAATAATAATAATAATAATAATAATAATAATAATAATAATAATAATAATAATAATAATAATAATAATAATAATAATAATAATAATAATAATAATAATAATAATAATAATAATAATAATAATAATAATAATAATAATAATAATAATAATAATAATAATAATAATAATAATAATAATAATAATAATAATAATAATAATAATAATAATAATAATAATAATAATAATAATAATAATAATAATAATAATAATAATAATAAACGCGCACTAGTGCAGTTGAGATTGTAGAAGACTGTACTGATCTACTTTACGGAGGAGATTCGGCACGTAGGTCCATACGTGATCTATTGCACCTATGTCCCCAAGTGGGGTACCCCGAGAGAAAGAATGAGGCGAGAGGAGACAGAGGGCGCCTGTCCCAAAGAGTAAGGACAGTGCAGAGGGCAGAATACCTACACTTACTCAGAATGTTGTAGTTAACTTATTTTGTCTTTTGAGCTGAGTTCCGTAATTGATCTGTAGTTTTTCTTGTTTAAAGTGAAAGGATGTGGTATTTGGACAGTTTTGATTACACAAATAGCATACATTCTTTTTCAGAGACAATGTGAGAGTTTGTGCCTTGGTCATTTGCAGTTTCAGCGGAATTCCAAAGAGCAGAACAGATCTTCCACGAAGCAGCCCGCAATTGTTTTGACGTTCTTGATAGATACGGCGTAAGTACATTACCGGTCACCTTCGGAACCAGCATGTATTTTATGCCCGCGTCGGACACAGAGTGCAATGCAACAATGGCCATGGCGATGCTCTGGAAAGATGCTACCACTCTACCTGTGCTACGTAGAGGAGTTTCACAACCTTACTCTGAGGAAGCACCAGCTGCTCCTACTGGGCTTTTTCCAGCTATCTATCAGTATTTGGTACCGTCTTCCCTGCACCCATCCGTCAGTAACCAGCTGGCCTCCATTCTTCTGTGTAAGCGCGAGGTATCATTCCAGGATTTGATGAAGAAGACCCCACGTGTCCCTCGGAGAGTATCTTCCCCGGTACTCAGTCGTTTCCCTCATGCTCTTCGACCATTTGTGAAAGTCCTTGACCAAGTGGTCAAGTCCTTGACTGGGCATAACATCGGTAGTTCTTCGTCGAACTTTGCATGGTCGAACCTCTGTCCCTGTCATATCAAAGGGTTCTTGTCCATGAAGTAGTGGACCTCCATCCGCAGCCACCTCCATCCTCAACGCGGCTGTCAGCGCCTCCTGGATGGTCTTGTAGTCACTGAGTATCAGACCCACTCTTAACTCGGGGTTTCGTACCCCATAGAACAAAGAATAAGCAGTGATCGTTCGGGAGGCTCACTTATGCTGCTTACCAGCTGCTTAATCATCAGGGTGAACTTCTCTGACGTCTCCTCTGGCTGTTGAAGTCATGACTTAGGCTGGCTACAATTACGGTGGATTCCAGAGCCTCGGAGATGTCCCCGATCACCACTGATATCGGAATCGCGTTCAGAACCTTTTGCCATCCCTGGACCTGGCTAAAAGTTCTTCGGTCTCATCTTCCGCAGATAATCGGTTATGGGTGCCGATGGAGGCAAACTGTCTGCCGAGGACTTTCAAATTCGACGGTCCGTCGTACGTGAGTGGCTTCACACACTCGGATTCGATTCGCGTCCTGATTACTAGAACTATAAGCTCTTAATTGTTTCGCTAAGCATCTCTTCCGTCATGGCGTTCAGTTGCTTAGCACTGCGGTGTACTCCTTCCTCCAGGACGCTAACCCGTTCCCCGACGTCTTTCAGACTAATGATCCGTTCCAGTTCGGTAACCGTTGGTCAAGGACTTTAATTTTCCCGCAGAGTTCTTCTAAGTTTTTCCTCGTTCCGGATACTTACTCATCGATATTGTTTGGCGGATTTATCATTACTTTCTATATAACTTCGGTTCTTCATTAACACTTTTCATTTTTTATTCCATCTTGTCCATGCCGGGTTTCATTTCAGTCTTCTTTCTGTTTTCATTTCGTCCTTCATCTTCTCCATGGCGGATTCCATTTCCGATTCCCCTTGTCCATGGTGGATTGCATTTTACTCTTCATTTCTTCCATTTTAGCAAATAATGTTTGAAATGTGTCCTTTATTTGGGCTTCTTAAACACACTCCTGCCCGATTCGGTAGCGTAGATGTAGCATGTCTGCCTCACGTTTAAGAATTCTCGAGTTCGAATCTGGATCAGAGTGAGTTATTTGGATAAGGCTTTTTCAGGGGGTTTTCGTTGTCCTTAAAGACGAATGTCGGGTAACTCTGACCTCCATGGACTCTTGGCTCCTTTGAACATCATTTTATTCATCGTTTGATATGACTTAGCGCTGGAGGACGTAAATTTAAAAAACAAATTATCCGACCCCTGACGCCAAAATCACAAAATGACACTACCAAGTTGTACTCACTTTATTTGTGACCAAAACTGTTAGCGCAGCACCAAATGAAACTTAATTTCACTTTTGTTCTCTAAACATTTCCGTATGGTCCATGCTTATTTGTGCCTCTGTTGTAACAACTTGGATGCGACTCGTAAGGCTAAATGACTTTTCACAACTCTGCTGGCCGACTGTCTGTCTCTCTGACTAGCTGGCTTCAGCGCGTCCTCGGGTCACGGTGCAAATGTCTGAGAAGAATCTCGAAATAGATTGTTCCAAATTTAATCGGAGCGGCAGAAAAGAATGCGACATATTTCCTCGATTTTTGAAGTTAGGCAGCGGCTGTCCATGAACGGCTCATTGTGGCGTTTCGTGGTGGTGTGATGGCGTGACTTACGCTTGATACTCTGCGGTAGGTATTCTTAGACGCCGTGACAGTGTTAATTTCCTGTGAAGACTTCGTAACCTCTAGTGGCATTTTTCGACAGCAACCAGATGTGTATATTCTCATAAGTCATGGCTACAAGAGAAAGGTAGCTCTGAGAAAACCTGTTGAGGTTAATGAATATGTGGAATTGGAATTGGATTATTTCGAAGAGGACTCGGCACGGAGGTCCAAACTTGGTCTATTGCACTTATGCCTCCAAAAGGGCATAGGAAGGAAGGATGAGTTGAGAGGAGACAGAGGGCGGTCGTCTCAAGGAGGCATGACAGTGCAGAGGACAGTTTGCGTACATTTCACTTAGATGGAAACTACCCCCGGCAGGTCAGGATAATGGACCTTCCACCTTACAGTGGTTCTGAAACAGTCCCACCACTAGACCTTAGTTCGGAGACCGGCAACCGTGCTACCGGAGGAGGAATTGATTTACTCAGAGCATATCATCCTGCCAAGCACCGCCGAGACACCAGCCGACACTTCCACCCTGAAAGAGACCAACAGATGAAGTATGATATTGAAATACGAGGGCTGTTCAATAAAGAATGATCATAATTTTTTTACTGTCATAATTTTTCGCACTAAAATTCAAGCTTATTTCATTCTGTTAGCTTGATGTGAAACACACACGCCATAGTAGTTTCATTGCCGCCTGTGAGAACCAGGCAAGTTCAGACATGTTCAGTATCGCCTACCGCTGCAATGGAGGTAACATTCAATTAAAGTTGATGTTATAGGAAGATAGGGAGTTTCTTTCAAACGTAATCACTGCTGATGAAATTTGGCTACATCATTTTGATCCTGAGAGGAAACAGCAAAGCTCAGTGTGGAAATCTCCTTCATCACCAACCCCCAAAAGAGCAAAAGTGGTTGCTTCTGCTGGGAAAGTTATGGTCATCTCATTCTTTGATATTCATGGAATGGTTTATCAGCATGTTGTACCTGCACACACACCAGTAACTGGACTATACTACAAGGATGTCCTGAAAACATTGAAAGTCCATATCAGGAGTAAAAGACTATATTTCCATGAAGCAAGCTGAATGCTGCACCACGATAATGCGCGGCCGCATATTGCCAATGTTGTTGCTGAATACCTTGCAAAACTCAATGTGAAGTGCATTCCTCGCCCTCCCTATAGTTGGGATTTAGCCCCATGTGACTTTTATCTACTCCCTAACTTGAAGAAACGCCTTCGTGGGAGGCATTATCCATCATCAGAAGCAATGGTGAAGGCTGCGGAGGCGATTTTGAAGCATCTTTCAAAAAATGGTTTCCAGCATGTCTTTGAAGACTGGCAGAAAGGCTGGGATAAGTTCATCGCATTCAGGGGAGACTATTTTGAGAAGGACCGTCAAAATTATGAGAATGAGTAAAGGTACGTTGTCAAAAAAAATGATCATTCTTTATTGAACAGCCCTCGTAGGAAATTCGGGGGATGTAATTAAACTACCCAGCATTCACCTGGTGACTCGGGAAACCTCCAAAAAAACCATGGGTCAGATAGGTCGGCCACAGACGAAACCGCCTGAATCATCCCGCTCGGTTAATGGACATGTGACTTATCCAGTTCTTGTTTTGAAAACGTTCATACCCCCTTAACCAGATCTGTATGTTTTATGTCGTATTTGTTTAAGGGTTGACATCTTTTAATCGGTCAGCTTATGTCGGATGATGAATAAAATGGATGAAATGATATTCACATGAGCCCAGGATCCACAGAGTTTAGAGTTACCTGACGATAAACTTTTAGAATAAGGAAAAACTCCGGAAAACCCTTATTCTGACAACCCACCCTGACCAAGATTCCAACTCAGGATCTCTTGAACTTCAGACAGATACGCTATCCCCTACGCTACAGAGGCGGGCACAGGAGGTTAGGATCAGAATACCAAATATCTGCCGTGCTCAACAGCATCGTGAGTTAAGTTAGAAAAACAGCTCGCATAGTAAATGGAAGTTATGTATAATATGAACGCTTATTAAGTAAGTAGTAACAGTAGAAGTACATAATGAAAAGAATTTATTAAATGACACCATTTTACATATTCTATCTCCCTTAAGCCTTTTTATATATACAGAGTTCTGGTAACAAGTTTTTCTGTAAATTTATTCTGAAATGTATAATCAGCAACATTTTTAATCACACTAAAAGTTGTAATTTATAAATGTAATGTGAATGAAATAGCAAACCTGGTAACTTTTGCCTCTTACAGAGCCGCTCTCCTCATTGAATGTTTTGCAAACATTCAAAATAATTCTGAACTTCATCAACATGCGTAAGTTCTCTAAAGCTCTAGAAACAAAGATCTTATTTATTTGAATTAATTTGCATGATAAGACGTTCAGGAACATTTGTCTTGGCCACCATAGCAAGGCTTAGTTTACTGCCAGAAGCCTTCCAAACGTTTCCCAACTTTTGAATAGCTCTTCCTGAAGACAATCTAACAAAAGATATAGAGAAATGAGGTACGTAAGTAGAGAATTCAGTTGCTGCGCCATAATTCGCTCTCTTGGGAAAGAAGAAACAAATTAGTGAAGCTGAAAATGTTGGTCCACATCCGCGGAAGTTAGCTACTTTGCCGACTGGGCAATAAATATCCAGGGAACCAACCGCAGATGAATCTTCGATAGCATTGATTTACCGACTGTATCTCGCGGCGAGTGATTTACTCTGTTACTATTGGTCGCCAAGGTCGCACAACAGTTCCATCTAGCGTCAACCTTGCACCACCAACTTCTTTTGTCTCTTTTATTGCAGTTTCCGCCGTATCTCTTGCTACATTGTCTGAGATAGCTTCCCTTTACCTTGACTTGGGAACTAAATCTGCGATTTCTGGTTATGTTAAATCAATACACGCACAGCTTCACATCGTCATGTCACGTATCGGAGTCTTTTCAAACCCTACTTCTTTATTAGGAGAAGTTTTCAGTCAAAATCAAAGATGTGATAAACGTAACGCATCTGAGAAATTTCGACAAATTTTAAAGATTCTTATAGGTTGCTCTCTCATTATTTTTTCTACTCAGTTTTATTAAACTATTGTTACAGAGAGGTACTGTTTCGTCTAATTCTTGTTAATTCAAATAAATTTTCCCTTCCCTTTTATGCGTTTCGTTGTAGAATATAATAAGTAAAACAATGGGCAGAGTTTTAAGAATATGTGCTATGTGATTGCTTTAAAATATGATTCTCCTTGTAAACTCACGAGGAAAAGGATAACGTCTTTCCTGTTTAATAAAGTAGAAGCATTTGGAAGTTCAAACCAATATGACGAATACCTCAGAAATAAATAAGTCCACAAAAAATATATTTTATATAAAGTATGTACTTCAACGAGATTTGCATGTTTTATTTACTCTGATACGTTGGTATAGTAAATAGTAAAATATTTATATTTGGCTAAAAATTTCGATATTGATGATATTCAACCGGATACACAGAGTGGTGCAGGGAATCGAGAAATTATGAAGTAACGTAATTTGCACGAGTACATATAGGAAACAACACATTTATTGATGTAAGACAAAATATCACTTTACTTAACTTCTTGAAGATGACATCGGAAAGATGTGCTCCATTTTTGTGTTCACATTCTAATAACCTGTTCTGAAAACTGGAAAGCTCGCTGTGGCGGCTAAGTTGGCCGCCACAGCACCTGGTGCTACTTTCCCTTTGGCCACCACGGAAGACTTCCAGCATGTTGTCCGCAGAGCGACGCTCTCGTGCTGGCGCGATGAGTGGTCGGCTCTACGTGGCAACAAGCTCAGGACCGTGAAGGAGCTTCCGATTCACTGGGCGACCTCCTGTCGATTATCCCGGCGGGAGGAGGTGATTTTGGCTCGGCTACGTATTGGTCACTTTTATATTTCGACAAACACTGGAAAAGTTTTATGAATATGACAGACAGCTTCATCAGCTGTATGTAGATTTTAAACAAGCGTATGATAGCCTGGATAGAGCTAACATTTATCAGATAATGAGAGCGTTTGGAATACCACGGAAACTGGTGAGATTGACAAGAATGACTATGGAATTGACAAGATGCAGGGTTAGAATGGAACAAGATTTATCAGGTATGTTTACCATGGAGAGGGGGCTGAGACAAGGAGATGTACTATCCACACTACTGTTTAATTTAGTACTAGAAAAAGTAATCCAACAATTACCCATAAACCTGGAGGAACCATACTTTCCAGATCAGTACAAATAGTGACATATGCTGATGATGTGGCAATTCTCGCAAAGGAATATAAGAGCTCTTGAGGAAAGTTATGTAGTGTTGGAAGAGAAAGCACAAGATCTAGGATTGGTAGTGAACGTTAGTAAAACCAAATGTATGAAGATGGGAGGTGATGGGGATGCAAGAAAAAGAGAACCTACAGTTAAATTAAATGAGAAAGAATACCAAAGTGTGGAAAAATTTAAATACCTGGGATCTATAGTAACAGTAGATAATAAAACATCAGTGGAAATTCAAAAAAGAATAGCAAGTGGTGACAAATGTTTCTATGCCTTGCAGAATATGTTTAAATCAAGGAACGTCAGTAGGAATACTAAAATTAAAATATATACAACTGTACTGAGACCAATAGTAATGTATGGTTCAGATAGTTGGATGTTGACAACCAGAGAAGAACAATGGTTATTACGGTGAGAAAGGAAGATCCTCAGAAATGTATTTGGAGTGATAAAGGACTTGGACGGATGGAGAATGCGGACTAACTTGGAGTTACAGTGCCTATTTGGACAACCAAATATAGTAGTGAAAATTAAACAAGGAAGAATAAGGTGGATTGGCCAAGTGCAGAGAATGCCGGAAACCAGTGTAGTTAAGAAGATATTCATAGGAAAGCTGGATGGCAGAAGAAGAAGAGGAAGACCCAGGAAAAGATGGGTAGGTGATGTAGAAGACTACTTGAGAAAGTTGGAGGTTAAAGGCTGGAGAAGAAAAGCAGAGGACCGAGTAGAATGGAAGAGGGTGGTTAGAGAGGCCAAGGGCCTACATGGCCTGTAGCGCCAATTATCATCATCATCATCATCATCATCATCATCATCATCATCATCATCATCATCACGTATTGGTCACTGGTATTTTAGTCATTGGATTTTATTAAGTAGGGCCCCAGAACCTGTTTGCCCGCTGTGCGATTCATTTCTGACGGTCCGCCACGTACTTTTAGATTGTTTTAGGTTAGCACGTCTCCACAGGTCCCTCCAGCTGCCGGCCAGCATGGTGGAGACCCTGGCGGACAACGAGCAAGCGGTTACCAAGGTTTTAGATTTCATTTTAAATCTAAATTTTAGAATATAGGACCCATTAATTTGGAATTTTAATCTTTTTATGGTTTTAAGCTTTATTTCAGTATTTGAGCTACCATTGTACGGGTTTTTATCTTGATTTTATTTAACTGACAGTTTTTGCCTTTTAGATCGATTTTAACCCCATTGGATTTCAAAGGTGCTGTTGACCTTGTATTTGAGCGCCCTTTAAACCCAATTATCCATCGCTGTAGCATGTCTCGGGGAATGACAATAATTTCGTCTTCTATCTGCTGTTTGAGTTATTGAATAGTTGCAGGACGTGAGTAGTACACTTTACTTTTAAGATATCCCCAAAGGAAGAGGTCACAAACATTGAGATCAGGTGACCTCGTAGGCTATGGAATGTCGCCGTTACGAAGAATAACGCGCCTTCCAAACAATTGGCGAACGACTTCTATCGATTGTCGAGCAGTATGTGACGTGACTCCGTCCTGCTGAAACCACATGTTTTCGATGTTTAGGCATGCAGTTTAGGAGTAAAGAATGCTTAAAGCGTATCAACATACCGAGCGGATGCTGCTGTCGTCATTCCATCCTCACTTTTAGGCCCAATGACTCCATCACATGAAACGGCACACCAAACTGTAACCATGGCATTGTGCAATGGACGCTCGTGAAATTCACTAGGATTGGTCACCACAATTCTTATTGTTTACGTGCCCGCTAAAGTGGGCCTCGTCTGACATCCATACGTTGGTAAGGAAATGGGCGTCCTCGTTGATTTTAGCCAGCACCCGTTTGCAAAACTCCTTACGCGCCACAGGGTGTTGTAGATGTAATCGCTGCACAATCTGTAACTTGTAGGGGTGGAACTTAAACTCGGCTTTGCCATCCAATGCCTAGCGTAGGTGCATGTTGAACAGAGCGGCGAGGGCTTCTTTCAATGGAAACTCGAACAGCTGCAATGCTCTCAGCTGTGCATATCATCGAAGACGAAATCACTGCCATTCCCGAGCTTTCCAGAGTTTTCAGAACAGGTTATTAGATAGTGAACACAAAAATGGAGCACATCTTTCCGATATCTTTAAGAAGTAAAGTGATATTTTGCAATGAAAACATAAATGACATACTGTATACATGGAATTTCGTCAATAAATGTGTTGTTCTCTATATTCACTCGTGCAAATTACGTTAACTTCATAATTTCCCGTTTTCAAGCGCCACCCTGTATATCCATGACACCTCCATTTTTTTTTAACAAAAATGACCATAAAAATGAAAATGACCAGAAAAATGTGCCCACCTCGGTAGCGTAGATGGTAGCATGTCTGCCTCGCGTTCAAGAGGTCCCGAGTTCAAATCTCGGTCAGGGTGAGTTGCCCGGATAAGGTTTTATCCGGGGTTTTCCCTTATCCTTTAAGACGAATGTCGGGTAACTCTAAGATCCATGGACCCCGGACGCATTGAGCATCATTTCACCTATTTCATTTATCGTCCGATATGACAATGTTGAAGGACGTAAATGACGAAAAAAAAAAAGACCAGCAAAATGACTATATGCAACCATATGAGATAAAGCCCGCCTCGGTAGCGTGGTGGTAGCCTGCCTACCTCACGTCCCGAGTTTCAATCTCGGTCAGGGTGAGGTACCTGGATAAGGTTTTTTCCGGGGTTTTCCCTTACACTGAAGGACGAATGTCGGGTAACTCTAAGCTCTATAGATCCTGGGCTCATTTGAACATCATTTCACCCATTCCATTCATCGTCCGATATGGCTTAAAGTTGGAGTACGTAGAATTACAACAAAAATAAAATATGAGATAAAGAAAATCTTACTACATAAGCAATGCAGATATTGGAAATTAAATGTTCTTTCACACTAGCCGTGTGTAGGACGCACTATGAAAAGTTGGAGAATTTAATGCCATGTTGGCACGTTGGCCATGGTAGCTCAAGGGTTAGAGCGGCTGGACGGCAACCAGAAGATCCGTGGTTCAGATCCCGGCTATGGCATTGAATTTTTCATTCTGGCTCTACCTTTTCAATGCAGATATTGTTAAAGGGGTTCAGATTGGTCATGAATAGTTATATGTTCGAAATTAATATTTTCTTTTTCTCCAGATTATATATCAAGATATATACCACTATATCTATTAGAGTATACAATAATGTTTAGTTTTTAACCCTTATTGCAGCTGTAAAGAACTATCAAAATAACAGCAAAATGACATATCAAATAAAATAAAGTAAAATATTGACACATACACACCTATCTGTTTTCCTTTTATAAAATCTTGCAAGGCAGCCATAGAAAGGAAACCTTATAGTTATGATATAAAAAAGAGAAACTGTAATGCATAGCCCATGTACCAAAGAGGATGGGGGCAACATTAAGAAGTTTAAAATTAAAATTACTAGGGAAAATTCTTAGTGATGACAAAGCATTTGGAGGAGCGAATCATGTTATTGATCAAGTACTCCAGATCTTTAGATCTATTGTGGACAGAGCGTTACAATGAATATAGGAGATCTTCGTAAAATAAAGCAAGCAGTCTGAGCTATTTACTTTCATCTGCTTTTAAGTGATAGCCATTCACGGCATGGATTATGTGATGTTGTATGGTCCAAATTTAAGAAGGCTAAGGAAGAAATCGAAAAATATGAAAACCACAAGCATTTTCATCTCCCTTTAGCCTGCATGCAAGAGTTGAAACCAATTTTCAAGCATTTATTAAACCGAGAGCTTTTAAAAAATGCCTACATGGTGGAATACAAAATTCTAATGAATCGTTCCATCATGTTATATGAACCCGTCTTCCCAAAAAGTGTTTATTAGGATGAATACACTACACTTTGTGTGTGAAGTAGCTGCCTAATTCAGAAGAGGAAATACAGTAAAATGTGGCGTTCAAGAGCCTGGGAATGAAAATGGGAGACAACTGTATATCGGCAATGAGAACTCTGGATCTTACAAGAGCTGAAAATATGAAGAAATTCAAATAAGGCTAAACAGTCTACTACTCCTAACAGAGCAAAGAGTCGGTTACAAGACTTTTATGAAGAAGAAGAATTTTCAAAATAAACCAGACCATGGTGCAAGGAAGTATTAAGGATGATTACAACCTGTATTCTATTTATGGCTAATTTGTTAAAAAGTACGTTTTCTCTCACATACAAGTACCTTTTGCTCCGCTGCTGTAAAAGATACAGGTGTAGGTAAATCTTTTACCACATGCTCCTTGCAGATGCTTACTCTTTTTGACATGGGCATTTATTGTGTTCTTAATTACCGAGAGGAATTGGCTCAGGCGGTTTTTCTGTGGCTTGCATTCAGTATATCCGGGTTCGATTCCCGTGGCTTACCTAGCTGACCCATGGTTTTTTCGGAGTTTTCTCGAGTCACTAGGCGAATGCTGTATAGGTTAATTACATCCATTTAATTACATTCCATCTCCATTATCATTTCACATCATCTCTCATCTGGAGGTCCCTTTCAGGGTAGAAGTGTCGGTGGCAGTCTCAGTGCTACATGGCAGGATGACATGCTCCTGGTAAACACTTTTTCCTATAGTAGGACGGTCTCTAATCTCCGAGCCGGCCTAGTGGGCCGTTTCAGGAACGCGGCAGGTGGGATGCTGGTTGTACTGGTCTGTTTGGAGTATTCCCAGCTCTGTAGGCGGCCTCCGGTCTCCGAGCCGACCTCGTGGACTGTTTCGGGCCACGGTAGGAGGAATGCTGGTTGCCCTAGACCGCCGTGGAGTTTCCAACTGGTAAAGTGTATGGACTGCTCTGTTGGCCGCACTCTGGTTTCTCTCACCTCATCCTTCCTCCCGGGGATGCCTCACTTGAGGCATAGTTACAAAAGAACAGTCCAGTCAACCTACCGAGTCCATTCAGTAACTTCCTTATCTATCTTAATTTGTTCTTATTTTAATTTGTTTTTAAGTGATTTGTTTAAAACATTTCTTAAAATAAAATAAATTAGAGACAAACACTTCTGTTGAAATCATAAAAACATATTCAACATTAAGGAGTCGAAATGACAACACGGTACTCCAAATGTTTTATGAGAAAAAGGAACCTGAATATATAAAATTTAACATTGGTTAAATAGATCTCTCCGAATTGCTCAAACGTGTCATACCATGTTGCAATTCAATCTTCAGAGAGAAGATCCTATATTTGTATTTTATTATGCAAAAAGTAAACGCTTTGAAAACTAAACATCAAATAATAATTGATAAAATAAGTTGCAAGCAATACAAATGCACATGTCATATTCTCCATATTTTCTTGGCATGGATAGAAGATACGGTAACTGTTACAGGTGTAATGGTGACACACATTAATTAATTGCCATTTATTGTTACATAAGCAACGAATACCGGACAAACAATTACCAATTACGTTTACCAAAGTAAGCAGTTATTTCTTTAACAGCTATTAAAGTAAAGCAGATGGTTTCAGAGTCTGGGTGACATCATTCAATGCATGTGCATTGGTATCACTTATCACCAACTATAATCCTTCCTGCTTACAAAAGTTTGTTTCTCCACTTCAGATCATTCTTAACTATTTTTTAAAACACGTATTTTTTCATATACTTCATGTTAGTAAACACAAAAGCAACATTCCGGGGCCAGATGAAGTTATTTATAAAATGATTCAGAATCTAGATGAAAGTTACTTTTTAAAAACAAGAAAAGGATTGTGAAAAATATTTGTTCATTGCAATTTTGAAACCAAAAAATGACCCAAATGATTCGACCAGTTAGGAACCAATAGCACTCTTAAAGGCATTAATTTTTTTTTGAAAAAATTAGTGCTAATAGATTACTGTCCTATCTATAGACACAGCATTTGGTCAAAAAAATCAACATGGCTTTTTAAAACAATTTAACAACATAAAAAACGTATTCATTTTCATTTCGGAAATTCATAGAGGCTATGTAGATAATAGATCTAGTTTGGCAACAAGCCTCGATAATAGCTCCACGTATGACTCAGTCCTAGTTAATATACTATTAGACATTTAAGAAGAGATTAATATTCCGACAAAATTGTCAAGAGATGGAAATTAGTTGTTCTTTCACACCAGCCGTGTGTAGGATGCACTATGAAACGGTAGAGCCAGACTGAAAAATTCAATCCCATAGCCGGGATTTAAACCATGGATCTTGTGGTCTCCGTCTAGCCGCTCTAAACCAATGAGTTACTATGACCAACGTGCAGACATGACATTGTATGCTCCTAGACATAACCTTAGACCCGAAGTTTCAATTACATTTAATGTATTTAGAACCACTAGTTTCGCTGTATTGTACACCTGTGCACCATAATCCAATTACTTCTAATAATTGCTTTGCAAGTTTGTAAGAGGGCACTGAGATCAGAGCCCCAATTTTTGTAGGCTAACGTTTTTATCACATTTAGTCGTCTTAAACATTCATTTCTCAGTTCATTTACATGATTCAATAGAGAATCTGTGGGGTGTTGTTAAACAGAGACTGAAAAGTTGAAAATAACAACATTCAGCTAATTGGGAGCTAATTGGGAGCCATAAAACACAACAAAGGCAAATATTAACAATCTTCAGTTACTGCATTCACCAAATGAAAGCAATATCCCCAAACTGTTGGATAAACAGACATTAAGAAAATGGCTGTTCTTGATTCAGAGCTAACACCATATTACAATAAGTAAAAAAAAAAAATCTCCCAGTTATTATTAATAGGAAAATTTCATTGAATATGCTTCATATTATAGCAAGGAAAAGAATTACGACAAATTGAAATAGGTTACGACGTCAAATAACTATTATTTTGAATGTTAAACTGAAGCAAAGCAAAAAAAATGAATGAGACTAATAATTTGCACACGTCTGTAAGTATTTTTCTCAGGATAATGACCTCTTTGCAAGATGATGTACTGGCAGAGATACTGCCGAACATATCTGATAGTGATGAAGTATTTTCGGAGGATCAAGATTCCATTTCAGAATGCAGAGAAGAGCATCGTTTGAATCTCCACCCTCCACATTAGGAGAAAATGATGATAGAATTAAGAATAGAGATCGATGTCATCTATGAGCAAACCCTGACAACAGAAGTTCAGTAAGGAGTACTAAATGTAAAAATTCCATTTTTGAGATACACATGAAAAAACTGTTAGTGAAAGTTAGACATAATGCAATAAAATTAGAACATGATTTAGTTTAATATTCGATTACTGTATTACTGTACTCTTTTATTATCCAATTTATACATTAAATTTTTTTAAATTATAACTTTATACATTATTTCAATACACACATGTGTGGAAATATACTTACTAGAAATAGAAGAAAAACGTGGATAACTTGTTAGCGTAACATCTAGAGTGCATGTGCAAAATAAACACCTTAGTACGGTTAATATTCCTTACTAAAAGTGTAGCAATTTCAATTAAATAGACAAAGATTTGGAAGATACAGGTCATTCATCATATACATTTTATTTATTAATATAATAAACAGGTGACATTTTAATTGTCATTCGTTCGTTTTATATAAAAGTATCTACTACGTAAAGTAGCCTTTGTAATAAATGACTTCAAACAACAAGACCACATTTGGAAACAAAGGAATCACAAACATACCTTTTTTGCAACAAATCTCTTTAGCGTCTTGTGTTTATTTTTCGAACTGAAGCAGGTTTGCTAATGATGGGAATCATATATGTTGACGATATTCACTTGTTGATATGCTGTTTGCTACTTTAAGGCTCACTTGCTTTTATTGCCAGTCCCAGGGGAGCCAACATGCTGAAATTGATTATCCTCGTGGGTACCATCGCTGTAATTACGGCGAGGGATTACTATGCCATGTGTACCAACTACACCATGTGCGTTTTCCCCTTGAGTATAATCAATAATAACAATAGAAATTAATATTGCGGCTTATTTTTGAAGCTCCTAAACAGTGCGTGTATATTTGGCTTTTGAAACGTAGGCAATGGTTAATTATGATTCGTTACTTTCACAGAAACTTCTCTATTGTTTAGTTTCAATCTGTTCGAGAAAATATTATTAAAAATATACATGCACACGCATGACTTTCTCTGCTCATTGTTGCACAAAATATTCTTGAAAACGTATATTCTTCAGTATACTTAGTGTTAATCGAGATAAAGTTTTTAGAAATAAAATAAAGCCTTAGTAAAATTGTTTTAAAGGTGCAGTAGGAATAGGAGCATAGAGAAGGATTAAGCGATAGAAAAATAACTTAAAGAGCTGGTCGCTTTAATTTTGAAGTTTTCTTCTCTTTGCATGAACAGCGCATAAAAATGCATAGATTTCATATTTGAGAAAAGTACAGTCTAGCAACGCAAAGAAGGTCCCTGAAAGGTATGTGCTGCCTTACACAGTGGGACAAGGACAGCGAATGTTTGTGGCAGAGAACGCCTGCTACACAAGGAACAGATCCTTAAAAACATACGCCCTATTCACTCTGTACACTAAAACCGAGAAGATTCATTCACAAAAGTAGAAGCCGTCAGAATATTTTTGAATGGTCTGTAACTGTGCTGACATGGGGTGTCATAAACCTGTCCAAGGAGGGTGTGGGAACCTTCGCTAATCTCCCTGCGTCTCAGCCGTCGGAGACTATCTCTCCTGTGGAGGACAGTATAAGTATTTAAATTTCAAACGATTAACAAGGAATATCTCAAAAATGCATATCTCTACATACAAAAACGGCATTGTGTACTTTGACATTGACATTGCTTGTTTAGTAAGATTATGTGTAACCCTTATTACTGCTTATGTATAAATTCGTCCAGAATGAAGTGATCTTCAGAGAATAATTCCAGAAAATTCAGTTTGTCGTGAAAATATCTAAAACACTGTGTTTTGATAAAAAAAAAAAAAATAGGTAGAGCCAGTTCTGATAAAATGAAAACTTGAAGTTAAGGGTAGTTTGGGGAAGAGGAAGTTTCTTGAAAATCTTTGTGTCGGATACTTGAAAAAAGCTGAACATAAATATGCAGTTTGGTATTTAACTTACTTTCTCGTACCTTTGTTTACAGTCACGTATGGGATAGGGCAGAATAATATGGAAGGGATTTGGCACGTCCACTAGTCTATGTCCCAAATGGAGGAAGAATGAGGTGAGAGGAGACAGAGGGCGACCGACACAAGGGGTCATAACAGTGCATAGTTAGTCCCTACACTTTACCAGTTGGAAATTCTCCAGCAGGTCAGTACAACTAGTATCCCACCCTACCGTAGTCCGGAATCCACCCACTAGACCGGGCCAACACCGGAGACCGTCCTACTGAAGGAGGAAGTGTTTTCCAGAAGCATATCATCCTGCCATGCAACGCCGAGACTCCCGCCGACACTTCTACCCTGAAGGCTACCACCAGACGAGAGATGATGTAAACTGATAATGGAGATGAAATAGAGAGATAGAAAATTCGGAGGATAAAATTAACCTGTCCAGCATTCACCTGACGACTAGGGAAACCCCCCAAAAGACCTGAGTCAGATAGGCCGGCCACGGTAATCGAAACCGGAACTCCTGATTGGGGGCCACAGAGAAAACGTCAGAAACTTCCCACTCGGTAACGCGTATTCGTGGACGTATTTCTGAAAATGCCTTCTTTTATTCAGGGGATCAGTGCAAGACTATTTCCACTGAAACTTTGGTATCGAATTTTTGGCTTATCTACTTTATGTTCAGCGAGAGTTGATTACCAAAATTGCCTACCCTGCAAGACTTGTTAGGCGGCCCGGGTTCGATCCCAGGAGACCGCAAAGTGAGATTTGTGGTGGACATCACGGCGCTGGGTTTTCTCCGGGATCTCCGGTTTCCCCCGCCATCTCATTCCACCGGTGCTCCATCTTCATCTCATGTATCATCAGTGTCATCGCCTGTGGTGCCGTATATAGTAAAAGCATGCGTTAAACACTACACATTGCAAGTCTTGTCCCACTTAAACGTGGAATTGGTGCGGCAGTCAGATCATTACAAATGGAATCATGTAATGTCTTTGAAATTCACCTCTTTCCATATCATTTGAAGAATCACACGAATGGTCAATTAGCAGATAAACTGGTATAATGTTTTGGAAGGTTCAAACTAATAACTACCAATATCATGAAAATGGTTGATTGAGCAGATTATATGTGTATGAAAAATGCTGTGTTTTGACGAGCTCTTTATTTTTTTATCTAGTAATTTTGTGTCTATTTTTTATAGTTTATTCGTTACAGAAAACGTAAAAGTCTCATATAATGGAGAGAAGTTCACAGATTATTTACACTAAATTTATTTACATGTTTCATTGCATCAGAGAATAATTTGAACCTGTGAAATGTTTGAAAAAATAAGAAATAACAGAAAGTTTTACCTGTAAAAGAAAGTTTGTGGATGGGAAATTTTCTTGAAGGTCTCTTTTGAGAAACGGCAAAATTAATTAATAAGTGTGGTGTTTACGCAACTTTGAGTTTTTGAAGATTCCCATAGTTAACCAGTAATGCAAAAGTAATTCTTAATGAAGATATTCAGTATGTACATCTGACTTGCCATACAAGGATCTTAAATATAGGGTAGTCAAATTATAATCGAATCCAGTCACGGCCACTCTATACTGCGCGAGGCAGCTGGCAGTTGCCGGGAAACTTACACCAGCAGAGGTGGACTAGAATCCTTACCTCATAACAAATGCTGGAAATGAACTTTTGGACTCAAACAGGCAGCATATCGCATGTAAGTATTCTCGCTCACTCTCCGAAGCTCATCAGTAGGTATTCTTGAGATTTCTTGCACAATGTGTTGCCTACGTTTCTGTACTGTGCGAGGATTGGAGCTATATATCTTGTCTTTTAAAAAACCGTATAAGTAAAAGTCACAACTCGTTGGGTCAGGCGACTGAGGGGCCCACAAATCAACACTAATTATTCTGTCATCAAATACTTCTCTTACTGCATTTAATGATTCTGTAGCGGTATGTGCTGTTGCAGAATATTGCTAGAACCAACCATACTATTATCTCTTCTTCTCTTAGTGAATTCAAAAATGACCTCAAAATTAACTTCTGATATCACTCTGCATTTATTGCTTCATTAAAGAATATAGGCCCTATTTTTATGTTAGCATTTGTCGCACACCACACTACAATTTTATGACCATAATGAGGCGTTTCATTCAATAGCACAGGTTTTTCTGAAGCCCAGTATTGAAGTATTAAAACGTCCAGTTAAATGAAACCAAGATTCATTAGTAAAATAATGAAAGCTGTAGTCAATGGAACCTATTTCTGCGGATTGGAAAAACCAGTTACAATAATTCACACGTTAAGAGCGATCATTTGGCTTTAACGCTTGCACACGTGTGTAGGGCTTCAGTTTCAACAGACGTGTATCATACACTACAGGAACTTAGGGAAAATTCTGGGCTTCGGAGAGTGAGCGAGAATATTTATTTACACGAGATATACTGCCTCTTTGATAGTAGAAGGTCAACATTTCCAGCATCTGTTTATAAGCTAAGGATTCTAGTCCGCCTCTGCCGGTTAAGTTACCCGGCAACTACCGGCTGTCTCGCGCAGTAGAGGGAGGTCGTGAGTGGGTTTGATAATAATTTAACTACCCGGTACACTGTGTTGTAATTAAAATCGTTAGAGCCATTTTGAAGAAACTCTAAAAGTTAAGATAACACTTTTCACGTAAAAAGTAGTTTGGTGTGTTCATGAAAATCTTGGAATCACAGATTCATATGTGTTGGTCTATATAAAGTTGGGTATTTATTTGAGAAATCATTTTTAGTTAGGGTAGAGCTGGACGGAAAAATTCATAGCCGGAATTTGATCCACGGATCTTCTGGTTTCCGTCCAGCCGCTCTAAGCCATTGAGCTACTATGGCCAACGTGCCGATATGACATTAAATTCTCCAACTGACTCGTGTTTTTCCCGGTAAACCACTTAGGAGTTCTAATAAATACATGAGACAACTACCTTAATGGCGACTTACAACGTGTAAGTACTTTAAGTCCCGGGATTTATAGTTAAGAACTATTAGGCACAATTAATGGACATTAATTGTTCTTTCACACTAGCCGTGTGTAGGACGCACTATGAAAGGGTAGAGCCAGAATGAAAAATTCATGGCTTAGAGCAGCTGGACGGAAACCAGAAGATCCGTGGTTCAAATCCCGGCTATAACATTAAATTTTTCAGTCTGGCTCTACCCTTTCATAATGCGTCCTACACACGGCTAGTGTGAAAGAACAATTAATTTCCATGTTTAGTTATATTCTTCTAAATGTGCATTTTTTTGTTTTAGGGGCGTATTCTATGTGCTAACCCATACTTGAATGGAATGCAGTTATTCCTCTATCTCTACGGAAGTAGCAGAGAAAATAAAAATCTTAAAGGATTGTTAATGTTAATATATATCAGCGTCACATGGGATTAGTTATAGGCTTGGGAACTTATAATGGAGGAAGGTCGGATAAAACCACAAATGTATCATGATTTTGCAGAAATTCAACACCATGCTTTCATGAATCAAGCACGCAGTTTCTGCTCCCCCAAATTAATTTACGTGGAAGTGTGTTTCGTCACTTCTTGATGTCTTCTCAGAACTCAGCCTCTTCCCCAGATCGACCACTAATCGAATTTTGCAAGGGCAGTAATGAAGTTGATAGCGGAGAATTCGTCGTACTGAAGAACACTAAAGGCCTAATTCTTGGGAACGCCATCGATCCGTTTTCATTGCACCAATGTCAATGTTTTAAAGTTGAATGCTCATAATTATGACAGCTAGTGATTCATCCGGTGTTTCATTTTACCCTATAACCATATGAAGCTATCGTCTGGCAGTTTCCACGTTAGCTTTTGGTGTTTTAATATCTACGTGTTTTATAACAGCATCAAGGAAAAGTATCAAAATATTAGAAAAAGTTATCCTATTAAGGTAAGCGCGGGTCAATCGGATCAATATTTTGTAAATATTCCACGAAAGCCCTCTTTGTCATTTAAATATAAAAGATTTTGCCTTATAATGAATTCTGGATATTCTATATTATGTTAAATACTATGTTTTTGGATGAAGAATTTTCTGTATACTTCTGTTTTTATTTTTATTCCAAGGGGAAAGTGATCCTAATCGCCAGCAATTGGAGGAGAAATAGGATTGGCTTAGCGGACGAACCGGAATGGAAAGAAAAACGATGGGACATTCAATTTCAGTACATAATGTAATCATGACAACAAAATATTACATTTCTACACTTGAATATTCATAAATTTATGCACCTCACATACATTTCCCAAATATGAGTTGCTTCTTTCTCACAGCACCCACAAAGATTTTGAGATTGGAGCGCTTCCCCTCCTTGTGGTTTGGATTTATATCACACGATGCGGTGACATGTCTGAAGAAGGATTCGCCCCGTCGTGAGGTCTACGTCCCACACGCGCAAAAGTTTCGCGCTCCCTCGGTGTGGCGGCGCATGTAGAAGCCAAACCTTACCTTGATGTAGGAGCGATGAACCTTTCGTCTAAAAGCCGTGAAGATGATGTTCTCGAATATTTCTATAAATCCTCTCTCCGACAGCTGCGGCGAGCGATGAGATGTGAAACTTCTCAGGCGTGATATCGATACAAAAGGGATTTCACTTTTGGGCAACTATGGAATAAAATAATTAATACTTTCACTAATTTTACTTTACTTGGAATTTTATTTCTTGACATCCTTTTCTTCTTTACATGCGACTTTTTCCGCTGATGTATATATCCCTCTACTATATTTTAATTTTCTCCTTTTATTTATAAATGATGCAACGGTTTTGTACTTAAATTATTTATCGTAGCGTCGCGTATTCGATGTATATTTTAAATGTTTACTAAACGTTCATAAATGATGAACTCCAATAAATTCTCGTAGTTACAAGAAGTCTTTTACCGAAAACGCGTTTACCCTCTTCGAGCGTTAAAGCCAGAAGAAAACATTTAAGAATAAAATCATTGGTTATTTTTTATGTTTTTGTTGTTAAGCCACCGCAATACTTAATTCTGATTGGTCCTACGTCACAATTTGGGATTTCAATAAACCTAAGCATTTGTTGCATCATCTATATGGTCTGCTTGGTTATTAACTTAAGTTGAATTACAGATGGCCATGTTTACTTAATATGTCCATGTATGCAATATCAGCCTCATTGTACTGTTTTCCATTTTCCTGGAGCATCATTTCATCCACTTCATTTATCGTGCGATATGACTTAACGCTGGAGGACGAAAATAAAAACAAATTTCACTCCCCCCCCCCCTTACTTTAATCCGCTTTGCCCGCAGTTGTAGCACTGATTAATTAACCATCATAACAACAAGGAGGATTATAGATGTATAAAATCCGTAATTTCTTATTGTGAAAGATTCTTCACATTTGTTATAAATCTACCTTAAACAAATTTAAAAAAATAAAAAATGCCAGAAATGGAGCCTTTCCGGAAAAGAAGCTCGATTTCTCACTTAAACTAATGAAACTCAATTGTATTACACGCTTAACTGTTTCAGGTAGCTAACTTCTTCGCCCACAAAGGTCGTTCCAACACAATTCCCTACCGTCCCCTAAAGAGCAGAATTGAAATACTAATCCGAGTCGCCCGCCAATCCGAATCAAACGCGCTTATCTTACACGTTTAAGGAAATGCAGCACCGAAATTGGCTAAAAATATGAGAAAAAATAATTTTTTTGAGCTAATAAAATACTTTGAACCTTATAGTGTCATAATCCAACTAAATTTATGAGTTTCCGGCATTTAAATACCTTCATATGGCAATTTAAATGCCCAGGCGCACGTGCAAGCCGTCCCTTGGATTCACAGAATTCTTTCATTTGAGTTCGATTGATGTACTAAGTTAATACATTTGAAATTAGCGGGTAAAGTTTCTGCTGGAATTTTATGTGTTGGTATAATGGTTATTTCTTACAATATGTGGCACCATGCAAACAAAACACTGGCTACAAACATTGAAAGCAGATAGTGATGTTTATCTTTTGCTTTTGTGTGAGCTTCTAACTTGGTCGTGATTTTCTTGTGTTTCTCGTTAAACTTCATACTGTTTGTATATAATTGATGAGTTTTAGTCTGCCATTTAACATTTATAAAGGCGTTTTATACAGCTAAACGTGTATATAACTGTTATATAGATTATAGGTAAAACGTTTTTTTTGAAACAACAGACCTTTTGTGGAAAGGTAGAGTCAGACTGAAAAATTCAATGCCATAGCCGGGATTTGAACCACGGATCTTCTGGTTTCCGCCCAGCCGCACTACCATTGAGCTACTATGGCCAACGTGCCGATATGACATTAAATTCTCCAACTGACTCGTATTTTCCCGGTAAACCACCTAGGAGTTCTCATAAACACACGAGACAACTACCTTAATGGCGACTTACTACATGTAAGTACTTTAAGGCCCGGGCTTTATAGTTAACCACTATTAGGTTAATTAATGGAAATTAATTATTATACCATTAAGGTAGTTGTCTCATGTGTTTATGAGAACTCCTAAGTGGTTTACCGGGAAAATACGAGTCAGTTGGAGAATTTAATGTCATATCGGCACGTTGGCCATAGTAGCACAATGGTAGTGCGGCTGGGCGGAAACCAGAAGATCCGTGGTTCAAATCCCGGCTATGGCATTGAATTTTTCAGTCTGACTCTACCTTTCCACAATTTAGCCTACACACGGCCAGTGTGAAAGAATAATTAATTTCCAACAGACCTTTTGTTGACTGTGTACATAGGATAATGAATAGGCTAAAAGATACATGGGAAGAAACACCTAAACATAACAATACAACAATGGGAACATACTTGAGGCCTCATGTGGTAAGGAAACTAATGCCAGTGTACCAAAGGCTGGCATCAGATGAAATCCTGAGGAGATGTAAATTGGGTAAGATACAAAATGCAAATGAAAGTTTACATAACATGATATGGCGTAAATGCACAAAAGAAATATTTGTGTCAAAGAAGAGACTTCAGGTTGCTGTGACATCAACCATCAGTGAACTCAATTTTGGTTGTTCTGCCTCACTCAAGCTGCAGTCAGACATAATGGACACAGATTTCACCAGCACCTCCAAAAATTAGCCAAGGAAGGGACCAATTACGCTTACTTCATTCAGTAACTTCTGCGAAGGTAACCGTCCGATATGACTTAACGTTGGAGGACGTAAGATTACAAACAAACAAACAAAATGAATCTGCGGAGGTAACTTCTAAAACATCCAGAAGGAAACTGAAATTGAAGAACACTGCAGCAGAAGAGAGAAGGAAGAGGCGGGAGGGTCAACTTACATATCTGGAGGGTTTTAGTCTGCTTCAAGGCATATAGCTGAGAAGGAAAATGTTTTGCATTTTAAAATTTGATTTACTCAGTTATAGTTTGTTCAACATTTTTTGTCATATAAAATGTTCCACACGATGCATTTTTGATTCAGTACCTCTAAAAATTTCAACACATGTTCTTAGAAAGCAAACAAGGGTTTCTATCAAATGCATTCTTAATATTCATTATATTTTTAAAGTTATCGATATATAAATTTAAAGATTTAATCATTTTATGGCTTTTTGTTTGCTCCATACCTTATTTTTTCTCCCTCTGGAATTAAAAGCAGTATAAGAAATTCATGTGATAGATCTTTTCTTCATAACCATCTGAATATTTTTATAAATAGAAAAACTATAATTTTAAAAAAATTCATCACGTGAAGACTTTGAATTTTGCCCAAATTTTGAATTTCGCAAATTAATTACCCAAAAACTATTAAAGATACAAAATCCGAATTTGAATTCTGTGTTCACTATGCATCAGAACTAAGTGGTAAAAATTTCATCAAGATTGCTTAAAAATTGCTGGTTTTGGGGTTTTCAGTGCTGCATCCCCTTAACAAATGTACTGCAGAACATATTTGGGTAGTCGATATAATATATTAATATAACTGACCAAATAACAACACAACCCACGTTAAAAATGGTATGTATTGCACTCACAGAACATTATCTACTCTTGCGTATACCAATTATTTTTACAAACAAGTACTTCATTTTATTCGAGATAAACATTATATTCTTGCCAATTTTCTTGTAGCTGCAAGGAAAATATGAAAATACAGAGACTTCAAGTGATAGTCAAATGTTTTAAGAGTTGGTTGCCTTTGAAATTCCGTTCTCTTTGCTCAACCAAGAGCTAAAAAAATGATAATGACTTCCAATTTGAGAAAAGTATAAAATTTGAAAATTCAAACCATTAATAAGAAATATCTTAGAATTGGTACAGTGCACAAAAACCTATTTGAAAAATAAGCTCAGTAGTGTAGCTCATGAAGCCCACAAGAGGGCGCCCAGGGAGGTGAGGTGAACCACGAATCACTTCAGAGCAGAGGCTAGAGTTTCTGACACCACCAGTATCCTCTCCCGTCACATTTCCCCGGCAGAGATCGCCCTGTCAAGGAAAAGAGGTTTCAACCAAGCATCCTTTTTACCTACCATGCAGCGCCCTAATATTTTTCGACATATTGCAAGCTTGAAAAAACCAAGTCGGTGAAGAGTGAAGACAAAGCAGAACTGAGGAAATGGAGCGGTGAAAGGAACCTCCCCATATTTCCCTAGCCAGCCGGGGAAGCCCCGAAAACACAAAAGGCCAGGATAGCCCGCCGCTGGTATCGCAGTCATGACCTGCCGAATGCAAGACACACCTGCTAGTTCCTGCATCATCTCGTTCTGTTATTTGATATAAATTGGACCTTTTAACAAGATATATATAGTTATCGCTTTAGGTTTAGCGACTATTCCCAGAAATTTCAAGATAAACTTACATTTGTCGTGAAAATATCTTAACGTGTAGCACTTTAATCAAAATCTTTAAGCTCCATTTTAAAACAATCGAACTTTTTCATGTAAAGGGTAGTGTGAGGTGGGCAGATATTCTTCAAAGTCTGCTTCCTTGGAAGATGCTAACATAAATATGAAGTTTAATACTTAAAGTCACTTTTGGTTTCTGAGTTACCTTGTTCACACACCCACCCAGCCAGCCACCCACACACACGCACGCACGCACACACACGCATGCACGCACAACTACATGGCAGAACATCGAAGTGCATTGACCTTCATGACACCGCGCTCCATTCGCTTGTTATCTTGTTTACTAGACTTGGGTTCAGGTAGAAAGGCGGGAGTTAAGATTCGCGTATAGAAAGAGACAGAGCTATTGGAGGTGGTGTTGCCATATCGTTCAACTTCTGCGGACGATCAAGCATACTGGCATGTAATTAAACCAGTAACTTCCGTTTTGTAACTGCGTCGCTTACCTGATGAGTTAAATATTTGGGTCCCATTGCTTTTAATGTTTTCGCTGGCTTCTCTTGAAATAAGTTGCACTATTCGGGGCCCAACTCCATACACACTTGTGTTCTCCTGAGGTTTGGCAACTCCGGGCCCGGATCTTTTTGCTACTTCACTGTTTATCTATTTATCTTCACTGTTTATTTTAAATCACACGATATACAATTTCTCTTGCCTGCCATTATAGTTCACACTAACACTTTATTTCACCCCTCATTTGCTAGCAAGCGAAAGAAAACTTCAAAAAGCTAGTAGAAGTCAACTCTGCTTGTATGCCGACTCTAAAATGAAGTGCAATTGCTCCTTAAGTCACGTGACACTTCTAAGTTTCTGCGCAACTAGCAGACGACCGCCTTCCTACCTGAATCCATGTCTAGAATAGCGAAATATTAGTAACCTGAGGTACAGTGAGTGATGAAACACAAATAAAGCACTTTGGAGTTATGCGTCTTAATGAAAGGTTAGCCAACAAATGTAAATTAACAAGGGCAGCCCCTTTTGATTCCCTCTTCGTTCTAAAAGTTCCAATATTCAATCACGTTATATATGATTTCTCGGCTTGCGAATGTAAGAAATATTGCTGGGATTGTATCTGAACATAGTGGATATACACCGACTGGCCGTGTACGAACGATAAGCTTCCGTAAACAACTCCGTTGTTTCCATATTTCCCAATACGCTTCCACACTTTGCTATGTAATTTCTTACTGTGAGTACGTAAAAACACCAGCCTACTCCTGTGGCGTGGAGGTAATTTTTAAGAGAAGCCGAGTTCGAATTTCAGCTAGGGTGAACTTCCGATGTTTTCCCATATCCTGAGAAGACGAATGTTGGGTAAACTCTAAGCTGTGGGTGCTCGGGTTCAACCGTTTACTGCACGATGCGACCTGCGGAGATAAAGGACGTTAAACCAAGGAGAAAAAAATACTGCATATGGAATGCCTGTTCCCTGACCAACATAATTTTCAAATAAACGCCAGATCAATTGGAGCCGCGCCATAAAAGTTCATCGCCATCGATTACTTTAGCCTGGTATTAGGAAAACATTAAGAAGTTGCTATCATAGCGGAAAGTTTGGAGCTGAAATTGAAGAGGCAGAGTAAAAGCAATTTACTTCTTTGGTTCCTAATAAATACAAATAAAAGTACCACAGCTATATTAAAATGGCACATGAGTTACATTCACGTTACTTTCTCTGCCCACTGTTCCACAAACTATTCTTACAGAAGCTAATTCTGCTGTCTACTGCAGGTTAAAGTTTTGTAGAAATATTTTTATTCAACTTTTCGTTGTTGGCTGATAGATTGTCTCCCATGCCATAGTTCTCTCTTGGATGGTTCATTTGCTGGTAAGCAGCTTCCCTTGCGAGCATCCAAATCAGTCGTGAGAAAGTGTGATGTGGCTCTAAACGGAACATTTGCGTTGAGGTTGCTCTAAAGACTCCCATCTATATAGAGAAACCCAAAATATTGAAATTTGATTTATATTTAGATATCAGCGCCATTCATTTGTCCATTTTGTATATGAAAATTATAAAACATTACTCAAGTAGGAAAGCGAAAGACAAACAAATAAATATCATAATTTGAAATTCATAATTTCATACAATTTGAATTATTTTATTTATCAGACCGTCGCTATTTTGTTGGTTATACGCAAAAGTAATTACTTGTTGGGTCTTAAAGTCCTTGATATCGGCGATATATTTCATATAATGTCAAACAAAGTCATAAGTGAAAGAACTTAGGGCGTACAGACGAATTTTTGGAGGTCAGGCTCCGAGGGGTCTGACCTAAATAATAATATCTCAAAACTGAAAGGTCAGTGATCATGACCCGCTGCCTCCAGAAGGCGGTTAGGTTTCTGTCACTGATACAGCAGCATTGGAAGACTAACATTTGTTTCTTTAATTTCTCTCTGAATAAACCATGTATTTTAGTCTAAGCGTCCAAAAATGGTATAAATACCAACCCTAAACTCAATATCTTCCAGGAATTTTACTAACAGGTGGTCACTGACCCAAGTCGATAAGCAAACTTAGTAGGAATTAAACCAAATAATTCTGCAACAAAAAAAGTGTCATTAATACGACTGAGTAACCAACAACCACCAAAATCTATTTCCTACAACCATTCACCTGAGGATAAGAGAACTCATAGCTCCAATTAGAATCAAATCAATTTAACACTGGTATGCAGGTTTGCCGCAGTTGCTATTTAAACAATCTCACACTTCACACGATTTCGAATATGATGGACTGTTTTTAAGAACACGTTGAAGTTTTTGTTTAACACGATTACTATTAGTATCATCAGGGACTTCGTTTATTTGTTTAAAAACTTTTCCCACTGCCCTTAAAGCAGCACACATTTCAATATTCGGAGTCTCACCTCAGACATCAGGACAGCGGTGGATCGCGAGGTTTCATAGATCAGTGCCTCGCATCCCTCATCCAAAGTACCTGCTCGCTTACCCCTTTTTTTTTTGTAATTTACGTCCTCCAACGTTAAGTGATATCGGACGGTGAATGAATTGGGTGAAATGATGCTCAAATGAGTCCAGGGTCCATGGAGCTTAGAGATACCCGACATTCGACTTGAAGAATAAGGGAGACCTCCGTAAAAAACCTTATCCAGGTAACTCACCGTGACCGAGATTCGAACTCGGGACCTCTTAAACGTGAGGCAGACTCGCTACCATCTACGTTACCGAGGTGGGCCCTACCCTGCTTATTTGCTTATTACACAGAAAACGTAGATCCTGTTAAAGTACATGATTTATGTGAGATAAATTTTATTGTTGAGGAAACCAATTCAGAGATATTTCTTACTAGCGGCTGGTTTTTAAATACTTATACGTTTCTCAAATAAGAAGTCATTATTCGTTTTAATTTCTCTACTATATATGGTATAATGGCGCCGCGGGAATTTGTAGGTTCGATCCTCCTTAACCGCATACTCTTTGTCGTGTAACTCCTGGCCCTGAGTGCATGAAAGTTTCCATTCTTCCAGGAGGAAATGTCTAACTTTGAAAGTAATTGTTGAAATTATCTGATTATGTGGACATTCACGTTATGTTGCCAGCTACAGTGAGAATATAGACAGTTTTCCTACTCATTGGAAAATTGGTTGAATCTCTTCAAACTACAAACTCAACGAAGGAAGAACCACATTTAAAATCTAACTATTTCTGATTTAGAAGGTATAATAAGGAGAGCTACGACTGAGGTTTGTTTTATTTCGCAAAAATAAAATGGGGATGATTAGATAGATAGATGTCTGGTTATCAGCGTCATTCTTGCTTGTATACAACACATGAGTAAATACATTTCTTTTCAACTCACCCTCATTCTAGAACCTATCGAATACTTCATATCATCACCTTTTGGTAGTGAAAAAATCCTCTTTCAAAATGATCGAGTAATTCTTTGAGCAATTGAAGCAGATTAAAGTTGAAACCGTTGTACCCTTTTTCTTGTCCAAAAACTTCAATCTATACATCTATAGAGTTGGAACGTAGGTTATTCAGAGGTTTTGTTGCAGTTTTATTATTTATATATTTGCAATATTTCATAAATATTAATTAAGGAAGCAAATACAGCATGGAGCCCTGTCTTCTGTTTTCTGAAGTGTATGCCATGGCCTTCTATGTATACTCCTTGCAATAAAATTTCACTAGCTTCTGTTTTTACATTCTTTGCAGTGCAGCAATTACTTAAACCTACTCTGTGAAATAACAACTGTTTTCTACTCTATGAGATTCACAACTAAAGGTTAGACCTTCTTCGTATATAAGCATGTTCTCAAGGGATTTGTTAATTATTTTTAATAATTTAATAATTTATGAAACTAATTCACATGGAGTTTATAGCTACATAGCAGTCAGAACAAATTAGGTTTTACAATGATAAAACAATTATCAAAATCAGTTGAGCTGTTTTTGAAATTACCTTAAATATACAAAATATTTTGTTTGTAATATTAATATAAATGATAAATGTTTGTGTTTATGGCTTTACAAACCTGTCCTAAGCAGGTATTTGAAGATGTATGTACCTATGTTTCTGAGCTGCCCTTGGTCGCACAGAGAGGAGACAGCCTTTGTTTTGAACATAGAGTGGAAAATTCCGAATGAAAATACATATACCGCTTAAAATTACACACACACACACACACACACACACACACACACACACACACACACACACACACACACACACACATATATATATATATATATATATATATATATATATATATATATATATATATATATAAAATATCAAACATTCATACAAATTTTAAATACATTATCGTTTATGATTTCGTCTCTTTCACAAACTATTCTTACAAAATTTTATTTTCCGTCTATTACCTGTCTACAAATGAATGCAGTTATGAGAGGTCGCTGGTGCAGAATGGACGGTCCAGAGTGTTCAGAGAAGACGGGAATAAAGTGCTGTACAGTCTCTCCATCAAAACATTAGCATAGTGTACATAGCATTAGCCATATTTTTGCACTTGAAATATCGATATCTCATGAATTTAAGTATTCTCCAGCATGTGTTCTTCTTACTTCAAATGGATGTTCATCTAGGAATACGTGGAAGGCATTACATTTCGTAATGAGAATATTGAAAAAGGGGAGCGCTAGGTCCAGGGAAATTGCCTACAAGGCCTTAGTGCGGCCGGTTATGGAATATGGAGTAGCATGCTGGGACCCGTATAGAGCTAACCCAGTCGATCCATTAGAAAAAATACAGAAGAGGGCAATAAAATTCATAAAAAGAGGCAAGTATTTTGGGCCTATAAAAGGAGATGAGACTAAATGGGAGGAATTAAGAATTAGGCGTAAAAAACATAGGTTGGTAGCATTATTCAAAGCTAATGCTGGTGTAAAGGCATGGGTGGACGTTAGTGTAAGGTTAGATAATCCGGATTATTATGGACGAAACGATCATAGGTATAAAATTAAGGGTAGAAGATACAGAACCGACGTAGGAAAATTTTCTTTTGTTAATAGAACCATTGAAGAATGGAATGAATTGCGTGTAGCAGTCTTTCAGGGCTGTCCTCTGTCGCTGAAGAAATTTATAAAAAATCTAGATGGTTTATAGTTTAACTTTTGAAGTATAATGGTATATAATATGTAAATAGAGAAGTAATTAGATATGTTTTAAGTGACTAAAGTAAAATAATATCATGTTTGTATTGTTTATTGTGTTATTGTTGTAAATATAGTATTTGTAATTTGATCTGTATTCTTAACTCTGACACCGGGTAGTACCTAATTGCAGTGAATAAGTAAATACATACATACATACATACATACATACATACATACATACATACATACATACATACATACATACATACATACATACATACATACATACATACATACATACATACATACATACATACATACATACATACATACATACATACATACATACATACATACATACATACATACATACATACATACATACATACATACATACATACATACATACATACATACATACATACATACATACATACATACATACATACATACATACATACATACATACATACATACATACATACATACATACATACATACATACATACATACATACATACATACATACATACATACATACATACATACATACATACATACATACATACATACATACATACATACATACATACATACATACATACATACATACATACATACATACATACATACATACATACATACATACATACATACATACATACATACATACATACATACATACATACATACATACATACATACATACATACATACATACATACATACATACATACATACATACATACATCAAACAATCAGGCCGAACAACTGGCTATTTTGAAAGCACTTGAAGAGCTACAAAACATGGCAAATACGCTGAACAAAGAGAAGACTGTAGCCATATTTACAGATAGTCAGGTGGCACTATCCACCTTACAAAACAACAATAAACACAATTATATTCCTGAGGAGACACTTAATAGACTAGGAACTTTAGAAAGAAATCAGTGGACAATACACTTTAGTTGGGTGAAAGCACATGCAGGAGTTACTGGTAACGTGCTAGCAGACATATTAGCAAAATCAGCTGCTGAAGACATCGAAATAAAGACTATTTACAACAAGGTACCAAAATCTTCTTTGAAAACTGAAATAGAGAGAGCAGGACATCTACAGTGGCAACAGAGATGGAGCAGTACAAGTAAAGGAGCCCTTACCAAATCATTCTTCCCTTTGATAGAGGATCGTCTTAAGACAAAACTACCATTAACAGCGACATTCACTGCAATGGTATCAGGACATGGAAAAACTAAAGCTTACTTGTATAGATTTCATATCATAGATGATCCCCAATGCACCTGCAATAGCCCACAGCAGACCGCAAACCACCTCATTTATGAATGTAGAGACACAAAACATCAGAGGGACAAGTTGATTGAAGAAGTACACAAGAATGGAGGAAATTGGCCAGTGTCAAACCAAAACCTTATAAATAAACATTTGAAAGCTTTTTGTATATATGTTAATTCAATTGACTTGTAAACAATTTTTATTTTAAAACAATGCGTGAATTGAACATTTAAATTCTAATATTTAAAAAACTATTGTAAAATAATATCAAAATGTGATTACTATTTATAATGTATCTATGTAATTAAATGCATGTAATGTTACTCCGTAACGGGGCATGCTGTTAAAGTTCAATAAAATAAAAAAAAAAAATACATACATACATACATACATACATACATACATACATACATACATACATACATACATACATACATACATACATACATACATACATACATACATACATACATACATACATACATACATACATACATACATACATACATACATACATACATACATACATACATACATACATACATACATACATACATACATACATACATACATACATACATACATACATACACACAGGCCGTGATATTCGTGGAGGAAGAATGCGAGTGAGTGTGCTCTTGATTATTCGGTGTTAGTGGCGTGACTTTCAAGTACTTGTTTGTGTTCGGCATTTCATAATGTTTTTTGTGAGGCTGTTTCTTTGTGGGCGTGTTAGTTGAACCGGGCATTGCTGAGTTACAGAGTTTTAAGGGAATTGACGGACCCAGACATTGTTCATGGATTGAGAAGCATAGAAACTAGTATTCAGGAGGCCGTGAACCGCACGACTAAATCGAGAAATACAAAGTTATATCTTAATTGGAATGTTTCGTTTGAGTTAACAAGGAATAATAAACAAGAGATTTCAAAATGGTGGATGAAGTTAGTGAGGGTATTGAGAGAGCCTTTAGAATGCTCTTAAATGTTACGGAGGCTAGTAAAAACTTGCGTCAAGATTTGAAGCAGGATATTGTGAAGTCGGTAAGTAGTTTACGTAAATATTTTACAAAAATGAAAGACATCGTGAATCAGAAGGAAAATGAAACCGAAAGTTTACAAATGGCAGTGCAGAACTATCAGGAACAGTTAAGTGTTGGCAAGAGAGCGAGAATAGCATCACAAGTGACACCTGGGGTGATATCTTCCGAACGGGTTGTGGAGCAATTTGGGGTAGAAAGGAGTTATGCTTCGGTGTTGACTGGCGCTGCACGTACAGGGGACTCTAAGTGCTTTAAACTGCTTGTTCGGAGCAAGAATAATCAAAGTGTGGAATATATAAAGACACTGGTGAAAACTAAGGTTAATCCTGTAGAGATGAAGGTTGGTGTTCAGTCTGTAAAGGCATTGAGGAACGGACAAGTTCTAATACAATCGAACAATAAAGCTGAAGTAGATACTATTTGCAACAATATAAATAATAAGTGTGGAGAGGAGCTTGAGGCTACCGTCTCGAAGAAAAGAAATCCAAGAATAATTATTTTCAATATACCAGATGAGATAACAACGGAGAATGCTGTGGAGGTTTTAACAGCACAAAATACAGAGCTGGAGAATTTCAGCACAGAGATTCAGCCTAAATTTTCCTTTCATGATAGGAAAAAGAATTTGAATTTGGTTGTTGAAGTCACTTCAACTGTACGGAGGGAAATACTTGGCAAAAGATTAAAAATAGGATGGAATATGTGTAACTGGGATGATTATGTCAAGGCTGGGCGTTGCTTCAATTGCTGTAAATATAATCATCGTGCGCAGGACTGTAAAGGACAGCAAACATGTCCAAATTGCGCAGAGAAGCATGCTCTAAAGGAATGTACTGCTAACAGAGCTGCATATAAATGCATTAATTGTGTAACGTATAATAAATATAACAGAGACAACAAAGTGTCAGAAAATCATTCTGCACTGGATACGAATTGCTCCTGTTATCAAGCAACACTTAGGCGGCTAAAAGACAATACCGACTATTAAAATGGATAGATACAGATTAACATGTTTTCAGGTTAACTTGAGACATTCAAGGATTGCGACTGCTAATTTGGTACAGCTTGTGAATGAAAAATCTATAGATATAGTATTTATTCAGGAGCCCTACTTGATTAACAATAAACCAGCAGGTGTACCATTACATTTTAGAATATATACAGTTGGTACTACGGGTAAACGAGCAGCAATATTTATAAACAACAAAAATATTGACGTAACTACCATTGGTCAGCTTTCCGACAGTGATTGTGTCGTTATACAGGTTGTATATAATAAGAAAACATTTTTTGCAGCTTGTATGTACTTTGATGGGCACTTGAATATAGAAGATGACATTAACAAGATTGAAAATATTCTCCAGCATATTAAAGGAAAGGGTCTGATAATACTAGCAGATAGTAACGCCAGAAACAAACTTTGGCATGATATAATAACTAATCAGCGTGGTAGAATATTTGAAGAATTCATTACAGCAACAAATTTACATATCATGAATGAAAACAACGGCTTGCCAACTTTTGAATCCCAAACTGGAAGGAGTTGGGTCGATTTGACTATCGTTAATGACAAACTCCTTAGAGATGTAAGGGAATGGACCGTTGGAGAGCAAGAAAGCTGCTCTGATCATAAGATAATATCGTTCACAATAGGAAATGCAATCAAAACCCAAACTCGTACATTAAAGGGAATTAAATATATAACTAGACCAGAAAATTATAAGACATTTGAGGAAACGTTGCCACGAAAGCTGACCAAAAATTTTAATTGTCTGGGCAATGGACAGAGTGTGGATGAACAGCTCGCCCATAAAGTAAAAGAAAATAATGTTGAATATACAATTGAAATGTTCTACAATAGTATGGAAGCTGCATGCAGGGAAGCGTTTAGAGTAAGCAGGGGTAAGAAGCAGGCAATTAAAGGCAAATCAGTTCCCTGGTGGACCATTGAACTAACCATATTGAGGAAAAAGGTAAATGCATTAAGACGACGATATCAACGAACTATTAATAATGAGCAGTTAAGAGAAGAAAGAAGGAATCAGTACTTGGAAGGTAATCGGCAATACCAAAGGAAAATAAATGACGAAAAGTTTAAATCCTGGAGGGAATTTTGTAATGTAACTGATGGGACTAATCCTTGGACTGTAGTCTATAAGATCGCAGCCAATAAAATAAGATATCAGAATTCACTTACTACATTGCAAAGAGAAGATGGAACCTACACTGAAGATATACCAAGCACATTAAAGTATATGCTGGAGAACTTCATTCCGGAGGATAGGGTACAAGATGATACTGAACGACAAAAAGACCTAAGGAGGCTTGCAGAGGAAGTAATTAGTACCCCAGATGACAAGGAATTTACACCTAATGAAATTTGGGTTGTATTAAAAAATTTCAATCCAAAAAAGTCACCGGGAGAAGATGGAATATCTAGTGATATTCTGTTAAATGCTTTTAAAATGTTCCCATATTTCTTTACAGCAATATATAATCAATGTCTTATGGAAGGAATTTTTCCAGAAAGATGGAAGCGTTCATCTATAGTTCCTATAGTAAAGCCAGGCAAAGAAGATAGTGTAACGATAACAAAATATCGACCAATCAGCTTGTTGAACATATGCGGTAAAGTTTTAGAAAAGTTAATGATAAATAGGATTGAATATCATATTAACACGAGAAACCTTTACAGTACAAGACAATTTGGATTTAAAGCTCAGAAAAGCACGACAGATGCAGCAATGGCGCTGAAGGTATTCATTGAAGATGAGCTAAAATCTTTTGGTTATGTTGTTTTGGTGAGTTTGGACGTGAAAGGAGCTTTTGATGCATGTTGGTGGCCTAGTGTCTTAAATAACTTAAGAGAGATGAAGTGCCCAAGAAATTTGTACCAACTTACAAAGGATTATTTTAAAAATAGGAAAGCAACTCTCTCTACGAATGAATTCAGGACTGAAGTACAGGTCCAGCGAGGCTGTCCGCAAGGATCTTGTTGTGGGCCTGGACTTTGGAATATACTATATAACTCTTTGCTAAAATTGGAATTTACAACGCGGACAGAGGTAATAGCATTTGCTGATGATTTACTTGTCATGACAAAAGGAAAAAGTATATTAGATGCTGAAAATTTTTCAAATCAGGACATAAAGAAAATTGAGTTATGGGCTAAAGAAAATAAAATCCAGTTTAACGACTCAAAATCAAAAGTTTTGGTAATATCAAAGAAGAAAACTAATCATAATGAAGCAATCAGCATATATCTGAACAATAAAACTCTGGAACAAGTGGATGTTATTAAATATCTTGGTATTTACATTGATAGGAAGTTTAGCTTTGATCACCACATAGATCAAGTACATGACAAAGCACTACGACTTCTGCATAATCTTTCCAAGTGCGCAAAACTCACTTGGGGACTGGGAAATAAGGCGCTAGAAACTATTTATAAAGGCGCAATAGAACCTATTTTAACTTATGGTGCTCCTGTGTGGGGATTTGCCCTAGAAAAGCAGAAGAACATTAAAAAATTCGAGAGGATTCAGAGATTGTTCAATATAAAAATGACGAAGGCATATAGGACAATTTCTTATGATGCATCTTGTGTTATTGCCGGCATCCAGCCAATTGGTATAACAATACAAGGCAAAATAAAACTGTATAATGATATACACAGTGAACGTGACTATGATGCACCCCTACCACCAAGCGTCTGGAACCATCCAGCAGAACGACCTCATATAAAAGCAGTTGAGGATGATGGGGCATACGTCTTTCAAATTTTTACGGATGGGAGTAAATCAGATGAAAAAGTCGGGGCTGCTGTAGTTCTGTACAAGCACAATACTGTAATTCGACAACTGCAATTCAGGCTGGATGGAAGGTGTTCAAACAATCAGGCCGAACAACTGGCTATTTTGAAAGCACTTGAAGAGCTACAAAACATGGCAAATACGCTGAACAAAGAGAAGACTGTAGCCATATTTACAGATAGTCAGGTGGCACTATCCACCTTACAAAACAACAATAAACACAATTATATTCCTGAGGAGACACTTAATAGACTAGGAACTTTAGAAAGAAATCAGTGGACAATACACTTTAGTTGGGTGAAAGCACATGCAGGAGTTACTGGTAACGTGCTAGCAGACATATTAGCAAAATCAGCTGCTGAAGACATCGAAATAAAGACTATTTACAACAAGGTACCAAAATCTTCTTTGAAAACTGAAATAGAGAGGGCAGGACATCTACAGTGGCAACAGAGATGGAGCAGTACAAGTAAAGGAGCCCTTACCAAATCATTCTTCCCTTTGATAAAGGATCGTCTTAAGACAAAACTACCATTAACAGCGACATTCACTGCAATGGTATCAGGACATGGAAAAACTAAAGCTTACTTGTATAGATTTCATATCATAGATGATCCCCAATGCACCTGCAATAGCCCACAGCAGACCGCAAACCACCTCATCTATGAATGTAGAGACACAAAACATCAGAGGGACAAGTTGATTGAAGAAGTACACAAGAATGGAGGAAATTGGCCAGTGTCAAACCAAAACCTTATAAATAAACATTTGAAAGCTTTTTGTATATATGTTAATTCAATTGACTTGTAAACAATTTTTATTTTAAAACAATACGTGAATTGAACATTTAAATTCTAATATTTAAAAAACTATTGTAAAATAATATCAAAATGTGATTACTATTTATAATGTATCTATGTAATTAAATGCATGTAATGTTACTCCGTAACGGGGCATGCTGTTAAAGTTCAATAAAAAAAAAAAAAAAAAAATACATACATACATACATACATACATACATACATACATACATACATACATACATACATACATACATACATACATACATACATACATACATACATACATACATACATACATACATACATACATACATACATACATACATACATACATACATACATACATACATACATACATACATACATACATACATACATACATACATACATACATACATACATACATACATACATACATACATACATACATACATACATACATACATACATACATACATACATACATACATACATACATACATACATACATACATACATACATACATACATACATACATACATACATACATACATACATACATACATACATACATACATACATACATACATACATACATACATACATACATACATACATACATACATACATACATACATACATACATACATACATACATACATACATACATACATACATACATACATACATACATACATACATACATACATACATACATACATACATACATACATACATACATACATACATACATACATACATACATACATACATACATACATACATACATACATACATACATACATACATACATACATACATACATACATACATACATACATACATACATACATACATACATACATACATACATACATACATACATACATACATACATACATACATACATACATACATACATACATACATACATACATACATACATACATACATACATACATACATACATACATACATACATACATACATACATACATACATACATACATACATACATACATACATACATACATACATACATACATACATACATACATACATACATACATACATACATACATACATACATACATACATACATACATACATACATACATACATACATACATACATACATACATACATACATACGAGGAGGCCGTGATATTCGTGGAGGAAGAATGCGAGTGAGTGTGCTCTTGATTATTCGGTGTTAGTGGCGTGACTTTCAAGTACTTGTTTGTGTTCGGCATTTCATAATGTTTTTTGTGAGGCTGTTTCTTTGTGGGCGTGTTAGTTGAACCGGGCATTGCTGAGTTACAGAGTTTTAAGGGAATTGACGGACCCAGACATTGTTCATGGATTGAGAAGCATAGAAACTAGTATTCAGGAGGCCGTGAACCGCACGACTAAATCGAGAAATACAAAGTTATATCTTAATTGGAATGTTTCGTTTGAGTTAACAAGGAATAATAAACAAGAGATTTCAAAATGGTGGATGAAGTTAGTGAGGGTATTGAGAGAGCCTTTAGAATGCTCTTAAATGTTACGGAGGCTAGTAAAAACTTGCGTCAAGATTTGAAGCAGGATATTGTGAAGTCGGTAAGTAGTTTACGTAAATATTTTACAAAAATGAAAGACATCGTGAATCAGAAGGAAAATGAAACCGAAAGTTTACAAATGGCAGTGCAGAACTATCAGGAACAGTTAAGTGTTGGCAAGAGAGCGAGAATAGCATCACAAGTGACACCTGGGGTGATATCTTCCGAACGGGTTGTGGAGCAATTTGGGGTAGAAAGGAGTTATGCTTCGGTGTTGACTGGCGCTGCACGTACAGGGGACTCTAAGTGCTTTAAACTGCTTGTTCGGAGCAAGAATAATCAAAGTGTGGAATATATAAAGACACTGGTGAAAACTAAGGTTAATCCTGTAGAGATGAAGGTTGGTGTTCAGTCTGTAAAGGCATTGAGGAACGGACAAGTTCTAATACAATCGAACAATAAAGCTGAAGTAGATACTATTTGCAACAATATAAATAATAAGTGTGGAGAGGAGCTTGAGGCTACCGTCTCAAAGAAAAGAAATCCAAGAATAATTATTTTCAATATACCAGATGAGATAACAACGGAGAATGCTGTGGAGGTTTTAACAGCACAAAATACAGAGCTGGAGAATTTCAGCACAGAGATTCAGCCTAAATTTTCCTTTCATGATAGGAAAAAGAATTTGAATTTGGTTGTTGAAGTCACTTCAACTGTACGGAGGGAAATACTTGGCAAAAGATTAAAAATAGGATGGAATATGTGTAACTGGGATGATTATGTCAAGGCTGCGCGTTGCTTCAATTGCTGTAAATATAATCATCGTGCGCAGGACTGTAAAGGACAGCAAACATGTCCAAATTGCGCAGAGAAGCATGCTCTAAAGGAATGTACTGCTAACAGAGCTGCATATAAATGCATTAATTGTGTAACGTATAATAAATATAACAGAGACAACAAAGTGTCAGAAAATCATTCTGCACTGGATACGAATTGCTCCTGTTATCAAGCAACACTTAGGCGGCTAAAAGACAATACCGACTATTAAAATGGATAGATACAGATTAACATGTTTTCAGGTTAACTTGAGACATTCAAGAATTGCGACTGCTAATTTGGTACAGCTTGTGAATGAAAAAGCTATAGATATAGTATTTATTCAGGAGCCCTACTTGATTAACAATAAACCAGCAGGTGTACCATTACATTTTAGAATATATACAGTTGGTACTACGGGTAAACGAGCAGCAATATTTATAAACAACAAAAATATTGACGTAACTACCATTGGTCAGCTTTCCGACAGTGATTGTGTCGTTATACAGGTTGTATATAATAAGAAAACATTTTTTGCAGCTTGTATGTACTTTGATGGGCACTTGAATATAGAAGATGACATTAACAAGATTGAAAATATTCTCCAGCATATTAAAGGAAAGGGTCTGATAATACTAGCAGATAGTAACGCCAGAAACAAACTTTGGCATGATATAATAACTAATCAGCGTGGTAGAATATTTGAAGAATTCATTACAGCAACAAATTTACATATCATGAATGAAAACAACGGCTTGCCAACTTTTGAATCCCAAACTGGAAGGAGTTGGGTCGATTTGACTATCGTTAATGACAAACTCCTTAGAGATGTAAGGGAATGGACCGTTGGAGAGCAAGAAAGCTGCTCTGATCATAAGATAATATCGTTCACAATAGGGCAATCAAAACCCAAACTCGTACATTAAAGGGAATTAAATATATAACTAGACCAGAAAATTATAAGACATTTGAGGAAACGTTGCCACGAAAGCTGACCAAAAATTTTAATTGTCTGGGCAATGGACAGAGTGTGGATGAACAGCTCGCCCATAAAGTAAAAGAAAATAATGTTGAATATACAATTGAAATGTTCTACAATAGTATGGAAGCTGCATGCAGGGAAGCGTTTAGAGTAAGCAGGGGTAAGAAGCAGGCAATTAAAGGCAAATCAGTTCCCTGGTGGACCATTGAACTAACCATATTGAGGAAAAAGGTAAATGCATTAAGACGACGATATCAACGAACTATTAATAATGAGCAGTTAAGAGAAGAAAGAAGGAATCAGTACTTGGAAGGTAATCGGCAATACCAAAGGAAAATAAATGACGAAAAGTTTAAATCCTGGAGGGAATTTTGTAATGTAACTGATGGGACTAATCCTTGGACTGTAGTCTATAAGATCGCAGCCAATAAAATAAGATATCAGAATTCACTTACTACATTGCAAAGAGAAGATGGAACCTACACTGAAGATATACCAAGCACATTAAAGTATATGCTGGAGAACTTCATTCCGGAGGATAGGGTACAAGATGATACTGAACGACAAAAAGACCTAAGGAGGCTTGCAGAGGAAGTAATTAGTACCCCAGATGACAAGGAATTTACACCTAATGAAATTTGGGTTGTATTAAAAAATTTCAATCCAAAAAAGTCACCGGGAGAAGATGGAATATCTAGTGATATTCTGTTAAATGCTTTTAAAATGTTCCCATATTTCTTTACAGCAATATATAATCAATGTCTTATGGAAGGAATTTTTCCAGAAAGATGGAAGCGTTCATCTATAGTTCCTATAGTAAAGCCAGGCAAAGAAGATAGTGTAACGATAACAAAATATCGACCAATCAGCTTGTTGAACATATGCGGTAAAGTTTTAGAAAAGTTAATGATAAATAGGATTGAATATCATATTAACACGAGAAACCTTTACAGTACAAGACAATTTGGATTTAAAGCTCAGAAAAGCACGACAGATGCAGCAATGGCGCTGAAGGTATTCATTGAAGATGAGCTAAAATCTTTTGGTTATGTTGTTTTGGTGAGTTTGGACGTGAAAGGAGCTTTTGATGCATGTTGGTGGCCTAGTGTCTTAAATAACTTAAGAGAGATGAAGTGCCCAAGAAATTTGTACCAACTTACAAAGGATTATTTTAAAAATAGGAAAGCAACTCTCTCTACGAATGAATTCAGGACTGAAGTACAGGTCCAGCGAGGCTGTCCGCAAGGATCTTGTTGTGGGCCTGGACTTTGGAATATACTATATAACTCTTTGCTAAAATTGGAATTTACAACGCGGACAGAGGTAATAGCATTTGCTGATGATTTACTTGTCATGACAAAAGGAAAAAGTATATTAGATGCTGAAAATTTTTCAAATCAGGACATAAAGAAAATTGAGTTATGGGCTAAAGAAAATAAAATCCAGTTTAACGACTCAAAATCAAAAGTTTTGGTAATATCAAAGAAGAAAACTAATCATAATGAAGCAATCAGCATATATCTGAACAATAAAACTCTGGAACAAGTGGATGTTATTAAATATCTTGGTATTTACATTGATAGGAAGTTTAGCTTTGATCACCACATAGATCAAGTACATGACAAAGCACTACGACTTCTGCATAATCTTTCCAAGTGCGCAAAACTCACTTGGGGACTGGGAAATAAGGCGCTAGAAACTATTTATAAAGGCGCAATAGAACCTATTTTAACTTATGGTGCTCCTGTGTGGGGATTTGCCCTAGAAAAGCAGAAGAACATTAAAAAATTCGAGAGGATTCAGAGATTGTTCAATATAAAAATGACGAAGGCATATAGGACAATTTCTTATGATGCATCTTGTGTTATTGCCGGCATCCAGCCAATTGGTATAACAATACAAGGCAAAATAAAACTGTATAATGATATACACAGTGAACGTGACTATGATGCACCCCTACCACCAAGCGTCTGGAACCATCCAGCAGAACGACCTCATATAAAAGCAGTTGAGGATGATGGGGCATACGTCTTTCAAATTTTTACGGATGGGAGTAAATCAGATGAAAAAGTCGGGGCTGCTGTAGTTCTGTACAAGCACAATACTGTAATTCGACAACTGCAATTCAGGCTGGATGGAAGGTGTTCAAACAATCAGGCCGAACAACTGGCTATTTTGAAAGCACTCGAAGAGCTACAAAACATGGCAAATACGCTGAACAAAGAGAAGACTGTAGCCATATTTACAGATAGTCAGGTGGCACTATCCACCTTACAAAACAACAATAAACACAATTATATTCCTGAGGAGACACTTAATAGACTAGGAACTTTAGAAAGAAATCAGTGGACAATACACTTTAGTTGGGTGAAAGCACATGCAGGAGTTACTGGTAACGTGCTAGCAGACATATTAGCAAAATCAGCTGCTGAAGACATCGAAATAAAGACTATTTACAACAAGGTACCAAAATCTTCTTTGAAAACTGAAATAGAGAGGGCAGGACATCTACAGTGGCAACAGAGATGGAGCAGTACAAGTAAAGGAGCCCTTACCAAATCATTCTTCCCTTTGATAAAGGATCGTCTTAAGACAAAACTACCATTAACAGCGACATTCACTGCAATGGTATCAGGACATGGAAAAACTAAAGCTTACTTGTATAGATTTCATATCATAGATGATCCCCAATGCACCTGCAATAGCCCACAGCAGACCGCAAACCACCTCATCTATGAATGTAGAGACACAAAACATCAGAGGGACAAGTTGATTGAAGAAGTACACAAGAATGGAGGAAATTGGCCAGTGTCAAACCAAAACCTTATAAATAAACATTTGAAAGCTTTTTGTATATATGTTAATTCAATCGACTTGTAAACAATTTTTATTTTAAAACAATACGTGAATTGAACATTTAAATTCTAATATTTAAAAAACTATTGTAAAATAATATCAAAATGTGATTACTATTTATAATGTATCTATGTAATTAAATGCATGTAATGTTACTCCGTAACGGGGCATGCTGTTAAAGTTCAATAAAATAAAAAAAAAAAAAAAAAAAAAAAAAAAAAAAAATACATACATACATACATACATACATACATACATACATACATACATACATACATACATACATACATACATACATACATACATACATACATACATACATACATACATACATACATACATACATACATACATACATACATACATACATACATACATACATACATACATACATACATACATACATACATACATACATACATACATACATACATACATACATACATACATACATACATACATACATACATACATACATACATACATACATACATACATACATACATACATACATACATACATACATACATACATACATACATACATACATACATACATACATACATACATACATACATACATACATACATACATACATACATACATACATACATACATACATACATACATACATACATACATACATACATACATACATACATACATACATACATACATACATACATACATACATACATACATACATACATACATACATACATACATACATACATACATACATACATACATACATACATACATACATACATACATACATACATACATACATACATACATACATACATACATACATACATACATACATACATACATACATACATACATACATACATACATACATACATACATACATACATACATACATACATACATACATACATACATACATACATACATACATACATACATACATACATACATACATACATACATACATACATACATAATGTTACTCCGTAACGGGGCATGCTGTTAAAGTTCAATAAAATAAAATAAAAAAAAATACATACATACATACATACATACATACATACATACATACATACATACATACATACATACATGTTCTCTTTAACGACGTTCACAAGTTTACGTACTGTACGAGTTTATCTTTTCTGTGCCAAAATTCGGGAAAAGTTCTTCGCACAACACATTTTTCAAACTCATTGCGTTCGAAGCTTTTTCTAAGTGGGCGATATTGTACGCTTTGAATTTTGAACCCCTTTCACTACATTATGTATAGTTCATTCACTTTTCCCCCACTGCTGTTGCGCTACTTTTTATAATTGTATTTATTTTAATAATTAGACCTTTACGTTTCTCTTCTTTCAAATACAGCGATACAATGAATATTAATTTTCTGATTTGTAAGTGTTTAACTTCGAACGGCGTTGTTTACATTTTGACTTGATTCGAGCCAGTCCACTGTAAGAGAACTGCATTTCAGTACCGCTCATCTGTTTGTGTTTGCCCAAGTTTACACCGTTGGCCGTCTTCATTCATCATTCACATAGGTTGTAGTTTATATTTATTAATATAAATACTGTCGCGAAGCCGTTATCTACGACAGCGCGACTAGTGTACACAAAGGGCCGGCAAATAAAGATAGCTGTGATAAAGGACTTACCGGCATAGATTAAGTTATGCTTCTGGCATGTGATAGAATATTTGGTTTCTTTATTCTTCTGGAAGAGTCTCGAATTTATCAATGAGGTATTTAAGAAAGCGAAGACTCACCAAGAAGGAGTTGTAAAACAGTCAGGCGAACAGTAAACAGCTGTAAGTGTTGTTGCTGTTGTAACGAGAGCTGTTTGTTATTGTCATCGACCTTGTAACATTGTATTGTTATGTGATGTAATGTTGTTACGTGAGAATTGAACAGTGTATCTCTACGGAAATAAAGAACATTTAGAATTTCTGCAAATTGGACTTTTAATTGTACGAACCCACAAAGTCACAATATATAAGCATTACCTCCATTACATGTTTCGTTGAAGGTACGAGGGAAATACAGGATCTGTTCGTCATTATGTTAATTTACGAAAGAGATAGCTTCGCGTTAGCACTCGGTTCGATTCCTGTCGACAGCCCACTTGACCTAGACTTTCGCGTGCTTTTCTCTTGTTGGTAGACGAATGCTGGGATAGTTTCTCATCTGCCAAATATCCTTTCCAACATTTCCCTTTCACTTGCTGAAATCTTGTCAATTTCTAACAATTTCTCCTGCTGCCATTTAACAATGTTAATACAAAGAGAAACTTCCCTCAAGGTTTTGTCATATTTCATAGAAGGTGGTTTGCGAGTTTCTAACAAGTAATTTCTAATTATTTTGCCTTTACAGTATAGCCAACGTTATTCTCCAAAATTATTTTAATGTTGTGCTGAACTTGCTCTGTAATTTATCCACGCGCTGTTACTGGCTTTTGCAGTTGCAATTCGTCACGTATTTATATATTTGCTGTTTCTTGTCTCTTAAATGTGGTAGTCCTATGAGCAAATTACAACTTTTCATGTAGCTTCTTGCAGGAAGCCAACAATTGTGCTGATCTAATTGCAGAAATGTCTTCACAGCCAAGAGTGTTGATTATTTCAACCATTTTTTCATTACGATCAGTATAATAACATGTAGCATTTAACCAACTTCCTATAGGGGAGGCACAGGACTATCAGGAATACACGTCATCTGCTAGGGGCTTTCACAAATACATACAAATGCTCCAAAAAGTATTTGTCTAATCATAGCACATAGAATATAGCAAGCACAATCATAAAAATATAGGTAAGAAACGAACAATGACTAATTACCTTGCATTGGCTGATATCTATATTTAAAAATAAATCACAATTTGGTTTCATATATTACTTATTTAGTGAACAGCTCTACGTTATTTAAAATCATGTCCCATTTGATGTCAAACAAGTATTCGTCTAGTAAACAGAATCCCAGGTATGGTGCCTCGCTGTCGGTGTTTCATCCACTGTCGTTGACAGTTCCATCTCTGTTTTCAAAGCCGTTGACTGCTATTTAAATAATATGGGTCGAAAACGTAGTAAAACTACAAAAGAAGGAAGAGAAATTTGCATTAGATTATTTAAAAAAGGAAAATCTTTTCAAGAAATTGGAGAAACCATTGAAAGACCTACCAGTACAGTGAAGACTATTATATACAGGTTTAGTCAGAACAAAACTTACGAAAAAATCAATCAAGAAGAGATCGTGCTGCAGTTCTGTCCGAGATTCAGAAACGACAGTTACTTAGAAAAGTAAAAAAAAAAAAAGTTCTAAACTAAGTGCTCTAAAACTTGCTATTGCAGTTCAAACACACACTCTAAAGTCTGTTTCAGTAAAAACTATAAGAAACGTGCTTTATGAAGCTGAGTATGGAGGCCGAACAGCCCGTAGAAAACCATACATCAGTAAAATCAACAGAAAGAAGCGAGTTGCTTTTGCAAAAGAACATAAATACGATGGATTTGATTTCTGGAAGAAGGTTGTATTTACTGACGAGTGTCAATTTGAGCTCTTTAAGTCAAAAGGGCGAGTAATAATGTGGAGGAAGAAGAATTGTGAGCTTGAGGAGAAAAATGTAACATGTTCAGTTAGACATGGAGGCGGTTCAGTACTTGTCTGGGACTGCATGAGGGCAAATGGTGTGGGGAATTTGTGTTTTATTCATGGAATTAAAAATCATAAGGTTTATATAAACATCCTAAAAACACATTTGTCTAGAAGTGTGAATAATATGTGTCTTTCTGAGGATTACATTTTCACACAAGATAATGATCCAAAACACACAGCTCTTGTTGTATAATACTCCACGATGGATGTCGACAACATCGCAATCCCTAGACATGAATCCAATAGAGAATTTGTGGAGTATACTGGACAAAAATATTAGGAATAATCATATATCTGATATACAGAATCTAAACAACGCTATACTAGAGGAATGACGTAAAATTAAAGTGGAAACAGCACAATCTTTGGTGAAATCCATGCCAATGCGAATGCAAGAGATTATAAGGAGGAATGGAGGGCTTACTAAGTACTAACCGTAACATTCTACGTCATTTTAGGTATGCAGACGAATAATTATTTTGCATCCTATATCGCATATCTTTACTTCTGATTTTAATTATGTTTATGTGAATAGATACTATAAGTCTATTTACTTGCATTCTCTTTTACACTAGTCAATGAATAAGACAGTGCCCCTGCTGTACTTTATTCTGATAATCTTCCACTATCCATACATCCTTAAACATAAACTCATGCATTAGACGAATGCTTTTTGAACTAACTGTAGTTGTTTGTTTTACCTGATCTATGAAGCAGTAGTGTGGACAAAACAGGTTAAGTGGACTACCTTAGGATATATTAATCGAAGTTCCTTTGTAGTTAGTACCCTCTGTAATCTCATTAATATGTCCACGTGAAAATGTAGGCTATTTTGTAAAACGTCACCTATAGTTTTGTCAAATGTTTGAGAAGTTAGATGAACGGTTTCTTATATGTCTCTGATGAAAGTACTCCCACTACGACATTTGCGACCAAACTCCCAGCAGCATCTTAGGAGATCCAAATTTTATTTTCAACACACAATGGTATATTTGAGAGATGACATTCTCATAACACTTCTGGAGAGTTGTTTCACTGCGTGGCTTCAGTTCTTTTTGGTACTTTCTAAGGACGGCTTTAAACTCAGGTTGCTGCAGTTTGTATGTATATTTGTATGTATCGAAATTTTGCAAAGATCTTTAAACAACTCCTTTAGTAATTGCTCAACGTCTTTGTTTTTCTTCCTTTTTATAGTATTTGAAAATTCAAACCAACAATAAGTAATATTTGGGAATCAGTTAGCTCTACAAAAAAAAAAAAAAAAAAAAATGTTTGAACTAATTTGTGTGCCTTACGACTTCTACTTTTGCGTAAGTCTATCCCTTATGGTTTACTGATTATGCAAAAGTTACCAACAATGAAGAATACCTCAGATGTTATTCCCAGAAATTTCAAGATATTTGTATCATTTATCTTTAAACTATCTTAAATATACGATATTTTATTGCAAATTGTTAGCACCATTGTTTAGAAAACCGACTCTCTGTAAAAAATAGTGCATGCAAGGGGTACTTTAGCAAGTTTTCTTGAACTTCGTGTCACGTCCTTGCAAGAAGGCGAGCTTAACACCTAGTTTGGTATTTAATTGCCTTCTCAGTTTTGACCTATGTTGTTCATGCACACACACAGAACGTTTTCTAAACATGTTTTCTGGTGTGGGGGGGGCCCTTTATGGGGCCACGAAACATATTTCTGATGAAATATTAATATCGAACTTGTAGGTGTTAACGGTTAAAGAGTAGAACAATGGATCTGTTACTGCTAATACCACAGGAGAAAGGGATGAAGCGAGGAAACCGCAGGAGGCTTAGAGACGTACGGAAGTCGCGGCTCTATTACCCACAACATCACGTGAAAACAGCGACAACAATATGCTGCCTAGTACCGAGAATAGAATTTACAATGTGCAAGCATCCGCATCATCCACCCATCAGTGACGTGCACAAGGAAAATGGTTTTCGAGAAAATCGAGGTGCCTACCAATATTCGTCTAAGTCAGCTGTTCAAGGCTACGTGCAGTTAAGGACACAAGTTTCTGCTTGTAGAGTGCTTTCGTCTCATCCTTCCACCTGGTGTCTGACGGCAACACTGAACCACACCGAACGACGTAACACAGGTATCAGCCGCCTTCTCTTGGTCGATGGCCTCTTGCAGGAATACGACGTGACTAAACAATTCTAAGTACTCAGTGGTAACTTGTGCTTCTGATTACGATTACGACAACAATGCCAAGATTCGAATGTGTATTTACACTAGATTAAAGGAAATTAGTAGCTAAAGTAGTGAAGCTTAAATATTATTTAGTTATTCATTCCATACCTACCGGGATGGTTCAGGCGGTTTCATCTGTGGTCCGCATTTAGGAGGTCCAGGTTCGATTCTCGTGGCCGGCCTGTCTGTCCCATAGGTTTTTCCGGGGGTTTTCTCAGGTTGCTAGGCGAATGCTGGATAGTTTAATTAAATTCCCCAAGTTTTCTGTACCTCTATTTATCTCCGTTATCATTTCACGTCATCTCTCATCTGGTGCTCTCTTTCAGGGTAGCAGGGAGTCTCGGTGCTGCATGGCAGGATGACAGTCTCCTGGTAAACGCCTTCGTCTTCCGGTAGGACAGTCTCCGGTCTCCGAGCCGAGTTACTAAGCCGTTTCAGAGCCGCATTAAGAGGGATGCCTGTTGTGCGCACCTGCCAGGAGTTTTACGAGCTCTGACATGTCGGTTTCCTGTCTCCGAGTCTGCCAAGTGGGTGGCGACGGGAGGAATGCCGGTTTTACTAGACTGTCAGTGTTTCTGAGCTCCAGTATGTCGGCCTCTGGTCTCCGAGCCGGCCTAGTGGAGTGTTTCGGACCACGCTAGGTGGGATGCTGGCTGTACTAAACTGCCGTGGAGATCCCGCCTCGGTAGCGTAGATGGTAGCGAGTCTGCCTCATGTTCAAAAGGTCCCGAGTTAGAATCTCGGTCAGGGTGAGTTAGCTGGAAAAGGTTTTATCCGGGGTTTTCCCTTATCCTGAAAGACGAATGTCGGGTAACTAAGCTCTATGGACCCTGGGCTCGTTTGAACATCACTTTACCGATTCCACTCATCGTCCGATATGAATTAACCTTGGAGGATGTAAAATACAAAAAAACAACTGCCGTGGAGTTTCAAACTGGTATATGGAAGGGATCCTGCTTTCTGCACTGTCGTAACTCCTTGAAGTCGGCCGCCTCCTGTCTACTCTCACCTCATGTTTTCTCCCAGGTATGTCCCACTTGGGGCATAGGTACAAAAGACCAGTCTGTTCGACGCGCCGAATTCCCTCCGTAAAATTCTATGTTATCCTATTCTATTAAATTCATTCAATATGTTTAGCTAATAAGGACGACGCTCTCACCTCAAACAAGTCTGTTTTCCCGTAGAAGAAGGAAGAACAAGATTCGCTGCTGTTATCTCCAAAGGAAATGACGTCAGTAACGTTTCCAGCTGCACCCTTTCTTTCATTTTATATCTTTATATGTTCACAAAAGCCTGCCAGTCGGTTTCGGTTACATGTCGAAGTACTCTCAAGTGTTCTATCGCGCAATTCCTGTAAGGATATGTTACCTGTAACTTTCTTTCTCGAACTATTTGTTTCACTTTGGCCTAAACTAATTCCGTAGAATTTAGATCACACAGGTATGGGAGCAAGCGAGCGATGAAACAAAAAACTCAACCACCTTAGGTATTTTTGTGTCAATGATATGTTTTACGAGGGCTGTTCAATAAAGAATGTTCACATTCTTTTTTTTTTTGACAACGTACCTTTACTCATCCTCATAATTTTAATTGTTTTTCTAAAAATAGTCTCCCCTGAATGCGATGCACTTGTCCCAGCGTTTCTGCCAGTCTTCAAAGACATGCTGGAAACCATTTTTTGAGAGATCCTTCAAAATCGCCTCCGTAACTTTCACCACTGCTTCTGATTATGGATAATGTCTCAAACGAAGGCGTTTCTTCAAGATAGGAAATATAAAAAGGTCACATGGGGCTAAATCCGGACTATAGGGAGGGTGAGGGATGCACTTCACGTTGATTTTTGCACGATATTCAGCAACAACATTGGCAATATACGGCCGCGCATTATCGTGGTGCAGCATCTAGCCTGCTTCACGGAAATGTGCTCTTTCGCGCCTGATATGGACTTGCAATGTTTTCAGGACATCCCTGTAGTATTGTCCACTTACTGATATGTGTGCAGCTACAACATGCTGACAAACCATTCCATGAATATCAAAGAATGAGATGACCACAACTTTTCCAGCAGAAGCAACCACTTTTGCTTCTTTGGGGGTTGATGATGAAGGAGATTTCCACACTGAGTTTGCTGTTTGCTATCAGGATCAAAATGATGTAGCCAAGTTTCATCAGCAGTGATTACGTTTGAAAGAATCTCCGGATCTTCCTCTAGCATCAACTTTAACTGCATGCAGGCCTGTATGCGAATGTCCTTTTGTTCGGGAATCAACAGTCTTGGAACCCATCGCGCACAAACACGTCTCATGTGTAATGTTTCTGTCACCAACGTCTGGGTGGCACCCAATGAAATGTTCAGTATTTCAGAAAGTGATTTTAAGGTAATTCGTCGATCCTCTCTCACAATGGCAGCAGCAGTGTTGATGTTTTCTTCCGTAAGAGCAGTAACTGAAGCACCGCATCCACCTTCCTTTGAAATTGACTGTCTCCCCTCTTTAAACATTTCAAACCACCTTCGAGCTGTGCTATAGGGAAGAACAGACTCTCCATAGGCCTCCTGTAACATTGTATAGGCCTCAACTGAAGATTTGTTGAGACGAAAGCAGAATTTCAAAGCCGCATATTGTTCCTCGCGGTGTTACCTCCATTGCAGCGGTAGGGGATATTAACATATCTGAACTTGCCTGGTCCTCACAGTCAGGAACCAGGAGTACCAACAATGAAGCTACTACGGCGTGTTTGCTTCATATTAGCTAACAGAATTAAATAAGACTGAATTTTAGTGCGAAAAATTATGGCCGTAAAAAGTATGATCATTCTTTATTGAACAGCCCTCGTATGTATAGAACAGTCACACTGAACTGTTTACAGCAATTCTAGGAGGGGCTTTACATTTCTACATTGTGATAAGGAACATTGTCTAGCACTACAACAGAAAAAGGAGCCAGCTTTTCTCGAATGCATTTTTCAAAGTTCATATAGTTCATTTTGTTCATGGTAGTCGCTTGCAGTTGTCGAGGATTTATAAACAAGAAGAAAACTTTCTAGGAACCTGTTTGTTTGTTTGTTTGTTTGTTTGTTTGTTTGTTTGTTTGTTTGTTTGTTTGTTTGTTTGTTTGTTTGTAATTTACGTCCTCCAACGTTCAGTCATATCGGACGATTAATGGAATGGGTGAAATGATGCTCAAATGAGCCCATGGTCCATAGAGTTTAGAGTTACCCGGCATTCGTCTTTCAGGATAAGGGAAAACCCCGGGGAAAAAACCTTATCCAGGTAACTCACCCTGACTGAGATTTGTACTCGGGAACTCTTGAACGTGAGGCGGACATGCTACCACCACGCTACCGAGGCGGGCAGAGGAGCTCGTTTACACTACCTGCATGAATTGTTATCAGTCTATTCCATGCATTACTTTTGGTATGGATCGAAATTCCTGTTTCTTTTGCTAGTACTTGCCGAATATGACTCTACCATATACGCAGTTTACATCAATATAAAAGATATTTCTCGCAAATGATTTATTTTGATCAGGTAAGTAATTGTGCCTCAAAACCGCGATGTGACGAATTTCTATTAGTACTTTTTTTCTCCTGCAGTAGGCGCGTGACTGACCGTAACGCGACTGGGAGCGTGGTCTACAGTTGTAGACCATTTTATTTCTCTTTTTTAATTATGATTATATTGGTATTAGATGAAGTAATTTACATCAAAGGCACCAGGAAAGCATTAACAATGTAACGCAATATTTTAACAATTGGAAAGTGGTTCAGAGAACAACCATAGTAATAAAAATAGCATACCGAGCATTTTAATAGTAGAACAAGAGACTATCTATTATAGTTTCTCTAATGCATATGCAATTTATATTCACTATCACAACTTAAAGGTAACTGAAAAATTTGCAATAACTTACAAACATTAATACTTTACATCACTCTGCTGTTAAATAGTTAATACAAACGTCCTTCATTTGATCTTTGCATACGTGTTTGTAACACTTTGAACAGAAACGCCGGGTAGATTTGTTGCCTTCTCTTGTGCAAATATAGCAACGGCCAACATAGCTTTGTGTCACTGGAAGATGACTATTCACTGGCTCTTGAATTCCTAGAGGCACTGTTGCACGCCTCCTCATTTCTATAGGAAGCTGGGGAATTGCAAATTTGAATTCTATCTGTGGCTTCACAAGTTCCCATGACAATTTTCAATGATGTCTTTGTTTGATTGGTTTGTATCTAGTATTTGCTTTATAAATGCAAAGAAATTGCAGAAATATTTAGGAGGTCATAAGAAACGACCATGGACCAGCGGCGTGTGTTATGTGCCACATTGTATTTTTGACATAGCTGGTCCACTAAATCAACTCCAACTTTTGGCTATTGTAACAATTAACAATTTTAGGCTTTCTTTGTATTCCTGTTTCTTCATCAATAGCATCATCATGATGAATTCTGGATATAACCAATACATATTTATTTTTCTTGGGACAATAGAATGCAGGTCTTTTCATGCAACAATTTTTCTACAGCCCCCTTCATGTTAAACTGTGAGCAACATACAAATAGATTCCTAGAAATAATATTGTTGATAAAAGGTACAGTAATTCTAGGCCGATATGGATAGCTAGGCATATAAACTAAACATACAAAACCTTTTTTTTTATTATCCATCGATGAGCAAATATGATTTACAGATGTTTGTTATTAAGACAGTAACACTACACATAACAATTGAGGTAGCGTGAACGACTCCTGTAGCTAAATATGGAAGGTTCACTATAACACAAACTGAGGACTTTAAGTTTGATAGGTATCACTCGCCTGGGTCGTCTGTATTGGAGAGGTCACTCAGGAGAAGATCTTGTGGCAGTCTGCGCTTGAGGCGAGTTGGTTGGCGAGTGCGAGCGCCGAGATTGTACGTAACAGGTCCAGGGACCTCCTGGAGATGGTAAAAGAAAGGTCGTGCCAGCCGGCGGAGATTAGTCTTGTTGCTGCCACCCCAGACTGGAGCAGCATAGGTAAAAATGGGACGGACTAGATATTTGTAAAGAAGAAGGGAGGATTCATAACCAAGTGAGGTAAAGGGTACAGTTTTGAGAGCCGTGCAGACGCAAGTGTAACAGACCGACAGATGTGGGCGTTCCAAGACGGATATCGGAGTGAGAATAAAAGAGGGCAGTGCCATCCATACAACACCTACATATTGCTTAACACGATTAGGCGCGTGGTCTACAGCCGTCAATAATGAAAGCCTGTGTCACTTTCAGAAGTAACTGAAGTGCTGTGAAGACAAAAGCGCGCCTAATAGCTACTAAGAAGCGGGAGTGCGCTTGAAATGCAGAAGTTGAAGTAAAACAGTTGGAAACATACGTGGTCTATATACCCATAACACAGCACAAAGGTGTTGTTGAAGGAGTCCTCCTACGCGAAGGAGGGTCCTTCGACTATTGCCATATCGGGATTGGATCCCTTACTGGCACAGAGATTGGTTTTTAACTAAGGGATGGTGGGTAGATGGTGGTGGTAATGTTTAAGTAATGTTTTCGTAGTTCTATGAACGTGTTTTGTAGAGGTAAGGTGTGGTTTTGAGTTTATGGTGGACCTAGCACAAGTCTGGGTCTTTTGTAAGTTTCTCCGGGGTCGAGGTCATGCTGCCAGAGGCCGCGGATGAGGTGATTGAAACTTGAAGAAAGTTTAGCATAGAAGCTTCGAGAAAGGTGTAGGATGTGGTCTGTGAGTTAAGAAACTTGAGGTCAGAGTGGATATTGTCGTTGCTGTGTGTGTAGTGTTTAACGCCCGCTTTTATAACGCCCGCTTTTACTACATACGGCACCGCAGGCGGTGACACTGATGATACATGAGATGAAGATGGAGCATCGGTGGAATGAGATGGCGGGGGAAACCGGAGGACCCAGAGAAAACCCGCCCCAGCGTCGTGTTGTCCACCACAAATCTCACTTTGCGGTCGCCTGGGATCGAACCCGGGCCGCCTTGGTGAGAGCCAAGCGGTCTAACCACTGAACCACGGTGCTGTCTATATTGTCGTTGGGAATGTACCAATGGGCATGGGTTGCGGTGCGAAGATATCGGTTTTGTACTACTTGTAACTTGTAGAGGTGTGTTTTTGTGGCAACTCGCCAGACTTGGCAGGCATATGTTAGTGCAGGTCGCAAAACCTGCTTGTAGAGGATCTTGTTCCTCAGCGCCATTGGTTACTTTCTTTTGTATAGTAGGTACAGCATTGCCATCTTTCTGCTGACTTTGTTAGCCAGTGATGTGGTGTGGGCCTTCCATGTGAGCTCATATCTAGGGTGGCTCCTAGATAAGTCGCTGTGTTGGACCATGGTACCTCTTCTCCTGCTAGCCGGAGATTGGGGACATCTTGAAGATTTCGCCTGGTATAAGTAACAGCCTGGGACTTGATAGAGTTTACTTTTAGGTGCCAGGTGATAAACCAAACGGACAGCATATCAGCATATAACTGTGCCCGTTTCACCGCATATGTGTGATGTTTAGAAGTGGCCGTCAGAACTGGGTCGTCTGCAAACAGATATAAGTTGCAGCTTCTATATGTCTACCTACATATGTAGACCACGCGCCTACTGCAGGGTTAAAGCTGAGATCTGAAATTACTTTCCAGCTGAAGCATCGTCCTATTAACCAATAACAGCAGAAATTTATTTGTAGCAGGAACACGTTACTCAACAACGTAATAATCACGTATAATTCTCCGAATCACACATCTATTAAAAGCATCCAAAAAACGTGTAGGTCGTGTTTCCCTGGAGTCGTTAGGATACGTTTCAACACTTACATTTATATTGAGTCTGTCTAGTGAACGCGTGTGCAGTTTGCTCTTCAAACGAAACTCACCCTCCCGTCCACTAATGATCGTCATAAATCTATATCCACAATTCAGAAATGGAACACTGTCGTTGAGGACCAATAGCAACCCTGAATTTCTCGAAGTGACAGTCGCATGTCTACTCCACGTGGAGTCTCAGTTGCCAAAGTTCTGTTTAATTACGTGCAGAGATTCGTTGTGTGTCACGATGTGGAGACCATGGGAGGGAAACGCAGTGGTAGAAGTAGTAGATTACTTTCACTCAAGTGAAAATAAAGTGATGACAATGGTGTGAATAAATGGGCCGAGTTTTATTACTGGAAAAGCCTAAAAAAGCAAAGTTATAACGGGAACTGTTTCTAAGCAAATTCAATCGCTTGTTTTGAACACATATAAGTATGTGCTGAAAAATAATCTTGGTAAAGGGTCATGCAATGAACTTGATGATAAATGCTGGGTATTCACAGAAATACAGTAAGAAATATTGTGAGGAAAGGAATACCAAAAACGGCGATCAAGTGTGAAAACAAAAGGAAACGTTTCTCTAAAGTAGATAATTTCAAATGCGATTTAATTCGCCGAGAAATTTATAGATTCTATGCAAAAGGGAGAGCCCCACCTTATACGAATTGGTTGCACATTTGCAAGAAATTTGTGATTTTCCTTATGGGCATTGCACTTTGCGCGGTTTGTTAAGGAGCTGGGTTTCAAATGCCGCACTTTGAATAAGATAAGGGTTATTATGGAATACAGTAGAATTGTAGCTTGGCGATATATACATATATATGTCAAAACTAAGGAAGTTTTGCAGTAATGGACATAAGATAATTTATTTAGACGAAACCTCGTACGATACCCATAACGTATTGAGAAAGGTGGCAACCTTGCAGAACGGTCTGGGAGAAGAAGGGCCGGTGTTGTAAAACGATTAGAAGGGTTCGTCAAAGGCAGCGGCCGACGTGCACATGAGTTAACTAAACAGACTCCACCTGTTTGTCAATTATTTTCGCTGTTGTTTCAGCAACTCCTGTATAAGCGGCAGTTCTTCCATCTGCTTGACTCAGTTGAAGTTTTATACACTTGTTGCTAGCTTCCTCGTACAAATCTTCAATCACTTTCTTAATTATTTCTTAACTTCAGAATGTATCATTCTTTTTTCCTCCCTTTACTTTCGACATAACACTAGTAACTCGTAGAATTTTACAATTGAAACTAAGACCAATTAGCAACGAGTAAACTAACAGCGTCCGATTAGAGATACAACATATCCGAAGAATTAATGTAGTCGCAAACAGTGGAAGCTTACGTAAACACAAACAGATAAGCGGTATTACGTCACCATTCTCTGGCCGTTCGGCAATATAGCAGTTGAGTATCTTATAGTGAAGGGTTTTGAATCAAATTAAAATGTAAACACTACCGCTCGAAGTCATACGCTAACAAAGTTGAACGTTAAGAGTCAATGTGTTACAATTTTGTAAAGAAAAAAAAAAGCGTAAAGGTCTAATTATTACGATAAATAATGTTATAAAAAGGACAACAACGGCAGTGATAAGAATTAAACGAACTGTGCATAGTATAGCGAAAGAGATTCAAAATTCAAAGCGTGCGGGAGAAAAACTTGCAACTCCTGGTAAATATCGTCCATATCCAAAAGGGTATGAAGTCAATGAGTTTGGAAAATGTGTTGTGCACAGGACCTTTCTCGAGTTTTAGGAACGGTGGCAAACTCATAAGTGCTGTTACAGAAAATATTCCTTTTGAAGGTAAAAATGGTATATTCTGGAGAATACTTAATGACATAAATATCGGTTTCGCAAGAAAAAACTTTTATGCGTTGTGTTATACGTATACTGTGCCCATGATTTGATGTTCAGACTGTACTATACTATAATCTCGCCTTCTCTGACCTCTCTAACCTAGCCAAGCTGCACTAGAGAAATCCGCAAAAAAAAAAAAAAAAAAAAAAAAAAAAAAAAAAAAAAAAAAAACATTCATTCGTCAGACAGGTAATTATGACTAAAAGTGTGGACCTGCTCTTTGTTGTAACTGCTGTAATGTGATTTCCTTTAGTATTTGCCAGACAATTTTACATGTGTAACACAATTTTTAAATGCGTACTTAGAAAATGTCAGAAAACTATGCTCCACAACAAAGATAGACTTTCGCAGCCAAGTACAGCTTCTGTATCATTCTTTTGTTGTAATTTTCATTTGACATATTAATCTACTATATTTTGTGGGTGATAACAATTTTAATGTTTATTAAGGTCTTTGTACCTGAGATTTAAAAAAAGAAGAGGAAATGTCGAGTTTCCAGAAAGTAGATTCTGTATTTATTATAAACTTCAAGCAAGTTTGTATAACATCCTTGGTAAATTGCATGTAGATTAGTAGAATACATATGTTTAATTATGCCAGTTTCATTAAATAGCTTAAAGTGAGTTATACAAGTTTTTATTTAAATCTGAATAGAGGAGGCCTTGGATTTCTTAAAGCAAGCGAATCCCAAAGAAAATAAATTGAAATTATGCAGTTGTAATTATCTATATTTTGAGAGAGATGAAAATAAAATAACAGGATGGAGCTGCCAATTCGAACAACTAATCTAAAAGGATCCAGGAAGTTCTCATAAACACTATCACTATGAGCACTATCACTAATTGAACCTGGTGTAGCAGCTTAGCCAGAAAATGCACACGATGGGCATGTGTATTCCAAATTTTACAAGTGACAACACTGTCTCCAAAGAATACTCTTAAAGTTTCTCTTTTATAACTTTTCAGATTTGGACTGAAGGTGTAATAGACGCACCACATGCATTAATTTGGATGAAAAATTGGGAAAAAGTTAAAAAAGTATTCCTTTTTGGCTATTATTGTATTTATAGTTCATACTTTCATTTGGCGTCTGTGATTTATACTGATATCGGCAATATTTATCCCACTGAGCAGATTTTGAAACATTCTGAACGCATTTCAATTTTCAATGTCGTTTTTATTTAGTATTTTAGCGTTACTTGAAAAACAGAACGCACATCAGCAGTATTTTGTTCAATTATGTTGGTGTAATTTTTTTTTTTTTTTTTAAATAGATAGCTTTTGTTTCTGTTTCCTTGGTTTTATTTAGATTTGTTTAAATTTTTCGTTCTTCCGTCTCAGAATATTTCCACTTTCTCTTTAGTGAAATGTTATAACTGTCCTGGCATCGTTGTTATTGCTTCCAAATTTGTTGTCTTCAGATTATCTTCGACTAATTTCTTCAATATAGGTAATACAGCATGTAGTTCTTGTAAAGTCATGAGCCTTTAGTAAAGTTCGTGTAAACTCTTGTGCAGTTTCACTTCGAGATTCCAAAGTTTTACATCAAACAACAAACGTACCGGATAGATCCATGTGGAAAAGTTGGGGGCCTTCTTCATCACATCCAGGAAATAAAACTGCTGCTCCAGGTGGATGGCTTATTGTTCCTCCATCAAGACTAGCGTCAACGAAGTGGATGAACAAATTCTATACTCATTTTTCGTGGTCTAAAAACCAGTGACTTTGATATGTAATATCTACACTAGCCCTGTCAATCATAGTCCTGGAATCTGCCATCAGGCCACTGAATGCGCACCCTATGTGTTTATCAACTTCAGCTATCTTCTCAATAGTTGTAGGTTCCATAAAAGGAGATGTGATACGCTTCTCTGCTGCCAGAACAACACCTTCAGAGCTGCAGATTCCAATTGCTGTAGAGCCTAATTTTATGGCCTCAATGGCATATTCCACATGAAATAGCCGCCCTTCAGGAGAAAAGGTGTTAACTCCTCTATCATATTCAGATCTTGTAAGAAACATTTGAGCATCTTAAAACACGCTAGTTACCACAACAAATTAATTTTGATACCTGAAAGAAAATTTAATGTGTGTAGTGCTTAACGCCCATGCAGCACCGCAGGCGGTGACACTGATGATACATATATGAAATGAAAATGCACCGGTGGAATAAGATGGCAGGAGAAACAGCAGATCCCGGAGAAAATCCTCACCAGCGCCGTGTTGACCACCACGTCTCACTTTGTGATCGCCTCGTTAAGGAAGATTTAGGTCATTCAGCCGCCGAACTGGTATATGACATACCACTTTCCTTCCCAGAAGAAATGCTCACCGAGCAACCTACAGTAACAGTCAGATTTTGTGAAACACCTCCAGGAGAACATAAGAGGACTAAAACGAAGGCAAACATGGCAAGAAAACTGTTTTCGGGTCCAAACATCATACTGATTGCTTACATGTTTTCATGAAGCATGGACCCACATTATCAGCACTACAACCTACGTACGTGGTCCATACCAAGTGAAAAACAGGACCGAGAATTGCTTTGACATAAATATCGGAGGGACGCATCTGGATAGACTGTCTACAAACCAGCATTTCTATTAAAAGAAGATCTTCCTACAGTTACCAACAATTCAGCTGCTAATGCCCAACAGGAAAACCATGCTGATACAACCGGACGACGTTCACAAGGTCAGGGCGCAAGGTTCACTTCTCTTCAAGTTTTTTTTACGTTAGTAACTTTTGTACTTTTAAATAAATAGCTTTCATTTCTGTTGCTTCCTTTTTCTCAAACACTTGTAAAAGAGATTAATTAAAGCATCTACATATTTTATACTTTCGTTTATGTTTCAGTATCTTTCATTAATTAAAATGCTCCACGTGTAAACATTTATGACCAATTAATTCTAATTCTGAGAAAAATTTCATTAATAATTATTAAAGAGACTCACTGCCATTTTAGAAATATTTTAACCACGTTATAATTAATTATTTTCATAGCCTAATATTAATATTGAAAAGACTAAAATGATTATTTTTCTTTTCTAGCATAGCTTCATTTGAATTTTAAAAAGACTGCAATGTGCGATTCTTTATGATGGTCTGTTAAAGGCAGAATAAAACACTTTGATCGTGGGAGATTTTAACTAACACAATTAAATTAATTAAATTCTGAACATATATACATATATATATGTATATATATATATATATATATATATATATATATATATATATATATATCACAGAAAATGAAGCTAGTCACAGTGAAGCAACAAATATTACACAAATAAAAATATTTGTAAAAGAATCTTCACTTAAGAAGTTGACGTTAATACTTCCTTATTTATAATATCGATATTATAAAGAAGAAGGAAGTATTAACATCAACTTCTTAAGTTAAGTGAAGATTCTTTTACAAATATTTGTTATGTGTAATATATATATATTAATAACTCTAAAACATATGCATTTGTCTGATTTAAATTTTGAATGTTATCAAAATTTCAGGTCGCCTAAATGGAAGTGCTGGTGTTTAGGTGTTGCCACTGTTATGTGCATTTTGGTTCCTTAAATAGCATTTTATGAAAGCATAACCTCATATATGCCACACTTACTAGTTTGCAATAACAAAAACAGCCATAACGCTACATAAAAGAAGCCCAAGTTATTCCATATGAACTTGAATGCAACCTAAAAAGCTGATATCACATAGTCCTGAATTATGTACATACGCCAACATAATATAAGGATGTGTATGTTGGTTATTACCAAACTTCAGTGTAAAATTCTTAGAAGTGGCAATGGAAGACGTAATAGTTATTTACGATATCAATATCATAACGTATCAAATTACAATATGAGGTTGGAATATTGTCAGACGAGACAGGAGATCGAACATATAACCAGTTGAGTATTCTAACTTTATGTTATGATTCGTATATCCTATAACGTTTTATCTACTTAAAATTTGTACGATGGCTATATACACTGATTTTCTAATCGATAGTTAACTGCGGTAACTAGGGAAACATACAAATATACATTACTATTGCAGAAATGAGTGTGATTCCTACTGTTGAAGAAATACCATGACATTTTTAGCCTCAACATCAGGAGAAATTCATTTGACACATTGCGAGAATATTACAATTAATGTATACAACAAATGAACATTAACTTTCATTTGCTTTGAAGTTTCAGTTGTGTATTTAAATGGAATTAATTTTAACTCAACCGCACTGAATGCGGTAAAGTAGTCCATTGCGTTATGTGTTTTGATTTTGTAACGTTCCACTTTACACAATCAAAGCAGATAAAGAAAAATACGACATCCTTTTATTAGAGTTTTGATCAGTACTAAATGGACCAGTCGGTATAATAACATAAAATATAATATGTACCACAGGAACCAAGTTTAGTTAACACAAACGAACAGTTAGGATATTCCAAAGGGTAAAGAGTAACTGCTAATCTATAGTCTCAGATATATTGATTTATCGTCGTATAGTTGTGGTAAGTAGAAACATTCCAATGCAACAATGTGGTGCACTCACATGACTTTCTCTACTCTTGTACAAACCATTCTTACAAACCACATTCCTCTATTTCATGTCATTCATGACAGACCTTATCTTATTTCTTTTCTACTTACCTATAGGTACAAAATAATATGGGAATATACTAGGTAGGCTTTAAGTAATAGTGAATGTTTTTAAGAACTGGTCGATGTGTGAAGACTTCAACATTCCATTCTCTTAGTATAGCCAAGGGATACAAGAGATGGATGCACTCACTACTCTTACACGAGCTGTTCTTACAACGTTTATTTCTCTATTAACTTAATCTTGATCAAGATATATATCCCTAGTCTTCGCCTGTTTTATATTTACTTACTTTTTTTTCACAAATGCACATATTACTCAAACACCCATGCCCAAGGCGGGACCCGAACTAACCACTCTGTACGCGACGAAACACCAGAGAGATGCGTTCTAGTGACCAAGGCCACGAGGGCCGACGATTTAAGCAATAGCCAACTCTCAAAACCTTGGTCGCATGTGATACCGTTGAAATTCTGTTCTATTTTAAATGGCTAAGTGTTAAAAAATAAGAATAACAGTTACTCATTTGAGAAAATCATATAACCATTGGAAAACGCTCACAAATGACAGGGAATGCCTCTAAAATGGTACACTTCATGATACGGAATTTGTATCAGACATAAATTATAAGTTTCAACGTGATCTTCGTTCTTATTGTTCCATTTATACCCCGCCTTTACCTGCAGTGCTCATATCAGCGGCCGTTCTCCTTTGGAACTTATCGATGGTGTTAGCTCGTATACGTTGGGTTGCCTGTACTTTGTATTTTAATCAGTAGATCATGCGCACATTCGCACTCTCATTCATACTTCGAGACTCTCAGGAAAATGGCGAATCCTCTTGGTTGGAGAAAAGTCCCCACGCCCAGCCGAGAATCGAACCAGGAACCCCTGGCACAGTAGATAGGTGCTCTACCGACTTCTCTGAAAGATATTGAGTTTAAGGTTCGTATTTATCCCATATTTGGACGCTTAGACTAGGATACATAGTCTATTCAGAAAGAAATTAAAGAAGCGAATATTAGTCTTCCAGTGCTGCTGTGTCAGTGACACAAGCCTAGCCGCCTTCTGGAGACAACGGGTCATGATCGCTGACCTTTCAGTTTGAGATATCATTATTGAGGTCTTAACCTCCTGAAAGGCCGACCTTCCAAAAATTCCTGTGAATCTAGCCAATTGCAATATAAGATGTGATGTTATGACACCTACAAATTTTACAGATTACGTCAAAGATATAGTTGGTAACATAGGCGTTACTTCTCAAAAAGTTATATTTTTGCGTATAAAAACAAAATAAGGTTACTCTATAAATGAAATTACTCAAATTGTATTCACTTATAAATTTCAAATTATGACATTTACTTGTTTGCCTTTCGCTCTCCTACTTGAACAATATTTGTTCATTTTCATGCACAAAACGGAACAATTGAGTAGTCCTGCCGTCTAAACATAAACGAAATTTCAATATTTTGGGTTTCTATATATAGATGGCAGTCTTTGGAGCAGCCTCCACGCAGATGTTCCGTTTAGAGCCACATCACACTTTCTCACGACTGATTTGGATGCTCGCAAGAGAAGCTGCTTAACTGGACACCGAGGCGGATGTATGGTGTAAGAATGTGAATGAATGGAAGCGAACTATAGCCTCACAACTGGGTTCCATTATCCTGCAAGAGAACTGTTAAATGTGATAATATGCAGTAAAAGGAATCAATAGTTTCTGTGAGACCAACTGAAAACAAACTGTGCACATTGTGTGCTATCGCTATTTTATTATTATTATTATTATTATTATTATTATTATTATTATTATTATTATTATTATTATTATTATTATTATTATTATTATTATTATTATTATTATTATTATTATTATTATTATTATTATTATTATTATTATTATTATTATTATTATTATTATTATTATTATTATTATTATTATTATTATTATTATTATTATTATTATTATTATTATTATTATTATTATTATTATTATTATTATTATTATTATTATTATTATTATTATTATTATTATTATTATTATTATTATTATTATTATTATTATTATTATTATTATTATTATTATTATTATTATTATTATTATTATTATTATTATTATTATTATTATTATTATTATTATTATTATTATTATTATTATTATTATTATTATTATTATTATTATTATTATTATTATTATTATTATTATTATTATTATTATTATTATTATTATTATTATTATTATTATTATTATTATTATTATTATTATTATTATTATTATTATTATTATTATTATTATTATTATTATTATTATTATGATTATTATTATTATGATTATTATTATTATGATTATGATTATTATTATTATTATTATGATTATTATTATTATTATTATTATTATTATTATTATTATTATTATTATTATTATTATTATTATTATTATTATTATTATTATTATTATTATTATTATTATTATTATTATTATTATTATTATTATTATTATTATTATTATTATTATTATTATTATTATTATTGCTATTGCTATCCTTCTTCTTCTTCTTCTTCTTCTTATTATTATTATTATTATTAACATTATTATTATTATTATTATTATTATTATTATTATTATTATTATTATTATTATTATTATTATTATTATTATTATTATTATTATTATTATTATTATTATTATTATTATTATTATTATTATTATTATTATTATTATTATTATTATTATTATTATTATTATTATTATTATTATTATTATTATTATTATTATTGTAGGGCAAATGTTTTTTAATGTTTCTATTTCCGGTTGGAGTGGAACCGCGCTCCAGCCGGTAATGCAGTTAACCGCTTTACCAAACCATAAAGCAACCGTTGCAGCACTCGCCTATTTAAATGCAACCAACAGAGTCTTTAAGTATACTCAAAGTAGAGAGAAAGTCAATTAACAGAATAGATGACTATTATGTGTTTCAAATGGAAAGAGTTCTCGCCTGTAGCCAATCAGATGCGTTAGAACCTTCACCATTGCCACCTCGTTATCCCCACTCTTTTTATATTTCCCTCTCTCTCTCGCACAGTTGTGAGTGTTCTAGGCGCTAATGCAAACTGAACTTTACAAAGCTTTATAATAATGCAGTTACTATAATCACAATTACAACATGAATATTCTTATATTACGCAAATGTTTTAAATATGTAGCTTAAAGTTAATTATAGTTTATGAATTACTTATTCTTTTAGTTAATTGATGGAAATTAATCATTTCTGCACACTAGCCGTATATAGGCTAAGATATTTGATGGATAGAGTCAACATGAAAAATTCAATGACATGGCCGGGATTTGAACCACAGATCTCCTGGTTTCCGTCCAGTCGCTCTTAACCTTTGAGGTACCATGGCCAACGTGCCGTGCGTGGTTCAAATCCCGGCCATGGCATTGAATTTTTCATGTTGACTCTATCCATCAAATATCTTAGCCTATATACGGCTAGTGTGGAGAAATGATTAATTTCCATCAATTAACTAAAATAATAAGAGTTAAATGATGAAGCCTGGGACTCAAGTACTTACGATAGTAAGTCGCCACAAATGGTGTATCTCGGATGCGAGAGCCCCTAGTCGTCTACTGGGGAAATATACGAGTCAAATGGAGAATTTAATGTCAGGACGGCACGTTGGCCATGGTAGCTCAAATGTTAAGAGAGACTGGACGGAAACCAGGAGATCCGTGTTTCAAATCCCGGCCATGACATTGAATTTTTCATGTTGACTCAATCCATCAAATATGAATTACTTATTCTTTCTAGTCCAACGAAAATACCAGCGGTGCATCCGTGTAGCTGTGAATGTTACGTTAGGAGATAATTCGTCACTGTCATTGTCTTCAACGTCTGAGTACTGCAAATTTTTGATGATAGGTTCCAAAATCTCGTTACGTGCTATTTCTTTCCAAAAGTCGTCTTCTTGTAGTTTATCTGATGTCTCATGCAGTTTTTCCAGTCTTGTCAATTTCTTCGTGAATAAGTCGTTCAACGTCAGTCAGTTTAAAAATATTATTTCTGTTTGCAACATAATTTGAGCCCACATTAACTCTATTGCATTGTTCTGGCAGTAATAAGGGGGAAGGTGGATCGTATCTCATTGATCCAGCTGATACACTTTTTCATGGAAGAGTAACTGAATAATGCTGCTTTGAACTCTCGAGATTACTAAGCATTCTTAAATAAAGATATAATGTGTTGAGACACGTTCTGCCAGACCAGCAGCAAGTGTATTGTTTCCTCTCATCGAATTTAACAAACACCTTGGCTTATTCAAAGAACATATTTCTTTTATCACGTCATGTCAAATGTTTACGTTTCAGTTCTGAGTAATTTCAAGTATACGTTCACACATACATGTCAACCAATAATGGTATTCATTACAGTGCTTACGTCGCAATGCACTGTTATAATATAATGGTATCTACTTTATTTGTAGTACGAAAACCATTTGAGCTAAAAATATGGAGTTTTTACGGTTATGTTAAATACATTACTCTCTTCTTCCTCATGGATCAATTTTTGCAAAATATAAATGTTTGTCTAAGCGCGAATAGTATTTATTAGAGATTGATTAACTTACCGCTCGTCACACACCACTTACGGGGAAAGCAATATTACAACAGCGCAGGACTCCGATTGGTTGATCACCTAATAGCGCTGAAGGACAAACACCTTCCCATTTGAAACACACAATAACCACAATCTGCACTACTTTCAATTTGACCTACTATCTGTTCGGATATTGATAATAGTCTTAATTGCCTTATATTGAGAATGAAGGTGGTGCCATAGCCGATTGGTGAGACAGCTCGCCTCCTACCAGTTCGGTTAAGATCCCGGCGTCTGGGCGGGTTTTCTCTAGGTTCTTCGACTTCTCCCGCCATTCATTCCATAATCACTTGATAGCGAGTATAAGAGACTAAAAAGAAAATGGAAGCAACCTTAGAATAAATTTATTCTTTTTCAATAACAGGTAGAGCTGAGGTGTACTATTATAATGTAATGTTATTCTTTGTATTCAGAGTTTACCAATCATTCATTTAAAAGCTTTTAGCTTCCAAACCTAGGATTGCATTAACATTCTACAACAATAAATTTTTTAAGAAAAATGGCATCCAACCATATACAAAGAACGCCAGCACATGAATTGCAGAATAATTCAAATACAACAGCAAAAGAAACAAGCAATTATCTCGATAAAAATGTGATGTGGTGCACTCACATGACTTTCTCTATTCTTGCAAACGCTTACTCTTCTGTCTATATCAAGTTAATCGAGATAAATGTTATTTTAGATGGTAGCGTGTCTGCCTCACGTTCAAGAGCTCCAAAGTTCAAATCTCGGTGAGGGTGAGTTACCTGGATAAGGTTCTCTCCGGGGTTTCCCCACTCATTTGAGCATCATTTTACCCATTAATTCATCATCCGATATGATTTAACATTGAAGGACGTAAATTATAACAAAATGTTATTTTAGTTTCCTTGTATGTATGTACTAGGGAATAGGCATGCAGTAGACATTAACTGATAGCCAGTTCTTTCAAGAGCTGGTCGCTATGGGATGGCTTTAAAATTACGTTCTATTTGCTGGGCTGAGAGGCCCGAAATTTAATGACTTCCCTTTTGAGAGAAGCTTAACTGTTTAAAAATTAAAACATGTAATAAGGAATACGTAAAAATAGAAGCTAAAAGCAGTGAAGCAACAAGTACTACATAAAATATAGTTATTTGTAACAAACTTCACTTATCTTTTAAAGAAGTTGATAAAAAGTTTCACAGAATTGAGTTTAAACCAGTTTCGTAAACGCTTGTTTACACCATGTCACCTCCACTTCCTTTGTTGTCAACGTTATGGTCTCAAAATGTCGCAATATTTTTGTATATAATAAGAAATGTCTGAAATTGTGCAGTCCACACAAAAACAATGTATAGGTCATAAATGATATGCCTTAAGTAGACCTACATCCTTTATTTAGCAATGTTTTGTCTATTTCTTACGATTTATGAGCCATTCAAAGTCACTGAGCATTAAGAGAGATTTGAAGGAAAATTCGAGACATATCATTCAGTAATATCATTTGTCATGAAAATATCTTAAACACATGGTAATGTAATGCAAACCATTAGTGCCATTTTCTAGAAAATGAAAACTTTAAAAACATATTCCGTGTAAAGGGTGTTTGAGTGGGGTACTTTCTTGAACATTTTCAATGTTACATTTAAATACCAACTTTAGGATTAAGATTACTACAAAGGGGATTGGGCATGGCGACCAATTTTATCTATTGTACTAAGCCCCAAGTGGGGCATACCCGGGAGGAAAGATGAGGCGAGAGGAGACAAAGAGTGGCTGACACAAGGAGTCACAACAGTGCAGAGGGCAGTGTTCCTATATTTTTACATAGATGGAGACCTTCCCCAGTAGGCCAGGACAACGGACATTCCCCTTACTGTAGTTCGGAAGCGGTTGCAGCAGTCGGTTCAGAGACCAGCTACCGACCTACCGTAAGAGGAACTAGTTCACTCAAGCATACATCCTGTCACGCACCGCCGATATTGCCGCTGACACTTCGCTTTTATCCTTAAAGAGAATACCAGATGAGAGCTAGTGTGAAATTATAATGGAGATAAAATGGAGGGACATTAACCTACCCAGCATTAACTTAGTGATCCGGGAAAACCCCCGAAAAAACCAATGGGTCAGGTAGTTCGGCCTTATCATTTGACATCATCTCTCATCTGGTTGTCTCTTTCAGGGTAGAACTATCAGTGGAAATCTCGGTGGTGCATGGCAGGATGATATGCTCTGAGTGAACGCTTTTCCCTCCGGCGGGACGGACTCCGGTCTACTCCCGGCCTAGTGGAGGATGACGGTTGTGCTAGTCTACCTGGAGTCTCCTGCTCTGGGGAGGCGGCCTCCGGTCCCGATTGTTTCGGAACTACGGCAGGTAGGATAACGATTGTCCTAAACCCACCGCCGGGGACTTTCTATCTAGTAAAGTGTAGAGACTTCGCCCACTGTTCTGTAGTGACTGATGGAGTCGGCCGCCCTCTGTCTCCTCTCACCTCATCCTCCCTCCCAGGGGCGTCCCACTTGGGGCATAGGTACAAAAGACCAATCTGGTTGAGGTGGCGAACGCCCTCGAATAATCTAATTCAATCCTATATACGGGCCACAAACGAAATACCCAGTTTCCACTTTTTGTTTTTAATTGTGCTGTTTACACATATGTGCTTTCTCTAAAACTTTTGTTTTCAATTCAGGGTACTTTTAAACGTGTATTTGAGCTTCACTTTAGTGTCGAACTTTTGAATGGAATGTAATGCTTTTTCTACCTACTATGTACGAGTATAGTAAGTAAAAATAGTGAATCAAAGCCATCACAGACAGAGTTTACTAGTGTAAATGTGACCTACTAAAGTCATGGGAGATAGAGGCAAACATTGGCATCTTGAACGTCAAAAATATTAGTATACGATTTGCCAGTCTCGATGGACAAAACTGCGGTTGTGTAAGTGATAAAGTGATAAAAAGAGACTTTCTTGTGCACAAATGTTAGAAAACTGAACCCTACACACTTCATACTTTCGATGGGATCATTACTGCAACCTAATCCTGTTTCACATAAGCTTGCCCCGTATCTCTTAACGATCACGTGTCCTTATCACCTCTCATTGGTTGCTATTGCAGTATAGACTGTTGTGCGGTAAAAATTAGTTCGTTATTTAACTTTGTGATATATCTTTATATGTTGGAAGAGAATTGTAAAATTTATATTTATTAACTGTTTAAATGAAATATATTAGGCAACAGAGTTGATTTATCTGAAATGCGTGTTAATTCTTAAAGGAAGTAAAGAGGAGGTTCCTTTGCTCTCAAGCACATGGCAAGATAGCACGTGATTTAGCGGTAGTGATGACATATTTGTTTATATCACTTTTATCACTGACCTTGTTTTGAACTGGATTAGTCATATATCGCCATTCGAAGGTGTGTTGTGCTGAGTGTGAGAGCTAAATTATTTTATTGATCGTTTATTGCGCGTGTACTTGTTATATGTATAATGGCAGAGTCTACCGCCAGGTTTTCGCTGAAGTATCGCAAGGGCAAACCTTTACAAAGCGGCAAGAAAGGAATTGTGCTGCATGTGTTTAATGCACTCACAGAGAAGAATCCGTCTTTGTTAGTGAGAGAAGTCGAACAGCTGTGCTCTGAACTTACAGGTGTGAGTGTTAGATACGTAGGAACATCGCGACATGAAATTGAGACAACAGGAAAACTTACCACTCCAGGGGCAATATTGCTGTGTGGCGAAGACGTTATTTAAGGACAATCAGACTGTACCGGGATACAAATCGCAAAATATACTACCTTGACGAGACTTGGGTAAATGAAGGACACACAAGTACGGCGTGACACGACTTTTAAGACTGAAAGACAAGCATTTTTGCAAGGTATGTGTACTGGTTTAAAAATATCCCAGTGGAAAAGGTCGAAGGCCTTTCATTATAAACTTGTTTCAGTTTCATTGTTCATTCATTCAGTTTTAACTTGCCCAGTTTGATTATAAACTTGTATTTTTGCATGCCCTCATATTCTTATTTGTATGATTTTATCTATCTTCTTTGTAATTATTATTACGTTTACTGCAGTTTTAAATGTGACAGGAAGGCACCGCCTATGGCCTATGGCGCGAAAGCATTAGCCAATTAGGATGAGGGGGAAGGTAGTTGCACGCGGAGTGATAAATGTCAGCGGGGCAAGGTTATATGAAACAGAGATTAATTTAGAAAGTGCCTATCTGTATTTCTGTTATGAAACTAATTTTAAAGATTGTGATGAAGTTTCAAATGATCCTTCGGATATATCTCCCAGTATGTTTGTATTAACAATACATCCAAAGTTTGAATCCTACCTGTAGTTCTCTTGCTTTTTTTTTTTACCGAGCGGGATGGCTCAGGCGATCTATGATCAGCATTTGGGAGGTCCGGGTTCGATTCCCGTGGGCGACCTACCAGACCCACGGTTTTTTTAGTGGTTTCCCTGGTCATTTCATGTCATCTCTCATCCGTGGTCTCTTTCAGGGTATAAAGTGTCGGCGGGAGTCTCGGCGCTGCATAGCAGGATGCTACTCCTGGTAAACACTTCATTCTCCGGTAAGACGGTCTCCAGGCCGGCCTAGTGGACCGTTTCGAGACTACGGTGGGTAATATACCGATTGTACTAGCCTGCCGGGGAGTTTCCAACTGGTGAATAGTAGGTACCCTGCCCTTTCACTGCCTTGACTCCTTGGGACAGCCGCCCTCTGTCTTCACTCGCCTCATTCTTCCTCCTGGAGATGCCCCACTTGGGGCTTCCGCTCCCAGTGCCCAGTCCCCCCCCCTCCGTAAGAAATTATCATTTTGAATTTCCATTGACGGAACTGTTTTTTTTTTTTTTTTTTTTTTTTTTTTTTTTTTTTTTTTTGCTATTGGAAATTCTTGGTCCTCTCTTTCATGATATACATACAATAGAAAGAATATGCCTTGAGTTTTCATCAATTAGCAGTATTGTAAACTGTTATCTCCAGCTGTGCTTATCATATATCTATTTCTTTCTCTTGTGATGTGATGATTGTTACTGAATTTTTACTCTACAGCATCTGCACAGTGTAATTAATAATGTTTGCTTTATTATATGCCAGCACAGTGTTGACACAGCTACATAAAGTTAGTTTTAGATTGTCTCTAATGACAAAGTATTTACTGCGATTTTCAGATTTCGAATCTTTTTTTAATGAGTGCAGTATTTCCTCTACGAGTACCATGGTTAAAGATGAAATGCAAAGCTTGCCTGGTATGTAAATGTTTGATTAAACGCCACGCGTGTGTTTTTTGTCAGTAAGTTTTGGCGTCCTTCCTGAGAAGAGGGATAGGACAGACTACCGCGTCTCCGAAAACAGACAACTGCATTAACGACTAGAAAAATAATACGCAAGCCGAAGTTGAGAGTTAAGGAAACAGAAGAGCAACGCTGGATAAAATATGGCACATAAATCCTGGAACTGCTTCATGGATCTCTGCCAGGCGCTCTAATGTAATAAGAAACCGCCTGTTCGAATCCCACTACTGATATTTAGAAACACATTAAAGGGCATGCATCCAATGATTCACTCTCAGGTGGAGCAGCTTTATACGTTGGACCTGTTTCATATGAAATGGAACAGAGAAAATAACTTATATTCTCCCCTCTGTTTCTCTCAATATATTTTGAGAATAAGTGATAAAATCACACTTAAAACATATACTTTACTGTTTGTTGTGGTAACTGCTTTATGTAAGTCAAATGATAATCTGGCCATTCAGAAGTACCGGGTGTCCATAAATGAATATCGGGGTTTTAACGCTTTATAACATTATTAATTAATTATTTATTAATTAATTAATTAATTAATTAATTTATTAATTAATTTATTTATTAATTATTTATTAATTATTATTAATTATTTATTTATTAATTTTATTAAACTAAAATTAATGTTATAAAGCGTTAAAACCCCGATATTCATTTATGGACACCCTGTATTTATCCTGTCTAATGTAAATAAGAATGCTTGTCAGAAAAATTGCACCTCTAGAGCTTTCATATGAAACATTTCTTACAAAAGAATCACACACAGTACACAAGATTTTTCAAGGTTTGTTTCCACCTTTTTGGAGAAAGTAATAAACATCATTGTAAGTTTCATGACGACCGGTTTGGACATTAACAAAATGCTATTTTAGGCTTGTCTATTACATAATATGCTATAATCTTTCAAACTATAACGACCCAGCTGTAAACACGAGGGACAGGAGGAAGAGAGAGACAGATGCTACATGACAGCGTTGAGGTCTATTAATCTTCAGTTACACCGCGCTGCGTTCGATCGTTATCTTGTTTATAGAAGAGTAAAGTATTGTTAACTTGCCGTGCAGTATATGTCGAAACACAAATAGAGCTGCATGTCTGATAAAGGTTAGCCAATTAACTATTGTACACGCACGCCTCGGTAGCGTGGTGGTAGCGTGTCTGCCTCACGTTCAAGAGGTCCCGAGTTCGAATCTCGGTCAGGGTAAGTTACCAGGATAAGGTTATTTCCGGGGGTTTCCCTTATCCTGAAAGACGAATGTTGGTTAGTTCTAAGCTCCATGCACCCTGGGCTCATTTGAGCATCATTTCACCCATTCCATTCATCGTCCGATATTTCTTAACGTTGGAGTACGTAAATTACAACAACAAAAAAGTATTGTACACAAATATAAATTGCCATTGCAGCCCCCTTGACACAAACAGATTTTGAACTCCTATTCTTTCTCCTTATTACAATGTGTAGTGTTTAAGGCCCGCTTTTACTACATACGGCACCGCAGGCGGTGACTCATGATACATGAGATGAAGATGGAGCACCGGTGGAATGAGATGGCGGGGGAAACCGGAGATCCCGGAGAAAACCCGCCCCAGCGCCGTGTTGCCCAACATAAATTTCACTTTGCGGTTGCCTGCGATCAAACCCGGGCCGCCTTGGTGAGAGCCAAATGGTCTAACCACTGAGCAACGGCGCGGCCTCTCATTATTACAATATTCTATCAGGTCATATATGATTTCTCGCCCACGTTGCTCTCCAGTGGACAAGATTGCATCTGAACGTAAATACCCAGGACTCTCCGTGTATGTGAGATAGGCTTACGTAAACAACTCTGCTGTTCGCATATTTTTCAGTTCAGTTTCACGCTTTGCCATGAAATACTTTAACAGATTTCTCTCAGGCTGATTTGGTGGAAGCAAAATCATCGATGTTCGGGGAGGCGGTTCCGAGTGACCTTTAGCCTCCTGTGTTCCTTAACATACTTTCCTTCCGGAGAATGTTAACCACAAAATATTTCACATAAATTGCACTAAGTGAGATGTCTCCCTTTGTTGTATATTCTATGTTAATAGAATAATAAGATTAGGGCAATAACCCATTCTAGTTTATTACGAATAGAATGTAGATTTGCATAAGCAAAAAGGAAATATCATTCAGGCTGAATATGAACTGGTGTAAATATCAAAATTGTATTTCTATTCTGTTTTCAACTAAATGTGGTAAAAACGGTTACACTTATATACAGATGTAAAACTGCAAAAACAAGGACTATTTTCAGAAATGCATTTTTCTGTTTAAAAGTTACATTTCCGGTAAAATGTTAAAACTGAATCATATGAGTAAGGCAATTTTTCCCCTATCAGCAAGAGAGAACAAACCATTACATTGAATGAAAGGTCATGCCATAAACAGAAAAATGTCACAAATTGTGTCTTTCCGCTACTTACCTCAGAAGTATCTCATTCTTGAACTGATTTTAGAAAGTTCGTTTACGTATTTACAAAATAAAATAAGCTAAGTTGTAACATTTAATTCGATATACAGTAGACTTTCGAATTTTTACCTGGGTAAGAACTGTTGTAGACATGTTTTCCCTTTCTTCTTTTGTCCCTAATTTAAAAGCTCATTATGCTCTCCACCATCAAATTATCTGATGATTCTTCTGTGTCATTTCGACACTTTCTCAGCTCATTTTATTTAAATTTAAGAAATTCGTACGTTACAATAACCCTACATAACATGGCGAACTCATGCAACTGAGTTTAATGTCCACTATAAAGGGCTCCAGCAAAGCACTTTTCACTAAACCGATTTATTTTTATTTTTAATTCACATACTCCAGCGTTGCCATATCGGAAAGTGAATGAAATTATGTTCAAATGAGCTCAAGTTCAGTGGAGCTTAGAGTTACCTAAAATTCATATTTTAGGATAAGGGAAACCTCTGTGAGAAAAAAAGGGAAAAATCCTCAAGCAGATAACTCTCACCTTGACCGATATCCGAAGTAGAGACCTCTTGAACAGAAGGTAAACACGCTACTTCCTACGCTACAGAGATGGGCAAAAGAATCCATTCCTGCTAACTCAACTGATATTATTAGCTGAGTTTGATCATTAATTCGCATTGCATCTTCTACGCTTAAAAGACCACAAACTACACAACCGATATACCTTTGAGGTAGGTAGGGGACAAAATTATCTATTTAGCGTTTATAGAAAGCTTTTCTTAAATGTATAACCTTTTTGAACTTTGCTAGTGAAACTTTCTTCTTTAATGTATCGTTTTATATAATTTTTTCGTAAATAACTGTTTCGTTGACCTTTGAATGCCAATAACTGTATATTCCATTGTCCAAAATTGAAGATTTGAAGAAACAACTTCAGTTAATTATGGTGCCTATGTGAATTTGTGCAACTACCTAACGGGTCTTCTGAGTAGAATTAACAAAATGTATTCCTTTTGTGTCACACCACGTTCCCATATAGATTTAAACATTTTAGTATCTTGATTTTTTTTCACTTTACGTCCTCCAACGTTGTGTCATATTGGACGATGAATGAAACGGGTGATTTGATGCCCAAATTAGCCCAGGATCCACGGAGCTAGAAGTTACAGACATTCATTTTTCAGGATAAGAAAAAACCTCACAGAAAGCCCCCGACAGCTATTTTTTTTTTTTTAATTTTACGTCCTCCAACGTTCAGTCATATCGGACGATGAATGGAATGGGTGAAAGATTCTCAAATGTTCCCAGGGTCCATAGAGCTTAGAGTTACCCGACATTCATCTTTCAGGTTACCTTATCCAGGTAACTCACCCTGACCAAGATTCGAACTTGGGACCTGTTGAACGTGAGGCAGACACTCTACTACCACGCTACCGAGGCGGGCGCCCCGACAGAGATTTGAACACGGGACCTCTTGAACGTGAGGCAGACACGCTACCATTTATGCTACCAAGTGTTTCTTAATGGTAAATATATTTGAAATAAAACGTTCATATGCACTCAAAGATAGATCTGTAAAGAAGGTTATAGAAGAATAACTGATCGAATATATATAAACGGATTAATCGATTTGCCTAATTTTGGCTTTGAAATATTTGTATAAGTCCAAGGAAGGTTTAAAAGTTGAGAAAAAATCCTAAAGCGTTAATGGACCGGGTTATTAACTAAATATAAAAGTACACACGCAAACTTTTACGGAACATATACATCTTCTTTTATTTCCGACAAATAAAAGCATTACAAGGTATAAAGATATTCCACTCCTTGCCAAAGACTTCAAAGATATTTCACTTACCATATTTTATTATATAACGTTTATCGTTTGTTATCAAGTATGTTTTTTTTTTTTTTTTTTTTTTTTTTTTTTTTGCAGCATGATGATATACCTTTCGAAGTTTAGGCACCAAATTAATTTCTGAACGTAGTATAACTCTATAATTCATATTTGCATTAAAATTGCTTGAACTGCCATCCCACAATTTAAAATTAAAAGTGGATCAGTTGTGATCATGTCCATAATATTAACCAACCACGACTGTGCAATGGAACAAGATTAACTGTGAAAAAGCTAATGATAACATCGAAGGAACAATCGTCAAGAGAAAGTACAAAGGCACGTATTCCAATGATTCCAACGGATTTACCTTTTGATTTTAAGCGTCAGGAATTACCTGTGCGTTTGGCCTTTGTGGTGACCATAATCGCAAGGGCAGTCGTTGGAAGTTTACGAAATCGACTTGGAGCTTCCCTCTTTCTCTCGTGCACAGTTATACTTCGCGTGTTCGCACGTCGGAAAACCATCATCTTTACATATTTACTCACCACAAAAAAGACAACTATACTTTTGAATTTCATCAATATATGTTGGAAAAATGGGCATTTACCAGAGGAATGGAATGTTGCATTGATATGTCCGATTTTTAAAAAGGGAGACCGAACTGAATGTGACAATTATAGAGGAATCAATCTTTTGAACTCAGGTTACAAGATCTGTGCAAAAATCATAACACAAAGAATTGCTCCAATCTCAGAAACTAAATTGCATGATTCACAAAATGGATTTAGAAAAGGGCGTTCCTGCAATGATTGTATTTTCACAATAACACAGATTATAGAGAAACGACGAGAAAATAATCTACCAACTCGAATAGTTTTTATAGATTATGTAAAAGCTTTTGATAAAGTAAAAAGAAATCTGCTATTGGAAATAATGATGAAAAATGGATTTCCTCAACATTTAGTAGGAACAGTACAAAGTATGTATATAAATACAAAATTTAAATTGGAGAAATCCATAGAGAAACATAACCTAGTAGAGATTAATTTCGGACTAAGACAGGAGTATCCATTGTCACCTAGCCTATTTAATATATATATATATATATATATATATATATATATATATATATATATATTAATGACGCAGTTGTACGATGGCAAACTATGCTCAGAACACATTTTAAAATAAAGGAGAGAAATGTTGGTACATTGCTGTTTGCTGATGACCATATTTTAATTGCGGAGACGGAAGATAACTTACAAAGAGCCATACATGAATTAAATAATATTACAAGAGAATATAATATTCAAATTTCATATGAAAAAACAAAAATAATGGCTGTTATAGGAACAAACCATTTGTGAGCAAAAATTTGCATAAATGATAAACCCATTGAACAACAAAGTTATTTTAATTATCTTGGCTATATTGTGTCATATACCAGCAATAGAGATATACAAAACAAAATAAACAAATTCCAAACAATATGTGGCACAATAAAAAGAACTTTTACAAATTGTAATCGTCAAATTTTGTTAAAACTGTATAAAATAATGGAGATCCCAACCCTGCTTTATGGGTGTGAAAACTGGGTCTTGACTATCTCACAACAGAAGAAAGTGGAGGCTGCTGAGATGAAATTTGTGAGACAGGTGGCAGGTTATAGACTCATAGACAAGAAAAGAAACGAGGATATTAGAAGAGAATTGGAAATTCAGAGTCCAAATGAAACAATCATTGCATACAGGCAAAAATGGCAAGATCATGTGCAGAGAATGACCGAAGACCGTACACCACAAATAGTAAACAAGTATAAACCTGTAGGTAGAAGAAATGTTGGCAGGCCACGAATGAGATGGGCCTTGAAGTCGGAACGGGCCACAAGGCTTATACCGTGATGATGATGACGATGATGATGACGATGATGATGAAAAAAGACAAAAGTATTGCTTATCAGAAACCTTTAAATTGATTAACTTAGTTGAACTGTGTTGTATTTTAACTTCTCCCTCAATTTCAGAATAAATAACCAACTAATCCGATTTTTTTATTTACATAGTTAAGTATAGACAACTTTTATTGGCGGTACGACATCTTTGAACGGCAGAAAGCTTCGGTGTCTAATTCTACCCTAACATGTGTCACATTAGAGACAAATAAAACATTTATCGTTTAACCTTACTTGATATTCGTCTTGACCTAACAATAACATTTATTGTAGGTTCATTGATTCAGATGTGCCAGAAAGATAGCCATAATTGCATAGTCGCCTTTCTGTACTATCTGTTTTTGTTGCTATTGTGTTTTCGTAAATTATGGAATTGTCTTACGTTTTTATCCATCTTTAACAACTAAGGTTTCATCGATGTCTTTGGCTGTGGATTAACTGCTAATGGCAATGGTGTTCACTCGTTTTACCACCGTGTTAAAATTTGAGATTGTTTACGTTGCTTGTTTTTCATAAACATTAATCGAACCTGGGGCCTCTGGATAGCATACCAACCGTCTGGCCACAGAGGTCTTCAATGTGTAATTAGACATACTTCTGCTGTTGACTATTGTTGGAGTGTGCATATATGTAGTACTGGACAGATGACCTTGGTTGCATAATCACCTACCTGTAATATCTATTTCATTGCTTTCTCTAACCCGTATATATTACTTAGAGGTTCATTTCATTCCGTCTAAAATGATTATATAGAGATTTCATCAGAATTACACATTTTGAGATACCCTGAATCAAAAAAATAAATAAAAATAAACAGGAAATATTAGAGAAAACGACCTTGTGGGCATGTGTGTGTGTTTCTAGAAATAGCGTAACTTAAACACCAGAATTTGAATAAATATAAACTTGGCATTTAAATTAATCGTTGTGAAAAAAAAACACGATTCTCCCACTCCATACTACTGGCAAAGATTTTTGAAAGTTTCAGTTTTCTCAAAAATGGCTATATTGATTTTATTAAATTAGAATATAGTTAAGATATAAATATAACAAATAAAATGTTTCACTTGTATTTTTTTGGAAATAGCCTCTGAAGTCCTATTTTTCTGGGTTTTCTTCCAAATCAAGCGTACTGTATCCTTGTTATTTGTCTTATTTCTCCAATACATACTTGAAACTTTTCTCCAATGAAATGTCTATTTATTTTATCTCTTGACTATATAAAGAAAATAGAACTTCAAAGTAATTACATAGCAAATACCTCGTAAAAATTTGACTATCACTTAAAGTCTAAGTATTTCCCTATTCCCATTGTATCTGCAACTAAAATATGTACTAAGCGCCAATTTTATAAATGTTTATCTTGATTAACAGAAGAAGGTGGTAGAATAATCTTTTTAAAATAATAGTTTATTAAAAATGGGTGAAGAAAGCAATGTGAATGTAACGTATCCGATTTTTTATATTGCCCACTTTCATTCTGTATGTGAAAATTTATAAATAAAAAGCCCTATGATGTTCTGAAATGTTCCGCTAATTGCTTGATTAATCTTAATTTCTTTAGAAAAGCGGCTTGTAACAAATTTGTAATCGAAGTAACATTTCCATTGTTGGATGTATAATAAAAAAAATTAAGTGTTCCATTTTTATTCTACTTTCTAATCACAAGCTGTACTTACAAGAGTTTATTTCTCCATTTTTAATACAGGTAAACTTTCATTATTCATTTTTACATTTCGTTTTGGATACAAGAAGAATAGTATAAACTAAACCGATAGTCAAATATTTTAAAACACGGTCCCAATGTGGTGACTGGAATTCGTTTCTTTTTGCATGGCCACATGAAAAACAAATTACTTGCTACAGAATTATTGAAACTTTAAGTCAATAGCAACTAGTACCTTCGATTTTTTTTCTTGTAATTTACTTCCTCCAACGTTAAGTCATATCGGACGATAAATGAAATGGGTGAAACAATGCTCAAATGAGTCCGGGGTCCACGGAGCTTGGAGTTACACGACATTCGTCTTTCAGGATAAGGGAAAACCCCGTAAAAACCTTATCCAGGTAACACACCTTGACCGAAATTCGAACTCGGAACCTCTTGAACCTGAGGCAGACACGCTACCATCCACGCTACCGAGGTGGACTATCTTCGAAATGGTTATATATGTGTGTATACAGAGTGAGTCAAAGAAATACCACAACGCAGGGCGACAAACTGATCATTTTTAAGAAGGACCTAATGTCCGGAAAGGCACGGTTTGGATGCTGAGTAGCCTCAAAGTTAGAGAACTGGTGTCCTAAGTGCATGCCTGAGCCGATGAAATTCCATGTGCGCAGATAGTTTCAAGTCACCAACACACGTTTAGTATCAACCCATGCGCTGGAATAATTGCACACCGTATCGTTGGTCCATATCTACTCCCAAACAGACTAACAGGACCAATCTACCTCGCATTTCTTAGATATATTTGCCTACCTTTTTGGAGGACTTCCCACACGACGGACCTCCGGCACACTTTGAAAGAAATGTGCGAAATCAACTCATCATCATCATCATCATCATCATGATCATCATCTTCAAGGATTGGGCCCTGTGACCAGTTACGTTCTCTTCAACAGCCTACTGATCCTTCCAGCGTAGAGCTGGGCGTCCCACATCTCTCTTTCCCTTCGGCATATAATCTAAAACTCTTCTTGGAAGTCGTTCCGCGTCCATTCTTAAAATATAAGTTTTCCATTCATTTTTTGTTCTTCATTATTTTACTGTTTAAATTAAAAATCCCAAGCTCTTCTCTTATTTTTTCGTTTCTTACATGGTCTATTCTTTTATAACCTGCCACGCTTCTCAAAAATCTCATCTCTGCCGATTCTAGCTGTTTGCGTTGGTTCTTTGCCAGTGTCCATATTTCGGAACCGTATGCTAACGTTGGGACTGCCATTATCTTATAAAATTTCATCTGTGTTTCCTTTCGTGTTTTCCTGTTCAGCGTTCTTATTATAGTCCCACAAATTTCATTGAATCTGTTTAATGTCACCTCCATATCCTTGTTGTTATTTGCTACTGCTACTTTGTAGCCTAGATAGTTAAAATTATTAACCTGTTCTATTATTTTATTGTTTATAACTATTTTTTCTCTTATGTTGTTCTTTCCTCTAAAAGCCATTACTTTAGTTTTGTGTTCTGAGATTGACAGGTTATATGTTTCCGCTATGTTGTTTAGACTATATACTGCACTTTGATGTCATCTTCTGAGTGGGATATTATCACTTGATCATCAGCAAATAGTACTGTGCGAAATCAACTCAAAGTTACATATTCCAATCAATGGATTGTTAGAGGGGGGCCAGTTCCATGGCCAGCACCATCACCGGATCAGACACCACTGGACCATTTTCTGTGGGGTAGTATGCCACTCCTGCAGCGTCAGAGAAGGACCTCATTGCACGATCACATGAAGCGATTGCCATTCTATTAGGTGAACCACACTTATTGGAGCATATACGTGAAGCTCAAGGCAACTGATGCAGGCCCAAATATTGACGTAGAAGGTACCCAGTTTGAGCCCCGTAAACCGTTCGTTTCCGGACATGAGCTGCTGATTGGTAAGTGATCCGTTTGCCGTCATGCACGACATACCGAGCTTTGTCGGCATTTTTTACTGATCCTGTATATATAATGTAAAATGTCTTGAATATCTGTTGTTTTAATGAAAATCGGTTACAGCCATCTTCCACAAAATCGAAAAATTGGAAAACTGTTCTGTGTAAATTTTAATTTAATTTGGGGAAATATGTTGAAAAACATTATTATGTATCACTTATTGGGTGGAGAGGGCTTTGTTAACGGCGCTGTCTATTGCCACAATCATATCGCCACCGGTGTGCCGGAATTTGATCCCGTATGATGTCAGTAAATTTATTGACATGGAGAGGTTTCCTTTCGAGCTCACATGACAACTGTCGTTTCCGATCTGGTTAAAACCCATGACCTTGATATCAGTAGGCCAGCGTCTAACCAATTGGGAGCCTTTGTTTGTCATATTTCCATTAAATTTACAAACACATTCAACTTATCACTCACATTTATAGACTTTAAATAGCATGGAGAATAATACCTACTTGTTAAAGAACTATGCCCAAACTCCAACCGGGAAGCGAATTCGGGGCCTCTGGATTTTAAATTTCGCATGAAGCAGTTGGTCGGTTATCGCATGTTTGGAAGATTCTGAAGAAGGAAGAAAGATTCTGAACACAAAGTTGCCATTAACATAATGCAAGAATATTAAAAATGCTTTATTTGGATTCAGAGGGGTTTTAAAACGTTATATTTCCGGTGAACTTTCTACATCGTATTTTTGGTTGGAATGCGTAATTTGCTGATGTAGTTGCTCGTCCTGCGGATCGAGGAAAGACCCTAGAGAATATGTAAGCTCGCTGGAAAGATTCAATCGGTAGCTGTCGTTTTTTCTAAGGTCCAGCCACCCTTATTATCCTCTCATGTCACCCCTCTCTCTTGGTGGTACCTCATATGGGGCATGGCCCCAAAAGATGTAATGACTCTATGTTCTGAGTTCCGCCTTCAAAGCTTATAGAATCATATTGGTGGCAGAGGGAAAAAAAAAACAGATTGTCAGTGATCTTTCTCTGTTTTGATATATAAATGTTATTTGCTAAACTACGCTGTCAACAGCCAGGATCCGGTGTGCCGGAAATTCGTCCCGCAGGAGTTGTTTTCTAATTCCACTGACATGGTTACTAAGACGTTCACAGCAGTAAAGCGAAACCAGCTCCTCTCGCGTGATTTACTCCTGCTGTGGAAGATATTCTAATATCTCTGATAAACTAATATGAAGCGGGGTAGTAACGAATTCTACTGCAGCCAATGAATGGAGGATGAGACTAGCCCGCGACCTTGGGATGAGCAGACCAGCGCCTAACCCACCCTGCATGGAGTTTTCCTAATCTGTGGAACAACACGACAATGTTTGCCCACCCCCTCCCTCCCAGTTGATTTAGCGCGAACTCACAGTCCGCCACTATCTACATATAAATCAAGCCAAAAGTCTGAGGCCACAAAAAGAAAAATGCACCTTTTCTCTCTCTCTGTGTCCACTGATTCTGTTGACGCAGTTTTCTACTAGCACAAAACTTGCTTTCTGTGGTCTGCTACACAGTCATTTGTCACTTCTGTCTCCACTCCCTGCAAGGTGTTTGTTAATCCATGCGCGTTCCTTCTTCGGTCCATACCTATACTCTTCATTATTGCATTTACACTTCTATACAGTTTCGTGACCTGTGATTGCTTCACTTCATCCCTTCCTCCTGTGGGGTGTTAACCAAAAAATATATGTAGTGTCCCACTTCGTTATACCTATACTTAAATCACTTAAATCTCACTTTATATAAAGCACATTGCAAGTACAGTTCTGTTCGTTGATGACACGAGTCATCTTCACCACTAAATACTTTAATGAGTGTATAATTAAATCGAAGTATGTTTTGAGCTGTTTGTTATAATCGCAAGTAAACAAATTATCTGTGGATCTAGACGAGTTATTAATTTTATAACTCGTCAACACACTGCGATAGAAATTGGGATTAACGATATATTATTAAAATAAATTGAGAGAATCAAATTTCTGGGCCTTCAAGTAGACCGATATTCACATTGGAAAGCTTACATACAGTACATATATTTTACCTAAACTCAGATATGCCTGCCATCCGAGAGCTGGTTAATGTAAGTGCCTTTGATACACTTAAATTAGTGTGTTATGCATATTTTAACTCTATCTTAGAACAATTAATATTATTTTGGTTCAACTCAATACAATACAAAAGAAGGTTGGTTATAAGAATCATTTCTAAAACCAATAGCAGAAGCTTCTGCAAAGACACGAGGATTGATCAACACAGACTGAAACTGATTCTTTACACAGATGTTTATTACTGCAATTCAATATTTACATGATCTTTCTCAAAGTAGTCCCCACCTACTTTAATGCACTTTTTATGGCGTCTCTGCCAGTTCTTGAACATGTGCTGCAGACCATTCTTTGTCATGTCCTTGAGAATCGCCTTACTTTTCTTGAGCACTGCTTCAGAGTTCTTAAAATCGAATACCTCTAAGCTTCGATTATCACCGGTGATGTCTCATGGCTGCATCATTATGATACTAAAGGAAAACAAGCCAGCACAGTGTAGAAATCGCCAGATTCTTGTAGTATCAGGCAGCGATTAGGAGGTGGCGCATTAATCGAAATCAGATAATTAAAAAAGAAGACAAATTAATAAAAATGTTTTGCTAAATTAATATAAAAACATTTTATAATAATATGAAGTTAGAACGGATAGAGTAATTATTAAAATAGTGGTTGACTTAAAGAATAAAAAGGGAGGAATATAATTTAATATAGCATACATACTAGCATCCAGGCAAGGAAAAGAAAATATTCTTGTAAAAATCTGTACATTTCGGAGAGACAGGAAGGGAGGACAGTTATCTTCTTTGTGCTAGGAAAAGTCCAATGTCTGAGAACTATAGAATATTTCCAGCCAGGAATGTGCTGGGACAAAGGGCTTTTAAAATGCAGTTGAGCATGAACGCTAAAGAGATTTACTTCGCTGATTTGATAACGATGTATACCGTTACAAACAACTCAGGGTAGGCGTTCCCCAACTCAGGGTGGGCTGAACGTCAAATAGATGAGTTTTGAAAACCAATGCGAAAATTCGAAATAAATGAGAAACCAATAATAATGTAACATTCGAGAAGGGTGAGCTAGTTTGGTCATGTGATAAAGTTAGAGAGGGGATCAGAATAAGGTTCGAACTGAATCGTGAAGTAAGAAAAATTTACTTAAAAGGTGATACTGCGACAGGAAGGGCGTGTTCATGCGAATTAAGAAGAGAAGCGAAGATTTATAAGTCTGAAATGTAGGGAAGTTAAGAATAGCGCAACCAGCGTAAGTGGAAGTAGCATTAGAAGTTTATTAGAGCAAAGTAGTCGCCGTATAAAGAAGAAATAGAAACCGCGCGGAAGAAACTTTAAACAAGTAATCCAGGGTTTCAAGTAAAATTGAATTTATGTTAGGAATTTTACCAACAGGTGGTCACCGATCCAAGTCAATAAGCAAACTTAGTAGGAATTAAGCCAAATATTTCTGCAACAAACAAAGTGTTATTAATACGACTGAGTAGCCAACAACCACCAAAATCCATTTCCTACAACCATTCACCTGAGGATAAGAGAACTCATAGCTCCAATTAGAACCCAATCAATTTAACACTGGTATGCGGGTTTGCCGCATTCTCCAACACCAAAAAGGCAAACATTGTTCCATCTGCAGGGAAAGTGATGGTGATCACTTTTTCTGACTACAATGGAATAATTTACAAGCATGGAATTCCCCCTCACACTACTGTTACAGCAGCATACTACACGTCAGTATTGGCTACACTGAGGAAGTACATTGCAAAGAAACGACCAGAGCTTTCTCGGACTGGGTGGCGACTTCATCATGACAATGCACGGCCTCACGTCGCAAATCAAGTCATGCAGTTTCTGGCTCGATTCAACATTACCTGTGTACCACATCCACCTTATAGCCCCGATCTTGTACCCTTTGACATTTTTATTCCCATCACTAAAGGCAAAGCTCTCGTTCCTAAAATTGCTTATATACTATCGAACCTTATTTATAACAAACAATAAAATAAACAGTAGACAAAATAACAATCACCATACCAGCACTGAACTTTCTTGCTTCCAGTAAGGTGTGTATTATGACAGAATCAAAATATTCTTCCTAATTATTTCAAAGGAAAATTTTATAATTTCAGTGTTTTTAAAATGGCTGCTAGAGTACGTATGCTCAAAACGTTTTATTCTATACAAGATTATCTGGATAAATGTTTATGCAGCTCTGTAAGTGCATATATCTATTCTAATTACAAATCATTGCCAGCTTACCTCTGATATTTGCTCAAAAGTTATTTTAATGTGTATTGAAGAACTAACAATAAATACTATTCCACTGCAAGTGCATAAAATTTTGAGACATGCTGGCAAAATCCAAGTGAAAGTTAAAAAGAATGAAAGTATCAAATTGTTAATTGATGGAAATTAATCGTTCTTTCACACTAGTCGTGTATAGGCTAAGGTTTCAGATAGAGTCAAACTGAAAAATTCAATGCCACGGCCGGGATTTGAACAACGGATCTCCCAGTTTGAATTTTTCAGTTTGACTTTATCTAAAACCTTAGCCTATACACGACTAGTTTGAAAGAATGATTAATTTCCATCAACGATTAAGGAGTGTGAATACCTGAGCCTCGGATTCAGGTATTCACAATAGTAAGTCGCCACAAACGGTGCATCTTGAATACGTGAGCCCCTAGTGGTTTACCGGGAAAATATGAGTCAATTGGAGAATTTAATGTCATGATGGCATGTTGGCCATGGTAGCTTAATGGGTAAGAGCGACTGGATGGAAACCAGGAGATCCGTGGTTCAAATCCCGGCCATGGCATTGAATTTTCAGTTTGACTATCTTTTTTTTTTTCATTATTTTGGTTTATTTTCTTATCTGTTTTCCTTAGTTTCACACCTATTCACTATACAAATAAACACCCAACCCGCGACCCTCTACGCGACGGAACGCTAGTCTACGTTTTTTAATTAACCCATGGCGCGACAGCCCTTAGAGGGCCAAGGCCTACCAACCTGACTGCCGGCCTCACGCCCGCTTACGCACGGCAGAGGTGGACGATCATCCAACCGATACGGGGAGGAGATGTGGTCAGCATCTCGGCATCCCCCAGCCGGAATGTTGGTTTCCGTGACCAGGGCCGCTTACCTAGCGTAAGCTCCTCACTTTCTTCACGATGCTGAGTGGGTCCGGGACCTAAAATCCCCACCACATGGGTGGGATCTAACCCGGGCCGCTTTCCGTGGCCAGGGACCAAGGCATTTCTACCTTAGCCCGCTACGCCACGGCGCAGGACACGCTAGTCTACAGCAGAGTGATTTTGTATCATATATAATTATCCCTGTCTTGTTTTTAATATTGTCTGTATATAATGTGTCTTTGTGTCCAATATTCAAGTATATATGGTATTTAACTGTACATCTCTTTAACATGTCCAGTGTTCACAGGACTTTATGGCTACTATTGAACTCACTGAACGTAAATCAATCTAATCTAAGTATTAGAGAAAGGACCAAGTTGGCATGTAAATCAGTACATCGCCGGTCTTTTATGTTAAGGAAGTTTAACCTAAGAAGCGACCGCTGAAGTATACACGAGATGTTCAGATTACACGCCTCATTCCCTTCAGGATAGGGAATAACTGTACCTATGTAATACTCCCCCGCCCCAGACGTTTACACAATATATTATATTTACTCCTCGTGGTTATAATTATTTTCCATGAATTATTTGAAATAATTTGAAAGTCAAGATATTTTAAAGAAAGCAACGCTTTGTATACACACCTACTTTGTCTTCAAAATGTCGGCGATGACTTTGATTAAATAACTTTGGAGTATTACAGTGATCAATGAATGATCAGCCAATCATTAGAGTGATGTGAAGCACAACTTCAGAGCGCACATCAACTGTTAGAGTGCATGCATAAACGCAATTTGTGTCAATTAAATATCTAACACAAGTTGAAACAATATCCATCAAGCCGCCTCTGTAGCGTAGATGCTGGAGTGTCTGCCTCACATTCAAGAGGTCCCAAGTTCAAATCTTGGTCAGGGTGAGTTATCTGGATAAGGCTTTTCTCAGTGTCCCCCTTATCCTAAAATACGAATGTCAGCTAACTCTAAGCTCTATAGACCCTGGGCATGTTTAAGTATCATTTCATCCATTTCATTTATCCTCCGATATAACTTAAAATTGCAGGACATTAATTTAAAAAAAAGTCCATTCATCTATGTACTTATCTGGGCAGGATAGCTCAGGGATTTTCGTCTCTGACCCGCATTCGGAAGGTCTGGGTTCGATTCCTGTGGCCATCCTACCTGACCCATGGATTTTTCAGGGGTTTTCCCGGATCGTTAGAGAAACGCTGGGTAGATTAATTATATCCTTCGAATTTCCTGCCTCTTCATTTCATCTCCATATCATCTCTCATCTGATGGTTTCTTTCAGGATAGAAATATCGACGGGTGTCTCGGAGCTGCATGGCAGGATGATGTGCTCCTGATAAGCATCTTCGTTCTCCGGTAGGAAAGTCTCCGGTCTCCGAGCCAGCTTAGTGGGCCGTTTCAAGAATGCAGTAGGAGGGGTGCTGGTTGTACAAGCTTGCCGGGGAGTTTCAAACTGGTAAATCATATTGTTCCTGTCCTCTGTACTGTAGTGACTCCTTGGGACGGCCGACCTCTGTCTCCTTTCACCTCATTCTTCCTCCCGGGAATGCTGCACTTTCATCAGCCTGGTCGACGTGCCGATACCCTTCCGTAAAATTCTATCCTATAGATAGATAGCCTTTATTGCCGTAAACTTTACAGTATAGCAACGTCATAAACTAAAACTTACCAAGCCACATTATAAAAGTCATTTATGGAATAAAATGGCTTTGCCACCAATGTATGGCGTATAGTCCTTTTGAAACTTAAAATAGGGAGCTCTCTTAGTCTTTGTGGTAAAAAAAAAATTATAAATTAATTGAAACGACTATAAAACTATTCTGAATTTTAGTGTGTCTACATTTATATATATATATATATATATATATATATATATATATATATATATATATAAATTCAAACAGTTTCTTGTTGAGTAATTATGTATACTAGAGCAAGGTATAAAGCTATTAAGATTTTCTTTAACATATAAAAGACAATTCAGCACATACATCGATGGCAACGTTAAAATAGCTAAATTAATAAAAAGTGGTTTACAATGTTCTTTTGAATGAACTCTATAAATTAATCTAAGGGCCGTTTTTTATGCAATATAAATATCTTAGCTGCTAAAGAGTGATTACTCCAGAAAAGTATACCATAATTAGCATGCGAATAAGTATGAGCATAGTAAACCTTCATCAGAACGTCCTTGATAATTCTGTTCCTTAAAATTCTCAACATGAAAATTCCTCTTGTGATGTTTTTTGATACATAATTAATATGTATTGACCAGCCAAGTTCTGAATCGATATAAATACCTAAAAAAGTTTATACTATACTAATTATATACTATCTGTCTTCCTAGGATTCATTCATTCATTCCTTCATTCATAGACAACTCTGAGCATCAGCTGTTACTTCATATACACTATGATAACAGAATCCATTGAATAACTGGTTTAAATGTAATAAGTTAACATTAAATGTCTCTAAAATAAAATATATGTTGATATATGTTGTAAGATCACATGTACCAGTATTAGATAACAATGTACATGTTGATAACGCAGTGATTGATTGATTGATTGATGTTTGATTGATGTTTGATTGATTGATTGATTGATTGATCGATTGATCGATTGATCGATCGATTGATTGATTGATTGACTGATTGATTGATTGATTGATCGATCGATTGATCGATTGATCGATTGATTGATTGATTGATTGATTGATTGATTGATTGATTGATTGATTGATTGATTGATTGATTGATTGATTGATTGATTGATTGATTGATTGATTGATTGATTGATTGATTGATTGATTGATTGATTGATTGATTGATTGATTGATTGATTGATTGATTGATTGATTGATTGATTGATTGATTCTAGTCAGTACCTTTACATGGAAGGAGCACACTATGCATATAAAAAATAAGATTTTTCCTGTGTTAGCTGTAGTTTGAAATTCAAAGGATTAGTGTAAATCATTTACGAAGTATGTACCATGCTTTAATGCAATCCCATTTTACTAATTAAACATCTTATGGGGTAATTCTACTAATTATTTAATCCACTGCCTCGAAGTACTTCAAAATCGTTCATTGAAAAAATCTACAATCTACCCTTCAGAACAAACACAAAGAGACTCCACCATGTAACTAACATTTTACCATTACAAGTAAGCATAGAGTTGTCCTTGATTATATATCTCCACAAAATAAAACATTATTTTCTAAAGTCTAATCTAACATTTAAAAGATCCTCATATATATAATACAAGAAATAATAGAAACCTAATAAAACCAACTGTGAATATTTCCACTTATGGCCTGAAGAGCTTAACCTCCCACATTACCAATTTATACAATGCACTGCCACTGGAACTGTAAAGCTGCAGGAATATTAAAGGTATTAAAAGGAAACTTGCTGACAATTTGCTGGAGCCATATTTTGATAGCTGAAAAGCTGTCACTCATTTATAGCTGAATTGATTAGCTGACCTGATTAAAACTTGATATGTGTTAATTGTCTTACAGAATATGTAGTTTTCTGCAGTGTTCTCTGCTCTTATTACTTCTTCAGTTATAGAAAATGTTTGTATCTTTATTTGTTTTATATATGCTATTTTTGTAGTTAATTCCTACAATAAAATGTATTATAAATATTGTTAAGGACCGTTTGCCTGCCATCGTTTTGTATATTTTTATACTGTTCCCTAGCATGAGCTTCGGATCTGGGAAGCTCTTCAGATAACAATGAATGAATGAATACATAGGTTTTAAAGAAAATTTCACCACCCTAAACTATAAATATCTTGTAAATCTTTCTTTTCTAATGATCTTAATTAAAAATATCATGTGTTTTGAATCAGTAGAGCGAGATTGAAAAATTCAATGCCAAAGCCGGGATTTGAACCACGGATCTCCCGCTCTCCGCGCGGTTGCGCTAACCAACTGAGCTACTATGGCGAACGTGCCGATATGATATTAAATTCTCCAACTGACTCGTATGTTTCCTGGTGGACCACTAGGGGTTCTCATATGCTATGAGACTTGCACCTTTTGTGGCGGCTTACTATGCTGTAAGTACTTAAGTCCCAGGCTTAATAGTTAAATCACTATGTTTTTATTGTATGTAAATTGATGGAAATAATCATTGAATATACGAGTCAGTTGGAGAATTTAATGTCTTATAGGCATGTTGGCCATAGTAGCTCAGTTGGTTAGAGCAACCGCATGGAGAACGGTAGATCCGTGGTTCAAATCCCGGCTATGGCATTGAATTTGTCAGTCTGGCTCTACTTATTCAAACCTTAGCCTACACACGGCTAGTGTGAAAGAAATGATTATTTCCATCAACTTACCATGAATTTTAAAATATCATCTTCGTGACAAACGAAATTCATCTCTTGATCTATAATGGTGTTCATTCTGGACGATCTTTGCATTACTGGTAATTTGTAATAGATAAACACAAACAAAGTTGTATCTCGTCAAAACACACAAATTATTAAACTTGTTACTGGAGTGGTTTTCGATATATTTCTTGTTGGTGATTTCAATTTTACAATAGCTACATGTACTTTTCTCCAATGAGAACTGGTTATTCTTTCCCTTGGTCATACAAAAATAATGACATTCTAATACTATCACTTAGCAATCCGCTTTTAAAATATATTTTGTTTAACAGTAGTTAGAGAATATGTAAATAGAACACATCAGGCTTGGAATACCAGGAGAACAAAGTGATCACAGTTTGTCTTCGTGATTTTATTTTCATTTATTTTTTTTTTATTTTTTTATTTTATTTTAGTATTTTAATACTTTTAAAACCTGCAGCAATTTTTGAACTGTTTAGTGTGTGTTTCTTATAAAATTATGTGTAAAGTGCTTGTTAATGCTTGGAAGGTATGTAAAATTTCGTGCGACGAGACCTACGTCACAGTGACGGGATGTGCAGCCCACGTAGTACGCGAGAACGTCTGACCTCATACGACACCTTTGACTTTGTTTGCGGATTATTCCAACCATATCTGTGTTGTTATGACGTCAGTGGGCGGTAATGGAGTGTTGTTCACCATTAATTGATTGCGGCGCGATAACTGGACTGCCAAGTGGATGCGGTTCGATTCCTCCTGGACATAGAATACAGGTTAAGTGCTCTCGTGTTAAGTGACGGTCAATCCGACGTCATCGGTTACCTGGAGTACTGTTTAATATTTATTTTCCAATAGGTAATTATTATTGCATGTAGGTGTTACAATCAGATAGCACTTGGCCCCATTCCGTAGACTGAAGCACCATCCATCATCGCTTCATAGTCAATTGCCTGGGTTTCCCACAAAATAGAAGCATTGACTTAGGTACTTAACAGATTCCTTGTATTCCAAAATTGTAAAAAAAATATATTAATATTATAAAGATTGAATGTTTGTGCATGTAAAGTAATCTTAAAAACTACTAAAAGGTTTTTGATAACTCCGACATTGCAAAAATCCTTTTCATTCTAAAAGATAGAAGTTATAACATATTTTTGTAAATTACTAAAAGACTAAAACTAATTTACAGAACCCTTGTACTTGAATACAAACTACGTGCTTACGAAAAAGGACTTAAGTTGATAATGTCATGGAGTAGAAAATAATTGCTCTTCCACAGAATATAAAATATAGTTGCTACACTTCGCGTATTAGTAAAACAAATTACGTTTAGTTGCAAAGTATGTATACCTTATACATAGATGGCCGATATGTGACATTCCAACAAACAGAAGACAGATAAAAATGAGACACTCGATACTGCGTTACATTTGTTTAAGTGCCATTTATCAAATACTGCAGATGTGTACGTTATGAAATAGCGTTAAAGCATTTGAATAAAGCTACATTTTAATTTTATAGATATGTGTACTGAAATTTCTAAATATAAGTAAAAAGATTTTTTTATATCCTTGGTGTTTATGTTGTAATCAAGTTTTTTGACGGGACATTTTAAGTAAAACGAGAAAAAATAACATTAGAAACAATACATCGATATTTTACATGAATCGATATTTTCTGTTCTCGATAGTCACAGACATTCTTTTCTTTTTCGTTTTTTCTTTTTTTTTTCTTTTTTTGTTGTTGTTGTAATTTAAGTCCTCCAACGTTAAGTCATATGAGCCCAGAGTCCAGAGCTTAGAGTTACCCGACATTCGCCTTTGAGGATAAGGGAAAACCCCGGAAGAAACCTTGTCCGGGTAACTCACCCTGACCGAGATTCGAACTCGGGACCCCTTGAACGTGAGGCAGACATGCTACCACCACGATACCGAGGCGGGCTGTCAGTCACAGACCTGTGTGTTTTCTAAAGAGCTTAACTTGATGACCTGGGAGTATTACTCGTTAAGGTATTCTGTATTGCGTTAAAATTATCTAGCTTTTATATCATTAAATAACTAGGAGATTAAAGTGAACGCAGTAAGTTTGAAAATTTAAACTACTATAATTAAACTACTCAACATGAAATTTACCTCCGCAAAGATAATGTGTGTTTTTGGTCCACCTTCACGTGTAGATTCTGAAAATAATTCTTAAATGGCACATAAAGTCACAAATTTCAGATATTTTAGATACACATAATCAAAAACGAGTTTTCTTACCAACCGGTAACACACCTGTTGCCCACCCTTGTCCTACACAATTACTAACAGAGGTACTTCAAAACGTAAAGATGAAAACATGCTGTACAATTTAACCAGGGTTCTACTTCAAAAGATCCTTACTTTCAACCACAAAATTCTGAAAACGAAAGATATTTTGTAGAACTAGTAGACTTGAATGATTTAGCACGTGACTTAAATTTGTCAAAAGAAGAATCTGAACTTCTAGGTTCCTAGCTGCAACAATGAAAATTACTTGCACTTGGTACAAAAATTACAGAGTTTCGAAATAAAATCAGAAATTTGTAAAACATTTTTCAGTGGAAGAGAATATGTATTTTTGCATAGACATCAATGGTTTAAGGAGTGAGCTGGGTATTGAGCATAATTCATCAAAGTTCAGCTAAAATTCTGCGTTACTTCATAATGGTTGCGAACTTCCATCTGTTCCAGTTTTCCATTCTGTAAGTCTTTGTACGTGTTCTAAAAGATGACGTTCATTGTTGAAAAATATGCGGCGGCCTTAAAGTAATTGGTTTGCTGTTTGGATCACAAGGGGGATTCGCAAAATACAGTTCAATTAAGAATGATCACAATTCTTTTTGACAACGTAGCTTTACTCGTTCTGATTATTTTGATAGTCCTTCTCAAAATAGTCTCCTCTGAATGCGATGTACTTGTCCCAGCGTTTCTGCCAGTCTTCAAAGACATGCTGGAAACCATTTTTGAGAGATACTTCAAAATCGCCTCCGCAGCCTTCACCATTGCTTCTGATGATGGATAATGCCTCCCACGAAGGCGTTTCTTCAAGTTAGGGAATAGAAAAAGTCACATGAGGCTAAATCCGGACTATAGGGAGGGTGAGGGATGTACTTCACGTTGCAACAACATTGGCAATATGCGGCCGCGCATTATCGTGGTGCAGCATCCAGCCTACTTCGCGGAAATGTGGTCTTTCGCGCCTGATATGAACTTGCAATGTTTTCAGGACATCCCTGTAGTATTGTCCAGTTACTGATGTGTGTGCAGGTACAACATGCTGATAAACCATTCCACGAATATCAAAGAATGAGATGACCATAACTTTCCCAGCAGAAGCAACCAATTTTGCTTTTTGGGGGTTGGTGATGTAGGAGATATCCACACTGAGCTTTGCTGTTTGCTCTCAGGATCAAAATGATGTAGCTAAGCTTCATCAGCAGTGATTACGTTTGAAAAAAATCTCCAGATCTTCCTCTAACATCAACGTTAACTGCATGTTACCTCCATTGCAGTTGTAGGCAACACTGAACATGTCTGAACTTGCCTGGTTCTCACAGGCGGGAACCAGGCGTACCAACAATGAAACTACTACGGCGTGTTTGTTTCACATTAAGCTAACAGAATATAATAAGATTGAATTTTAGTGCGAAAAATTATGATCCTAAAATAATTAAGATCATTCTTTATTTAACAGCCCTCGTATTATTGCTTTTTGTGTTTGTGGCACAGCGTGATAAGCAAAAATATTATGTGGTACATCAGTGGAACAAGTGGCAAGAATATGTCCCACGGGAGAGTAATGTAAAACAAACACCATTAGTTCAGATTATTATAAGATTCTTTTCCCTCCCTTACATGTAAAACTTGACCACATGATGAATTTTGCTAAGGCAGATTTGCGTATTTGCAGGGCAAATTTACGATGTTAACTTACACAAACTTCAAAGAAGGAATTTTTGTTGGACCTCAAATCCGAAATCTTGTGAGGAGGAATGTTTGAAAAAATATTAAATAACGGTGGAATTAGCAGCTTGGCAATCATTCACTAGTCTTGTGTGTGTTTTCTTGGAAACACAAAAGAAAAAAACTATAAAATTCTGGTCTCAAATTTGTTAAAATGCTACAAAGATATGGTTGTAGAATTTCTTTAAAAATCCTATTCCTCCATTCACATTTACGCTTTCTTTTATAAAATCTGAGTGATGTTAGTGATGAACAAGCAGAACGGTTTCATCGGGGCATTTCGGTCATGGAGAAGAGGTACCAAGGTTGTAAGGACCCAACAATGATGGGAGATTATTGTTGGTTTCTTGTGAGGGAAAGCAGATAGAAGTACAAGAGGCAATCACTTGTAACCGAGCAGTTTTAAGCACAGTTACAGGAATGTCCTCTAAATATAAAACTCCAAATAATATTTCATGCATGTGAAACAACATTTTGAATTAGTCATAATTCATCATGATATATATTACTATACCATATATCATTAATCACAATAATAAATGAAATATTGTATCTTATCTGAAACCTTGTAGGTGAGAACATAAATGTCTTCATAACCTTTTTATCTGACGTGATAGGAGACTTCTATGATGACTTTTAAAATCAGAATATCTTTTTCCTTAAGAATTACCTACTTTTATTACCGAGGTACAATTGTTTTTGTAGTGTTGTCTAAAAATTAGTCCACCATTCCAACCGAAGGGCAGTTTACGCTAGGGGATATATCGAAAAGAGGTTAGGTAAATTAGATGTTTCGTAGGTGTTTCATATATTTTTGAGAGATCTGTCATCTGTTATTTGCAACTGTTGAGATCGTACTAAATAACAGTTATGAGGTAAAGTTGTGATTCACTATAAAATTCCTAGAGATAATAATATAATACCTTCGTAAAGAACATAGGAGATCAAAAAAATTAATTAGCTCGTCTTCCAGTTTAAAAAGCTAACCGTACAACATCAGGTAAGCTATATATAGTAATAGTATCATTTGTTTTGGTTTAATAAAATTAGCATAGCAACGATTACGTCATAATATAGTTACGTTATATTTTATATAAATGTTGCTACCTTTGGAAACTTAAACATTTTATGTCCAAGTAACTTAATATTACAGAGAAAAATTGTGGGTACGTACGCGTGTGCCTGTATGGTGGTGTGAACTGATTTCATGGCGTGAGGCGGCCCCCGACTGATGGAACCGTAGACACTTGGGTCTTCGAGCCAGGAATTGCTAGACTTTCGCACCTGCCTGTGACCTGTAGCCTTCTGTGCTTGCTTCTCTTTTCTGATGTAAATAAAAGCACGTACATGAGTCTTGTAATTCTTGGTATAGTTCGCTATCCGATTTCAAAGACTGCTTCTACGTATTTAGTGCAAAACTGTCCAAAAAATACCGCTCTATTACAAATGCAATGGTCAAAGTGTATCAAATTGTGTTGTGTTTCATAAATGTAAAAATAATCATTTACGCTGAGATCATACTGCGCTTGCTCACATAAGAGGACACAAAGTGGAACATCCAGCTTTGGTCCCTTTTGTGGAGTGAATATGAAAGTGAGACAATTAAACGAATTAATCTGCGAAGTAAGCTCTAAAAGCTTATTGAACAAAACATAAGGATGTATGTACTTACACAGCTATCCAAAGGGATACATACATCGCAAGTTCTGGGAATACTAGAGTGGATAAGACGAGTAGAATGGGGGGCGGGTCCAACATGGTGATGAAATACTCACCCGCTGGTGACAGGCAACAGACTACTAGCATCTTAGACCTAGTTGATAGGCGACGTTTTTCCAGGTAGGGTAGATGAAAGCTCTAGAAGATCAGCAGATGAAAGTGTTGATGATTTAATGGACTATTTTCTCCCCAAGGTAGAAAAACAGGCGGGTGGTAATCAAACCCTAAAAAAAGTCTCGTCTGTTGCTTTCCAGATCCACATTTCTGTTTGTTTTCTTGTAGATACAATGGGAGTCGGGGAATCGCGGTAGATTTAAGCGATAGTCAAAGGTTATGGTGGCCAGGTGATGCCTTTGTAGTTCCGTTATCTTTGCATGAGGAGGAAAAAGGACAAATGAATAGGTAATAAATGAATTAGCTCAGCTTTACTGTCCCCTGAGTTTAAATTAAGTCTTTAAATGTCCTTTGTCCAAAGAAATGCAAGGCAACATAAATCTAAATGTTGTAGGGACTAGTGATAAACCAACAAACGACGGGCAACGTCAGTGTGTAATAAACATGTTTGTGCAAATCTTTACCTCGATTACCATCAAGCAAATAGCCAGCCTCTGTGGCCTAGGTGGTAGCATGCCTACCTCACATTCAAGAGTTTCTGCATTCGAATCTCGGTCAGGGTGAGTTGTATAGGCTTTATCAGGGGTTTCCCCCTTATCCTGAAAAATGAATGTCTGGTAACTCTAAGCTCTATGGACCCTTGACTTGTTTGAACATCATTTCATTCATCATCTGGTATAGCAAAGTTGGAGGGTGTAAATTGCAAATTAATAATAATAATAATAATAATAATAATAATAATAATAATAATAATAATAATAATAATAATAATAATAATAATAATAATAATAATAATAATAATAATAATAATAATAATAATAATAATAATAATAATAATAATAATAATAATAATAATAATAATAATAATAATAATAATAATAATAATAATAATAATAATAATAATAATAATAATAATAATAATAATAATAATAATAATAATAATAATAATAATAATAATAATAATAATAATAATAATAATAATAATAATAATAATAATAATAATAATTGATGATGATGATGATGATGATGATGATGATGATGATGATGATGATGATGATGATGATGATGATGATGATGATGATGATGATGATGATGATGATGATGATGATGATGATGATGATGATGATGATGATGATGATGATGATGATGATGATGATGATGATGATGATGATGATGATGATGATGATGATGATGAAGCTAAATAAAGAATAAGCTCTTTTAGGAAAAGTTTGTACAGGAATTGGTGGAGAAATTCATGTTAATATTGTGACTTTGTGGGTTCGTAGAATTAGAAAAATCCAATTCGCAGAAATGCTAAATGTTCTTTATTTCCGTCGAAAAAACTGATCAATTCTCACGTAACAACATTACATCACATATCACAATCTACAGCACCAAGGTCGTTGACAATAACAAACATTAACTTTCGTTACAACACTTCACAGCTGACTCTCGTTTTTCACACAACTCTCTTGTTACACAACTCAACTCACTGTTTTAGAAAACTGTCCTGCTCGCGTGTCACAATCGCTTATTTATTTCATTCATAATCCGAGAGACTTCTGGAGCAAATCAGAAAAACAACTATTCTCTGTCAATCGAGATATCTCTCGTAACTTCCAAACGTGAAATCCTATCTGGCCGGCAAGTCCTTCTGTGGTAAACTATCCGTCTCCTGTTTATCGGTGCTATCGCTAATTGTCGGCGCTAGCCGCCTATCAGTTCCTTTGTGTACACTAGCCGCGCGATTGTTAACTGCTTATGAAAGCTCGTGAAACATTATCCGCCGTTTGCTATCTACTTGCGCCAAAATTTTTATGTCCGTTGCCAAGACAGTATAAATATCAAACATCTTACATAAATGACCCCACTAGACGTCGTTCTAGACAGCACCGGTTACCCCGCATGGCTTGCGGGCATCCTAGATAACCCAGGAGCTAGAGCTCCACATAATCCTTCAAAACTGCTTGGCATCAAAATTATTCCCCAAAGTAAAAACAAATAAACACAACAGGGTGCAAGGTGTTGCATCCTGTCCTTCAACCCCCAGGTACATCTTGTAACCTCATAAACAACACCATTCTAAAAACCCACATTTCACCCTACAATATCCCGAAATCTACCTTACCTGCGGTAAAACCCTTAACGGGTGGGCACGCAGCAAAAACCTTCTGGCTATATACAGCCAGCCAGCACCACATGGCATGGCAAATAGTATTTAAAGCAAATTCACTACATTCTTGTTCTACTTCCGGCTTGTTTCTTTGGACAGCTTTCCCAGGTGTTTTCACTGTTTTACTGACAGTTGAGGGGAAGTTTGGCAATGAAACACCTATTAACTGTTCACAAGTTGCGTATTTCTCAATCAGGGATACTTTTCATACGACTTGCAAAACACGAGAATACGGTCTGAAATATTCCACATATTGGGTGAAGCGAATAAAAGCTAGTGAGTCTTTTCGAGAAAATATGTACCTGTGAAGTAGTAAATACGTGGTGCATGTTGGAACATATCTGCTAACAAGTACTTGCCAACTTCACGGTTTACTTCACAGTAATTTACTTGACCTGGTTTTATTAAATAGTATCCAAATATTTACCTTTGATACTGGACCACGTTTGTACCTCCCCTTTTGAAACTACCTTGTGGTGGGCAATCCACGAAGGACTAATATTTGGGCATAAAGAAATCAGCCGCAACAATGGCATAATTATCATTATTATATTCTCTCTGTATCAGAGCACTCCAATGCACCAATTACAGTAGGAATCTGAGACCATTTTCTTCTTGCATTTTCATTTTCTCTAAAATAGTTGGAAAAACTATCCATTCGTTTGATTTCTGCACAATTCCTTTAGAAACACTCCATACAAACTGCAGTGTGACTATCTAGGTATTCAGTCCATACTCTTTTCTCATATCCATTACACCCAATCCACTTGTAGAATCCATACATATGTGTGTGTGTGTGTGTGTGTGTGTGTGTGTGTGTGTGTGTGTGTGTGTGTGTGTGTGTGTGTGTGTGTGTGTGTGTGTGTGTGTGTGTGTGTTGCTTATTGGAATTATAAAGTGACCGCCCTTGTATCGCAGGGATAGCGTGCCTGCCTCCGGCGCGGGAGATTCGGGTTCGACCTCCTGTACCTCATAGCTGGGCCGGTGAAACTCGTGATGCGAATTAGCCATCCTGATGGAAAGCTGGCGCCTCTAAACGATGAAGTTGTCGCCTTATGGTCGGGGAAGTCGGCATACTGGCCCCCGTAGTATGCATGTCGCAGGAGTAAGCAGCGGCCAAGCGGAAAGGGTAGCCTACACATATTGAGACTTCTTAGGGATTATTTATAACATTACAAAATACACATATTCATTACATTATCAAGTGGTCAGTATTGTCATTAATTAAGTATAATGAACAGCTTAATTATCATATATATAATACAAATATTATATAAATGAAATTGTTGAACAACCAGAAATATCAAGTTTGTAACGATGATTTCCCGTTAATGCAGCTGAGTGACGTATTCGGTTTATCTTATCACCATTTATAAAACGTCCCATTAGGTAGAAATAATAGAAGTTTAAGTAACACCAATGTAACCTTGTTTATTCTCGGTTACCAACATATGCAAAACAATTTCTAAGTAAACACAAGAAATTCAAAATAAAAGAAAGACCAAATTGGACTATGTTGATATTAGATCAATTAATGTAGTATTAACTCGCTATTCCTTTGTTATTTTGAGAGGAATTGAAGGCATAAATAATATTATTCTTACGTTGGCAATATCCGTACTACTACAGTTTTCTTTGACAAAGATAGAGATGATCTTTGGAGCTTTTGTAGGCAAGACAATAACATTAAGAATGTAATTTGAGTGAAATTGAATGGAATTTTCAAGTGTAAATTATGTAGCAACCTTTGATTTCTATCATAGGTTAGCTATGCAAAATTTGGTTGAAATGGGTACAACAATGTAAAAGCCTATAAGCAACAGAAAGAGAGAGTCGTTTATATAATTTACGATTTCCCTTTATGTAAGTAAGGTGAGAATGACGGGGAAACACCCAAGGTCTAAGTGATAGTCAAATCTTTCAGAAGCTGGTCGTAAAATTCTGTTCTCTTTTTATGACTTGGAGAACAAGAAGCAAATAACGATCTCCTATTTGAGAAAAGCATAAATATTTTAACACTGTAACCAACAAGGAATGTCTCGGAAATAGTTAAATCCAAATATCTATATGAAGATAAATCCTGTGTTTGTTATATAAGATTTTGTCTATCTAAGGAATATGCTTTTCCTTCCCCTTTTTAGATTTTTGCCTTTTAGATCTGTCGAGATCTCTGATTGGGATTACTTTTTAGATTTAAATAGATTTTGTCTATCTAGCTGTTCTGCTGGTTGTGCAAAAGTCGTTCATAACGAAGAGGACCTCAAAGGCTATTCTCAGAACTTTCGATATTCTCGTCGGAACATCTTAAGCCTGTATTTCATTTGTAAAACCGAAGTTGTTAGAGCCATTTTTTAGAAAATCAAAATTTTCGATACGAATTTGACAACTTCTGAATCCAGAAAAAAAAAGCATTTTTCTAAAAAGCTCCACGTGCGCGCCTGTGTATTTGTGAATAGTATAACAGCTCAAAAATAAATAGTCGATTAAATACCAAAATTTCAACCGACAGAAACATTTTAAGGAAAGTCTCCCCACTCCAAACTACACTTTACACGGAAATCTTAATTTCCCTATGTGATTAACTAGTATTGAATCTATTGGTGTTTTTCTGTCATTCTTATGAGGGGTGGTGCTATGATGAGCTCAGAAACCGAATTGCTCTGAAATTAGTAAATTGTGCTTGTTAATGTGCGCGTTTAAACATTTTAACATGACTTTTTGTAAGACTTTGATTAAGATGTTTAGGAGACTAATGGGTAGATACATATGATTTGCTTTAACTTTTTGGTATAATAGTTACCTTGCATTCCTCTCAGAAGTAGGGAAATCTACTGTTTTCAAATGTATAGTTAAATAATGTTGCTATGTGCTCTAGAGATCTGGTAGTGAAGTTCTTTAGTGCACACAGAGTATTTTGTGTGTTCCTGGTGCTTTTTGTGGACAGGTGTATGATTATCCAGCTAATTCCTCTTTGGCTTGTCTTTCGAATTTTACTGTGCACTTGCGTTTGGCCTGTGCTTTGGGATTCATTTTCAATTTCCATTGTGAATTCATCTTGTCTACCTATCGGTTTGGTAGTCAATATGTCCTCAATGATGTGCGCAAACACATTGGCCTTGCCCTGGTCAGTCTTCTGTGTTGTTTATTTGTATTGGAGGGATATTTGTGTGAGTGGGCATCAAGGATTTTGCTGTCCATCAAACGTATTTTGTTGACTTTAGATTTTCGAGCAAGTTATTCCACTGGTTACTGTCTCTAGCTTCATAATATCCATTTCTTGCTCGTGGCCATTTCCGTCTGATCTTATCCTGGGGTTTTTGCAGCGTTTTAATATCTAAGGGAAAACGAGCACTATTTAGATTACATTTTATTTTTGATTAATTTATTTATTGTGCATATTCCAAAATTTTACAGTTTACAACTTTTGACTACATTTATTTGTCTTTACCTTGCCTTACATGACACCCTGGTCTTCTGCTCTGCCAGGTAGCTCTTAACCTCCATACCTCCTTGTTACTTAATTAGTCCCATTCTTCCCCCTCAACTTCCTTTCTTATATTCTTTACATTTCTTGCCCATTTTTATTTTACTTTCTGCAAGAACTCACCAATACTTCTTACCTTCTTTTCCTCCTTTCTCGTTAACATTTTTATAGCTACTAACTTCTTCTCTACTTTCTCCCATTTTTCCTCCCAAACCTTGTTTCTCCACATTGCAACCTCCTCGCATTCTGTTACATAGTGTTCTATGCTTCCTTTTCCACCACACAATTCACAAATTCCCTTTTCCCTGCCTCTTATCCCTCTTAGAAGTATTGTTCCTGTTCTCATCCAAGGTAACCCTTCTCTCTCTTGTCTATTGCAGTAATCTACATATGCTTCTCGTCCCCAATTTCTTTTTATTTGTTTGTAAAATTGTAATGATTTCATATTTTCTAGACTTCCCCATATTTCCTGTCTTTCTATATATTCTATTCTGCATTTTACCAATTTATCCACATCGTTTGTATTCCTTTCCTGTAATCTCCATATATCTCCCATTCCTGTTTTTTCCATAATTCCTCTTATCTCTGCCCACCAACTATTTGAGTTCTCTAATCATTTTTGCTGTCTCATGCATAATTTCATAATTTCCCCTTCTTCTTTAACCAAACACCTATACCAAAATTGTATTATTCTTTCCATTATTATTCCATTTCTTCTTGTCTTTCCTAATTCTACTAGAGCTACTTCCCTAGGTGCTGATCTTGTTATGCCCAGTAACTCTTTACAAAACCTTTTATAGTCTTGGTCCACCGTTTTGTTTTTCTCTGTGCCCCTCCCCCCAGATTTCCACTGCATACAACATTTTGGATACAACTAGTGCTTCATACATTCTTTCTAACCACTTGGTTGTCATTTCTAGCTTATACTTGCATATTCTTATCCCATTAATTGCCGCCCTTCCTTTTGCTTCCAGTTTTCTCCTGTGTGCTCCAACTTTCCATTGTTATTCAACCTCACTCCTAAGTATTCAAATGCATTGAGTGGGCTGCTCTTTTAAGGAGAAACAAGCGGCAATGACTAATTTTATTTCTAGTTCGATGTTGTTCACTGCTATTATGTGGGCATGTTTTAATTCTCCTCCGATAGGTAGTGATCCACCACACATTAGAACTCTTCCGAATCTACTTCGCTATTAGTTTAGCCTTAAGGATGTTATTGGGGCATTCTCATCAGAACTATAGTCTGAAGTGAGTTCATGTATGACTTTTAATTCTATGTCGAAGGGCATATCATTCAGGAACTGATACCTAATATATCCGGCGTATGGTTTGGCACACCCGACACAAACTTTGGTTCTTTGGGACTTATTAAATAGCTGGTATGTTAATGTATCCCTAATTTAGTGCCATGTGAGTTGCATTTTCTAAAATGCAAACGAAATATTTACAGTTGAAATCTCCTGCTGCAATTACTCTTTGACCTAGGGCCTTCATTTCACTACGTCCGCGGGATTACATTGATGGTAACACCATTTCAGCATTGTGAATTTGCAGTTGCTTTGGTATGAGTTACGTTGGCAGGGGGTCCTAGCTCTGTATGTTTGAGCAATTATACAGTTCTAACGGCCTAAAAACCGCTCAGGTCCGGTTCTTCTTTAATCTCGTCTTCGGTGACATCCGTGTACAGTCCTTTGATCACAAAACGACAGGTCTGTCTTCTGGAAGTAGTATCAGATTAGTGCTCTACCGTCTTGTCTTGAGGTAAGCTACAACGATTACCGAAGTGTAATTTCCTAGACAAAACGTCTTAAAGCAAAAGTTTTTTTTCTTTGTCATTTACGTCTTCGAACGTTAAGTTATATCGGACGATGAATGAAATTGGTGAAATGATGCTCAAATGCGTCCGGGATCCATGGAGCTTAGAGTTACCTGACATTCGTCGAAAGCAAAAGTCGCCGAAGTTTCTGCCAATGGGAGCAGTACAACTGATTTAGTATCGTATGTCCAATAGACGCTTTTTGTTAGAAGACAGATTTCCGAGGTCTGGCTCCTACATACATACACAGGCACAAATTTATAAACTCGCGTAAATTAGCAACTAGTGTGAAATGTGTAGTGTTGTAACGGTAGTTTTGGGTTATGTTCAGAAAAATTATGAAAAGTTTATAAATTTATAAAAATATATCTAATTGTGTGATTGGCCGAAGTAATAATTGTATGACGTAATATGACGTAATGTTGTGACGTGGTATTAAATTGGCCAATCACAAAATTAAGATGGGAGTAACGATAGTTACGAAAAATCAATAATCTTGTTAGAGAGATATTTTTTTGTTGTAATGGTGGAGTGTGATGAATAGTGGTGCAAGATCAAGAACATTTAAGTAATAGTTTGAATCTGTTTAAGTACAACAAAGTAAGAATTTATCGATATGTTGGAAGTGAATGGGAAAGGAAGTTCAAGTAAAATGTAATCTAAATAATACAATTAAATAGTTACAGAATTTGACTTCTCCCAAACTTTATTCCGAACCACGGCTGAAAAACAGATGTCTCATGACTCTTATTTAGAATAAGATGATACAATTGGTGACCAGAGGAAATAGATAGCCGCAAAAACTCACACGAGAAGAGAAGGAATTGTGCGCCCAACATAGAAATCCTGTCCCAAATTGCGCCCGAACGTGTGGCTGATGAAGATGGAGACAAATTAACGACGAATTGTCCCACAAATTCCTGTCCCAGTGTTTAGGTAATGCCCACTTTTACTACATACGGCACCGCAAGGCAGTGACACGGATGATACTTGAGATTAATATGGCGTACCGATGGAATGAGAAAATGGGAAAACCGAAGATCCCTGAGAAAACCAACATCAGCGCCGTTTTGTTCATCACAAATTTCGCTCGCGGACACCTGGGATCTAACCGGGCGGTAGCAACTAGTGGTTAGTTGCGTTTCTATATGTTGGCAACACTCATTTATCGACCTTTTACTTCTTTTTTGGGCGCCATTTTGCCTCCTTTCCTCTCAAAATGACACTAGTTTCTGCTACATAAGAAAGGAAAGGTTGGATTTATCTAAGAGTAAAATTGACTGAGGTCTAACTTCCCGCGAACAGCTCAGGAACCTCTCCTTCGTACGGGTATAGGAGACGATTGCTTCTCTGTACCCAACACTGAGGTCTGGGATACCTGTTCGTCTATTACATCTGTGAGATCCAAGACATGGCCGCAGACAGCTGGCTACTATGACTACAAAGCCGCATAATACAAGACTCCAGTCTATTCTGTTGGCCGTTCCTTTCCCGTGAGATTACTTCACGAGGTCTCATCGCTTCTATACCTGGAGGATGCAATTATGCGCACGGAGAGCCAAATGCTACGAAGTTTAGACCTCCTGGGCATTATGACCAGAGTAGAGGCCACTTCAGGCTACATCGAGTACCTCGCATGGCTTACGGGCATCCCAGAAAACCACGGAGCAATTCCAGACACCAGCTAAATCACAGCTCTGTTTTTATTCTTACAAAGGCCTGATTGGCTCCTAAATTTACATTCTCCACTCACTCTTGTAGTTATTCTGACAAATTCTTATTCTTCTATATAACCCCGTGGCATAAAGGCTCTTTCCGGAACAAGACCGCTACATCTCACAAGGTATCGTGAGAGGGGTGCAGCACTGAATGATGGAACGTCGTCCCTCCCCGCCGTTATATGCGGTCATCCAACGAGGAGGCACTAATCCCCAAGCGAATGCTGGTAATCTAACCTGGGTAAGCACCGTGGTAGCCACCGCGCTTAGCAGACGAAATATTCTCATGTCTGCTACATTTATCGAGAAAAACATTTTTCGAAACAGTTTCATTAAGTACACTCCTGGAAATGGAAATAGGAACACATTGACGCTGGTGTGTCAGACCCACCATACTTGCCCCGGACACTGCGAGAGAGTTGTACAGGCAAGGATCACACGCACGATACAGTGAACACACAAGGAACCGCGGTGTTGGCCGTCAAACGGCGCTAGCTGCGCAGCGTTTGGGCACCGCCGCCGTCAGTGTCAGCCTGTTTGCCGTGGTATACGGAGCTCCATTGCAGTCTTTAACACTGGCAACATGCCGCGACAGCGTGGACGTGAACAGTATGTGCAGTTGACGGACTTTGAGCGAGGGTGTATAGTGGGCATGTGGGAGGCCTGGTCGACGTACCGCCGAATTGCTCAACACGTGGGGCGTGAGGTCTCCACAGTACATCGATGTTGTCGCCAGTGGTCGGCGGAAGGTGCAGGTGCCCGTCGACCTGGGACCGGACCGCAGCGACGCACGGATACACGCCAAGACCGTCGGATCCTACGCAGTGCCGTAGGGGACCGCACCACCACTTAGCAGCAAATTAGGGACACTGTTGCTCCTGGGGTATCAGCGAGGACCATTCGCAACCGTCTCCATGAAGCTGGGCTACGGTCCCGCGTACCGTTAGGCCGTCTTCCGCTCACGCCCCAACATCGTGCAGCCAGCCTCCAATGCTGTCGCGACAGGCGTGAATGGAGGAAAGGATGGAGACGTGTCGTCTTCAGCGATGAGAGTCGCTTCTGCCTGGGTGCCAATGATGGCCGTATGCGTGTTTGGCGCCGTGCAGGTGAGCGCCTCAATCAGGACTGCATACGACCGAGGCACACAGGGCCAACACCCGGCATCATGGTGTGGGGAGCGATCTCCTACACTGGCCGTACACCGCTGGTGATCGTCAAGGGGACACTGAATAGTGCACGGTACATCCAAACCGTCATCGAACCCATCGTTCTACCATTCCTAGACCGGCAAGGGAACTTGCTGTTCCAACAGGACAATGCACGACCACATGTATCCCGTGCCACCCAACGTGCACTAGAAGGTGTAAGTCAACTACCCTGGCTAGCAAGATCTCCGGATATGTCCCCCATTGAGCATGTTTGAGACTGGATGAAACGTCGTCTCACGCGGTCTGCACGTCCAGCACGAACGCTGGTCCAACTGAGGCGCCAGCTGGAAATGGCATGGCAAGCCGTTCCACAGGACTACATCCAGCATCTCTACGATCGTCTCCATGGGAGAATAGCAGCCTGCATTGCTGCGAAAGGTGGATATACACGGTACTAGTGCCGACATTGTGCATGCTCTGTTCCCTGTGTCTATGTGCCTATGGTTCTGTCAGTGTGATCATGTGATGCATCTGAGCCCAGGAATGTGTCAATAAAGTTTCCCCTTCCTGGGACAATGAATTCACGGTGTTCTTATTTCAATTTCCAGGAGTGTATTTCTTTGTCGGTGTAATAGACATAAAAGAATATATTAGGCTTAAGCGATAGCCTTAAGAGGTGCTCGCTTTGTAATGGCTTTGGAATTTCATTCTTATAAAAGAGAAAATAAGGACTTCTCGTTTAGGTAAAGTATTTGATACCTCATACTAATAACAAGGAATATTTAAAAAAAATTATTAACTCAACAAAAGATGATTATGTGCTGCAAATCGGGAACTTAAATGGCATTTACATGTTTTGCGTAGTAAGATTTTGTGTATCTCTTACTGTTTACCAGTTACGCAAACGTCACTCAGGTTGAAGAGGCCTTCAGAGGCTATTTCTATAAATATTCAACATATACGTTTAATTTTTCATAAAAAATAGATTAAACATATGGCATTTTAATGAAAATCCTTAGAGGCATTTTCTGAAAAAATGAAAACGTTTACTAAATATTCCATGTTATTTTTAATTAACCTGTTCACAGAGAGAGGCGCGTGCAAACGCTAATTTTTCTAAAAATGCTTTTAATTTGCATTCAGGACAATTCTATCAAACGGGGTAGCTCAGGCGGTTTCGTCTGTGGCCCGAATTTGGGAGGTCTGGGATCGATTCCCATTGCAGGCCTACCTGACCCATGGGTTTTTTCGGGGATTTCCCGGTCTCCACGGGAATGCTGGGTAGGTTATTTACATCCCCCGAATTTCCTGTCCCTCCGTTTCATCTCCATTATCATTTCACATCTCTCATTTGATGGTCTCTTTCAGAGTAGAAGCCTCAGCTGGCGTTTTGGCGTTGCATGGCAGGATGATATTTTCTTGGTAAAACTTCCTCCTCCGGTAGGACGGTCTCTGAGCCCGATCTGGTGGAGTCATTTCCGGACCACAATAGAGTGAGATGCTGGTTGTACTGGCCTACCGGGGAGTTTCCAACTGGTAAAGTGTATGGACCCTGCCCTGTGCACTATCGTGGCTCCCTTGGAATGGCGCCCTCTATCTCCTGTCGCCTCATCCTTTCTCTCGGAGGTGGTCCCTTTATACAATATACCAAATTTGGACCTCGTGCAGAATCCTCTCCGTAGAGTAGTCCGGTCCAGTCCTGGGGACCTCTAAACATACATCCACACTGAAATTTTAATACGCAATTTTAGAGTGAAATATTTTATCTGCCTACCATGTACATACGTAAAATATAAATTCCTACATATTGGGGCGTAGTGTTTAAAATCATTATACACAACTTTTGTTCAAAGTTTAATTACTATAGGTATATTGTTGTTATGTATATAAGTGGCTTGCTAAAACAGTGGTTTATCGCACACATCTCCCCTTAATCGAAATATAAGCCATGGATTAATCTTTTATTCTGCTAAAGTTCTATAGCTTATTTTGTTCCTTATTTTTATGGATCACAGCGAAGGCATTACAATACCTACAACAAAAATTGCTATTTGCCTAACTGAGTGCTTCTAATTTATTTCCCTATTGCATTTTTACATTCATAAAACGAACTTACAGTAAGTAGGGGAAGTATTTCATTCCATAAAAACACTCAATATCAGATTTCACCGGAAATAAATATTTTGGTACTCCCTGAATCTGGTCCACCCGAGCGCGTGCACATGCGTGTATGTGTGCTGTCCGTGTGCCCATGGACTGTATAAATTGAAAACCGAGAAATCGATTAAATAAACTTGATATGCAAGTTCAGCATCTTCCAAGATAGGACGCGAAGATCAACAAGAAAGTCCCAGGATAGGATAGACAGTACAGGATTCGGCACTGTCATCAGTCTTTGTCTATTATGCATATGCCCAAAGTGGAGCATCCCCGGGAGGAACGGTGTGGTGAGAGGAGACAGAGGGCGACCGAACCAAGGAGTCACGACAGCGCACAAGGTAGGGTCTCTACAATTGAGCAGTTGGAAACTTCCCCGCAGGCCAATACAAGCGGCAACCCACCCTATTGGTTTCGGAAACGGCCCACTAGGCCGGCCAGGAAATCGCAGATCGTCCTACCGAAGGAGGAAACTGTTAACTAGGAGATTACCATCTTGCCATGCAGCGCTAAGACTCTCGCCGACACTTCTACACTGAAAGAGACCACCATATTAGAGACGCTGTGAAATTATAATGAAGTTGAAACGCAGAGACATGAAATTCGGTGGATGTAATTAACCTAGCCTGGCGACCCGGGAAAACCCTCGAAAAAACCCATTTTTCAGGTAGGCCGGCTACGGGAATCGAACTCGGACCTCACGAACGCGGGTCCCTGACGAAACCGCCTGAACCATCCCACTTGGTTAAGAAAGACCTAACACTCCATCGTTTAAATGGAGAATTTTAACAAAAAATTGTATTTTCTCAAAAGTCTAAGGATTTCAATTAAAATAACATAGATTTAAAAATATTTTATAACAAATTAAATGAATATATTGAATTTTCTGAAAATGTACTCTTAAGACCTTTTCATTCTGGATGACTTGTATAACTGGTAAACTATAAAAGATTGACAAAATGTTACTACACAAAAAATATGTGAGTTAACACAAAATTTATGTCAAGCGCGCTTTTTATGCAGTGAGCCATTCTGAGTCAACCATACTCCTTGTTATCTCTATAAATTTTTGAATGTTTATACTTTTAAGTGGGGTGCAGTTGTTCATTTTTATCTCACGAACATGAAACAGAAAGGAATTTCAAAACCTCACAACGTGACCAACTCTTTAATTATTATCTATCACTTAAAGCTTGCTGTATTACCATATTCCCTTGCAACTACAAATGCCCGCCTCGGTAGCGTAGATGGTAGTATGTCTGCCTCACGTTCAAGAGGTCCCGAGTTCGAATGTCGTTTAGGGTGAGTTACCTGGATAAGGTTTTCTCCGGGATTTTCCCTTATCCTGATAGACGAATGTTAGGTAACTCTAAGCTCCATAGACCCCGGATATATTTGAGCATCACTTCACCTATTTCATTCATCGTCCGATATGACTTAACGTTGGAGGACGTACATGACAATAAAATACAACTACAAAAATTAACAATATAATAATGTTTATCTGGATTAACAAAATATAGGAATAATCCTTTGTAAGAATATTTCGAACAAAAGTAGAGAAAGATAACTGAGTGCAACACATTAGGTTTTTGTTTTAAATTCGATTTTCAATATGGGATATGAGTTGTATCTCCTTAGCAACAAGCCTCAAGTCACCATTGTCACTGTCACGATCACCCGATCAGTACTGACCAAGTCCAACACCACTTAACCTGAAGTAAAGAAGGCAACACACAAGACCTTGTGAACGCTTTCCCTCCCTGCAAGAAAAGCTACACAAAAGACGAAGGGAGAAGAAAATTTCCATATCACTAAACAAGTTTCTTGTCCATATCATCAATCATCGGCGGGCGATCTTCACCCCGGAGTAAACAACGCCACCTCACAAGAGGGTGGAGGTTCGAGTCTTCTTCCCGTTACTGGAGTTCCGGGAAGTAACCATGGGGTGAATTAACCCTTGACGATCAATAGTGTTAACGCCATTTTGGACCTTTTCTCCGCTGCATACTCCCACAGTAACAACTCAGCGTCCTTAAATGACATAATAAATCATTAATTAACAACTTGTCATTGTTATTTAAAAATAAAAGCACCAACAGGACATTTGACCAAAGTGCGAGAGAATTTGTGAATCGAAAATATTAAAGGATAATATATTTTAGAAATGGGAAAAATACGTTTTTTAAATTTATTTTCAAAACCGCGTGTTAAATGCCATAATTTAAGCACAAAAATGGAAGGTTATGCCATGCCACGCTATGTTACATATTCACAACAAATACAAAATATTGCTACTTGATTGTATAATGTTCTTGTTCAAAATTCATAATAAATAGACTTTAGTATATAAAATGTTGTTCTGTTTGAGAGTTATGCTAAATTAGTGGTGGCAACAGTTAAAATTATCTGCTCAAAGAATTAACTATGTACCTGAAATCGGAATCTGATTACATATATCTTATTGACCCGGAGATATACTACATTCAATATTATGAAATCGGATTACGGTATGCTATGTTTTATCTATGTTTATTTTGCAACAATACGTCTGGAACTGAAAGTAGCGGCGTTTTCTTACGCAACAATGCAAACCTTTATCAATGTTTTGACATCAAGATATTGCTTCACTTTTTTCTGTTTCACTTCAGTTGGACGGAAGCTCTTGTTTAGATAGCACGTGTACGGAGCGTTCTAGAACACCATACCATCATTTTTGCTGTATGCCAAACCACGACCAGAAGCAAGCATGGACTGGACGAAGGTGTTTGCTGTGAATCTGATGTACCAAGTGTAAGGAAAACTACGTACATGTAAGTACAAGAAAATTAACCTTTACTGTCATTTGTTTGCGTCTTGGCTCCAGATTTTTTGTGTAAAACGTTAACAATGGCTACATTCTTTGTGTAAGCCTTTGTCTAATTTTTTGGCTTAACAGTTATGCAATATTTATCCAGAATTTAGAGATCATAAAAAAGATATCTCACAAAATTCTAAATACACATTTTATTTGGCACCAACATGCTACAATTATATCAAAATTGTTAGAGTCCTTTTTATGAGAAAATGATATCAAGTTTCTTATTTAATAACTGTTTCGTTTATAGATCTGCTGTTCACAAACACACACAGGTGCGCGGGAAACTTTTTCTAAAAATACTTTTGTTATTTTGGGGAGGCAAATCCAGGGAGCCTCAAACAAGTATTTATTTCTGATCAAATCCCGATATCGAATTTTTGGGTGGAATGCAATACCTCTCCTACTTATTACTCGTAGTGCAGACAGTAACAATTTGAGTATGCCCTCACATGACTTTCTATACTCATTCTGTATAAAAAATATTCTTAGAAACGCTTATCCTGCTATCTACTATAAGTAGATACAGATTTGTGGAAATTTCGTTTTGGTATGTTTCCTTATAAATACTTTGGAGTAAGAAATTAAAGTAGGTTTAAACATTATCAAAACTTAAGAGCTAGTCCTTAAGTGATGGCATTGAAATCTCATTGTCTTTACATATCCAGGACATAAAATTCCGAATAATGACATCCCATTTGAGAAAATTATAATTATGTATTGGAAAAAATAAGAAGAATATCTCGGAAATGACTTACTCCACAAAAACATATGTCACATAAATTTAGTATTTTAACGAGATCTACAGTTTTTGTACTAAAACTACATATTTCTTACGGTTCACTAGTTACCTAAGCAAAAGTCATTTAGAATGACTCCGAGCTCATTCCAGGGAATTCAAAATATGGCATAAACATATCTTAAACATAATGTTATTTAATCCAAATCAGTGAAGCCATTTTTAGGAAAATTAAAAACTTCCAAACAATTTTTCACATAAAGGATACAATGGGGGAGATCAGTATAAAGGCACCGCGATTCCTACTGGAAGTAATAGGTACAATGTCTGAAGCATGCATGTGTCTAATTTATTATGAAAACAGTAGATGTAAGACATATCTTTCATAGCACATGTAACAAAATAAAACATCTGCATTTCCTTAATGGAAATTGACATAAAGGCACTCACTGTCCTGTTGTATTATTGCATTGTTAGTACTTTGTCGAACCTCCGTTCTTCCAAATTACCTCAAACAGTATCTTAGGCATTCATTTTGTTAGAGTTTGAAGTTCTTGTTTGTAGAGAAATTGTCGTCCACTCTTCTCGTATCGCTCTTTCCATCTCACATATGTTTCCATTGCTATAAACACGCCTTGCAGGTATTCTCCAAAGGTTTTCGATAAGGTTTAAATCCGGGCTAGGTGCAGGCCAGGACAAAACATCGATATCTTTCTCATCAAACCAATTTTTGGTTGTATCAGAAACATGCACAGATGCATTGTCTTGTTGAAAAATTAAATTTTCGTCCCCTAGGTCCTCATACATTCTAGTAAATTCTGTCCCTAGCAGCTCAGTTAGAGTTCATTCTAGTGCTCAGGAAAGCAATATGTGATGTATGTTGAGTGCAGAAAGCTGCCCAAAGAATAACACTTCCGACACCAAAATTTCTTCTCATTCTTACCTGGTGTTCTACTCAGATCATGCCAACAATATTTAAATACATCCGGCCCATTTAAATTAAACTTGTTCTCATCACTGAAGATAAATGTATACCATTCTGAAGTCCATGACACATGTTTTTGAGCAAACTGCAACCTAGCCTGTTTATGTTTGGGTGTTAGAGCTGCTTTCTGAAATCGTTTCCTGAAAGTAAGATGTTTGTCATAAGACAAAATTTGTCGCACACATCTGGCAGTTACTGGCAACTGTAAATCAGCAACAAGTTGAGAACAATAGCTGCTTATGACCCTTGTTTGCGCAAAAGTAACCGTTTCGATGCCTCCAACAATTTTCTACATTGCCCATATTTTCGGTTCTGTTCATATTCCCTCCCTCCACCCATTATTACCCCGCCTTTAACTGCAGGGTCATATCGGTGGCTGTTCTCCTTTGGAACATATCGATGGTGTTAACTCGTAAACATTTGGCTGTATCATTAGATCACGCACACATTCGCACTCTCATTCATACTTCCAGACTCTAGGGAAGATGGGGAACCATCTTGTTTGGAGAAAAACCCCCAACTCGAACCGAGAATCGAACCCGGGACCCCTAGCACGACAGGCAAGTGCTCTAACCACTGAGCTACGGTGCCAGCCCTCCATTCAGATGGTGCGCCCAATCTAACAAAATTATCAATTACTGAACTTGAACGCTTCAACTTCTTGGGAATTTGACGATTGCAGTAGCATGATCTTTGCTTTTTCATCACATGATAAGTTTTCTCCGTGGTATTTTTACAATGGCGGTTTATGTATGTCCACATTAAGCACTGTCACTAACGTTGTCTGTTTGCTATCTGCAGTAACGACAAGTATGCACACAGTGACACCACACAGAGCTAACTGCTTTTATACTGACTTCCACCCTCTATCACCTCAATCGCTGTTCTCTTGTTATATACTGTACTACTAACATCAAATGTGATATCATCTGACTGCTTTGTCAGTATATTGTATCTCATACCATTGCATATCATTGCACACACATGTGCGTAACTATGTATTCCAACAGACATTTTTTCGGAGAGGTTCCAGCACTGCGAACAGTCTTGGTCTACTGTAGCTTATGCCCCCAAGTAGGGCATCCCCGGGAGGAAGGATGAGGCGAGAGGAGAGAGATGGCGCCGTCTCAAGGAACCACTGCAGTGCATAGGGCAGTGTTCCCAGATAAAAGAAAAGTTACTTTTCCTACATATTTCCATGCCTCTATGCTCATTTCCACTACTGTAGCCAGGAGTAGGGTGATTTTCTTGAAAGTCTTCGTGTCACATCCCCGAAGACTTATCTAGAAACCAAGTGTCATATTAAACCGACTTTTTGTATGTGAGAAATGTCCACACATTATTATTATTATTATTATTATTATTATTATTATTATTATTATTATTATTATTATTATTATTATTATTATTATTATTATTATTATTATTATTATTATTATTATTATTATTATTATTATTATTATTATTATTATTATTATTATTATTATTATTATTATTATTATTATTATTATTATTATTATTATTATTATTATTATTATTATTATTATTATTATTATTATTATTATTATTATTATTATTATTATTATTATTATTATTATTATTATTATTATTATTATTATTATTATTATTATTATTATTATTATTATTATTATTATTATTATTATTATTATTATTATTATTATTATTATTATTATTATTATTATTATTATTATTATTATTATTATTATTATTATTATTATTATTATTATTATTATTATTATTATTATTATTATTATTATTATTATTATTATTATTATTATTATTATTATTATTATTATTATTATTATTATTATTATTATTATTATTATTATTATTATTATTATTATTATTATTATTATTATTATTATTATTATTATTATTATTATTATTATTACTATTACTACTATTATTATCATCATTATCATCATTCAGTACGTAAATTTATATCTGCAGTGAAATCTTCTTGTCGAATTTGCTGTTGGGATATAATATCTTCTCTCCCTGCTATGCAGGTGGCAAAGAAAGTAAAAATGAACCAATATATTCAGTTATTAAATTCTAAATGAAAAGTTATATTTCATATCAACAAAAGGCTCTTTAGATATTTTTCCCACTTTCAAAGCATGCATATAGAAAACATAGGAGAAACCGGAAGCAATACTGCATACTGAAAGGGTAGAGCCAGACTGAAAAATTCAATGCCGTAGCCGGGATTTGAACCACAATTTTTTCCATTAATTGTACCTAATAGTGGTCCGAACTATAAAGCCCGTGCCTTAAAGTACTCACAGCATAGTAAGTCGCCATTAAGTTAGTGATCTCATGTGTTTATGAGAACTCCTAATGGTTTACCGGGAGAAACAAGAGTTAGTTGGAGAATTTAATGTCATGTTGGCATGTTGGCCATAGTAGCTCAAATGGTTAGAGCGGCTGGACGGAAACCAGAAGATCCGTGGTTCAAATTCCGGCTATGGCATTGAATTTTTCAGTCTGGCTCTACCCTTTCATAGTGCGTCCTACACACGGCTAGTGTGGAAGAACAATTAATTTCCATTAATTGTACCTAATAGTGGTCCGAACTATAAAGCCCGGGCCTTAAAGTACTTACAGCATAGTAAGTCGCCATTAAAGTAGTTATCTCATGTGTTTATGAGAACTCCTAGTGGTTTACCGGGAGAAATACGAATCAGTTGGAGAATTTAATGTCATGTTGGCATGTTGGCCATAGTAGCTCAAATGGTTAGAGCGGCTGGACGGAAACCAGAAGATCCGTGCTTTAAATCCCGGCTATGGCATTGAATATTTCAATCTGGCTCTACCCTTTCATAGTGCGTCCTACACACGGCTAGTGTGGAAGAACAATTAATTTCCATTAATACTGCATACTGTTGAGCATTTAAAAGTAGCAAAAGAAAAATTTATGAGAAAATTGAGCTTTAAAACTCTACACACTAATTTCACACAGAGCACATTTTTATTTAAATATTATGGTTGGATATTTAAATAACCATAGACAGAGACGTAATTCCAGTCTAATTCTATAATGTTTTGACGATCTTTTGTATTAAAAATGATCTACGAATTTTGCTCGAAAGTTTAGTGTGAAGTACTTTTCAATGTTGCATCTGAAATATTTACAAAAAATCTTTGGTATCATCAGGGTCGTATAGTATTCAAGACCAATATATAGCCACTCACTTTTAAACCTGTGCCCATTGATTCCCTTTTTTCATCCCTTTTGAAATTACGATGCAATGTGTAAGAAACATATACGTAATGGCAAAATAAACTTTCCTGAAATAAATTGTAGAAAGGTTATACGACCTAACACATTAGATTATTGTTTACGTGCTCTCTTTTAAGATGCATTACGACATAACGTCGAAACTCTATCGCTTTGTAATGCACGTGTTGTCATTTGAGCAAATCTGTCAGATCTGATGTACTTGGTGCGCACGATCGATTTTTGTTGGGAAATACCGACATCCTGTAGGAATTTCGTGACAAATAATTTGTTCCCTCGGGAGCTTGTCAGAGGTCGCTGACATTGCGGTCCTTTTTGTGTTGACACATTGCGTGTTAGTGCGCGCTTCTACTAAAGGACAACCATTGACCATGAATGCCTGCCTCAATACGTTGTCATAACAACACAACTGCACTATTTCGAACAGAAACAATCCCATGTAGGTTTAGTAAGAAAAAGTTACTATGGCAGGCTTTGATAATAATCACTGTGCCTCTAAAATCCCTATTACTACTATTCTCACTAGTTTGTCTTCTTCTTTACGTCATAAACACGATCCTATATGAATGTTTTGTTTGTAATGACGCTGTTGTGTATATGTGGGCGTATTTATGAAGCGTTTACTACATACGGCACCGCAGGCGGTGACACTGATTATACATGAGATGAAGATGAAGCACCGGTGGAATGAGATGGTGGGGGAAACCGAAGATCCCGAAGAAAACCACCCCAGCGCCTTGTCCACTACAAATCACACTTTGCGGTCGCCTGGAATAGAACCCGGGCCACCTTGGTGAGAGCCAAGTGGTCTGACCACTCAGCCATGGGGTGTAGTAGTAGTGTTTAACACCCGCAGGCGGTGACACTGATGATACATGAGATGAAGATGAAGCACCGGTAGAATGAGATGGCGGGGGAAACCGGAGATCCCGGAGAAAACCCGCCCCAGCGCCGTGTTGCCCATCACAAATCTCACTTTGCGGTCGCCGGGCTCAGCCATGGAGCGGTCAATGATTCAGGATCATATCAGTGCCACCAATGTGCCAGAATTTTGTCCCGAAAGAGTTGTTTTACACGCCTGTTAATCTACTCAGATGGAGTTTTTGCTTTCAAGCCGATCTGGGCCGCATTTAAATCCCTGACCTTGAGATCCGTAGTCCAGGGCCTAACCAAATGAGCCAGCCAACCCTGAATATCCTGAATATCCCTTTGGTAGACATAGAAACCCATAATTAACTATTTCTAAAAGCGGCATTGTCATTTAAGATGTCACAGTTTGTAAAGGAGAGCACTTAGAGTGCTCCAATAAACGTTATTTATTGTATACCGTTTCTTTGTTTAAGTCTTTTGAATTTTTATTTCCTTATTTAAGGTCTGAAAGGATCAAAAATAATTTTGGGATTACACTTTTTCAATGTTTCAAGTACCAATACTCGTGGTGAGCTTCTCCGCCAAGCCATTTAACGTTACTCTAACAGGCATTACGAAATGCGGAGGCGCATAATCTTGCTGAAAAACAACACTGTCAATAATGCCATCCTGTTCAGATTGTGGTTCCAGACACTTTCTCAGCATGTCTAGGTATGTGTTGCCTGTACCTTCTTGAAACACGAAAGGATTGGAAACACTGGATTTTCTAAGCTCAAGTCACATATTAACTTTCGGGGTGTCGCTCTGTCATTGTGTCCCATACGTAACAACTGTATTTATATACTTTACTGCAAGAGTGTAATTAAATAGGAATGTTCCAATAAGTTTTCATTATTCACAGCCTCCATGTAGTCATATATGAGCATAATACACCGCTATGCGAGTTGCGTTATTTTCCTCATCTCGTCTAGAGATCAACGGCCCGTCGACTAAGCAGCCCTCTGAGAATCATCTTCCCTCTGCGCAAGCAACCGCGCCATCTGTCCAGCACTTTCACGAAGCGCAAGATAGAGGAAAAGAAGACGGAATTTGCCAAATAAATTTATACTGAACTACAATCGCTATGAGCTAGACCACCGTAGAGCACGGCATACTTACCAGCCAGACACAGCGGCGTCAATCCCGTAATTTCAGATAAATCTAATAGACATTCGATATTTAATTGTGTCTCGTTTTCTAAGTTATACAGTTAACACACAAACATACACATTCAACTTTAAAAAAGCATATTCTTCTGTATCTACTTATACTGAGATGAACATTTAAGGAAATTATTGTATATTTCCTTGCAGATGCAGCAGACTTAAGTTGTATTCAAAGCTTTTAAGAGTTGGTCCCCATGTGACTGCTTCAAATTCCGTTGTATTTGCATGAAAAGGAGGGAAAAGAAACGAATAACAACTTTCCATTTTCAGAAAAAAACTAAAGTATACGAAAATTCAAACCAGTAACAAGTAATATCACGAAAATGATTTTTTTTTTTTTTTTTTTTTTTTTTTTTTTTTTTGTAATTTACGTCCTCCAATGTCAAGTCATATCGGACGGTGAATGAAATGGGTGAAATGATGCTCAAATGAGCCCAGAGTCCATAGAGCTTAGAGTTACCCGACATTCGTCTTTGAGGATAAGGGAAAACCCCGGAGAAAACCTTACCTAGGTAACTCACCCTGGCCGAGATTCGAACTCGGGACCTCTTGAACGTGAGGCATACATGCTACCATCTACGCCACCGAGGCGGGCGAAAATGATTATTCTCTCACCATTTATTTGATTCATATTGCTTGCGTTAATATATAGATTTTTGTGCAGTAAAATTTTGACTATATCTTATAGTTTACCAGTTACGCAAAAGTCCTTCAGAATTAAGAGAACTCCTGAGGACACCCCAGAATATTCGTTATAATTTTTTGTGTGAACATTCTTAAACGTATGACAATTTAATCAAAATCGTTAGAGACATTTAAAGAAAATCAAAACGTTTAAATATTTTTCCATTTAAAGAGTTGCAGATATTTTTTCTAAAAATGTTTTATTATGATTTACTAATCTCGAATCACATTTCCAGTTAAATGTGAATATAGAATTTTTGGGTGCAACATAGTAAACACTTCCCTCACTTCTCTGGAAATAGAGAAATTAAAAATCAAATGTTTATTATAAAGTCCTAGTTAAGTACATTTGTTTTGTTCTCAACCAAAGGACAATACTGCAAGTTTTTAGTGGGTTATGATACGACACTGCAACTGTATTTTTTGTCTGTTACAACAAAAAACAAAGGTCACGTAATCATATCACAGTTTGGCATGCCTTCGCTAACTAATACATCATACAACTTTGGCAGTAAATATCAATTTGGCGCAACTTATTTACGCTATGTTTGCACATCATGCGATTCTCTTTTGTTTCCCACAATGCGCCGCGCCGCGTCCCGTCGCGTCGCTTCTGCAGTCTTTTATTTGTACTTTCTGCTTAAAGCAAATGTATCTACAATTTCCATAGCATATGCTGTCTGCAACAAGTGAAAGTAAAACCGATATATTATTTCTGTTATTTACGTGAATCTCCAGATTAATGATGCAAAAAAACTTATGTTTATACACATGATTAGTTACTACCATATATTTTACGCATTTTATAAAATTATTTTAAATAAACTTTGAAAAAATTGTTTTATACAGTACACATTTCGTTCTATGCATCGGAATGCTTGTTTTGAAATTCTGGACTTTGTGTAACATCGCTAGAAACAAATGAATAGCGACAGAAGTTCAAAATATGACATTATTTAAAATTTCGAACCAATAACAAGTGGATACCTCGGAAGTGATTAATACTGCAAATTACTTCTGATGCATCATGTGTTTTAACAAGATCTACATTTATCGTCTAATAAATTTTTATCTATCTCTTGTTTTTATCAGTTTAGCAAAAGTACACAAAATTAATAACCAATGAAGAGGCTTTAACAGGCAATACGCATAAAAATTTAAGAAATACGTTTTATTTAGCATGTAACAATTTTAAACATATAACGTATTAATCAAAATCGTTTTAGTCATTTTTGACAATCTGAAAAATGAAAAATAAAATCTTCGTTCAGAAAATGATAACAGTTTTAAAGTTTCAAATGAATGAAGTCACAAAACGTTATTTAAAATAATAATTGTATCTTTTAAAGATATCTAATGTCCTCTTTTATCAGTATCTCAAGCTTACCAGTTATAAAAAATTCATTTCAAATGAAGTGATTACTCATATATTATTAGTTTGAAGATATACATTCCATTTATTATAGGTAATGTCACGCGTGGTTTTGAAATTACCGATAAGTTCATGAGCGACGAAGTCGTGAAGAAATTTATCTGTGGAAGTTCAAAACTGCGAGTTGTATTTGTAGACTATATCACGAAAAAAAGAAACACAAATTTTTGAAAGAAATAAAACAAGTTATTTGATTCCCTAAATCACATAAGCCTACATTAGTACATGAATGAAATTTAACCTCCCAAGTCGCGGCATATACCTAAGCCTTTCAGCCATTTTGACATTTGAAAGTCGCGCTAACAGTTGACGATCTGTGAGATGTATAATCTTTTGCCCGTTCGTAAACATGCATAATGTGTTGTTGTGTCTGAGGGTGCGATAACAAAATAGTTAACGCTATTGTGTATGATTTCATCAATCTCATTGGTCGAATTTAACACGGTCAGTATAGGATGACGTCATATGAGGGAAATTGTTATACAAATATCTTAAATAAATAATGAGTTATAGCCGCGCTGTTCGAACGGTTACCATGGATTTATCTTTGGTAATAGATACCTCTCAGATAACGCACTGATTACTCCACGTGGAGTGAACATCTATCTTCATTTGTGATTCCTGCGAATTCCATTGGTTGAAGTGATGCGCTCATTGGTGTTTAGCACACGACCGGGAGGCCCGTCAGTACCTCTCTCACTCTTCAGTGCGTTATCTGAGAGGTTTCTGTTAAAGCAGATAAATCCATGGTAACCGTTCCACCAGCGCGACAATACCTAAAATGGTTATAAGCGGTTTAAAAATGTTCCGTCTGAAGGGTTGGTTTGGAGTTGGGGATTTTCTTGAAAATCTTCATGTCACATCTTTGGAAGATGAAGAGCTTAAATTGATACCAAGTTTGGTACTTCTCATTTTTACTTTGTGTGTTACTAACCTGTAGTAAGTGGTGGAAATATTGCATTGAAACTAGAGATTTGATACCAATATTTAAGTAGAAATAGGTTTAGAGACACTTCGATAAAACAGAATATAGAATAGGTCCGCGCCTACCCTATGTGAGCATGATATTGTCACCTATGGCATTGTTGTGCCACCGCGACAAGCGGGGGCCGGGCGCGTGGGCAGGAGAGCTGGATGCTTGCCAAGAGAGAGAGACAGAGAGATGCTCCGGAATTTTCTGTCTTTCTCTTGCCGCCGCGAATACTCTCGGAAGGTTTACGGCATTCTAGAAACAATGACTGGAGGCAGAAATACCGGCCAAGTGTTAGAAGAGCGGGTTATGTGATGGTTATTGCGACAGTGGACGTTTGAAGTGTACCGCAGTGATTTCTTTCATTTGTTTGCGTGTAGCGGAGCACTGACTCCACCTTGAAGACAGCTGATTGTCAATTTCACGTCCTTTTACTGCAATAAAGAGTGTTCTAAATGTTTACAAAATAGACTTTTGATTCTACGTAACCCCCGCAGTCACTATATAATGAAATCGTGTGATATGGCTCAGGTGGTTTCGTCTGTTGCCCGCATTCGGGAGGCCCGGGTGGCCGACGTACGTAACACATGGGTTCTTTCGGGGGTTTTCCCAGGTCACCGGACGAATACTGGATAGGTTAATTACATCCCCCAAATGTCCTGTCCCTTTATTTCAACTCCATTATCATTTCATATCATATCTCATCTGATGGGTGGAAGTGTCTGTGGGTGTCTCGTCGCTGTATGGCAGGATGATATGCTCTGAGTGAACCCTTCCTCCTCAGTTAGGTCGGTTACTGGTCTCCGAACCGACTGCTATGACCGCTTCAGAACCACAGTAGGGGAGGTGACCGTTGTCCTGGCCTTATCAGAGAAGGTTTCCTTCTAAGCAATATCTAGGGACCCTGCCCTCTGCGCTGCCGTGGCTTCCTTGGGACGGCAGCCCTTTGTTTCCTCTCGCCTCATCCTTCCTCCCGGGTATACCCCACTTGGGGGCATAGGTACAATAGATCAAGACTGGTGGCAGTGCTGAATCCATTCTAGTCCTAATGATATAATGATAATTCTGTTAGAAACTAAACTTAGTATTTAATTGCTGCATCTTCCAAGGATATGACACTAAGATTTTGAAGAAAATGTCCCCACCCCAAATTACCCTTCACGTGGAACATGTTTCGAAATGTTTAATACTCTGAGGAATCTCTCTTAAAAATTTGGATTAAAATACCACACATTAAAGACGTTTACATGAGAAATAAAATGTATATCTTATATTTAAGGGAATAGCCTCTCAAATCCCCTTCATTCGGATGGAATTTTCTATAGCTGGTAAATGTTAAGAGACAAACGAAAATGCACTGCACAGAAATATAGATAACAAATAATTTATTTCAATTATATGTTTTGTGGGCTAAGCCATTTCCGAGATATACGTTATGGTTCTAATTGTTTTCAATATTTCGTCATTCGTTTTCCAAACAAAGTACTACGTGGTATTGTTAACACACCATGCTACACTAGGAATGACAACATCCATAGGGATTTAAAAACGGACACCAGCTATGAATAAAAAAGACTTTAGACTTCTTCCCCTATGGCACAGTGAAAGATAGACTATATCAAGAACTGCCGACAGTAGAGGATATGCAACATCGTATTACTGTAGCATGTGTGGTAATATATGTAGAAACAGTGCAATCCGCGCAACACTCTCTTGTTACCAGATTCCAATGTATTGATGCAAATGGAGGGCATTTCGAACATCTGTTGATGTGATACGGTTTCATCGGACAAGACGCTACTGGTGATTTGTGGGTGCATTTTCCATGCCAGGCCACGCTGTGGCTCAGTGGTTAGACCGCTTGGCTCTCACCAAGGCGGCCCAGGCTCGTTCCCAGGCGACCGCAAAGTGATATTTGTCATGGACAACACGGCACTGGGGCGGATTTTCTCCGGGATCTCCGGTTTCCCCCTCCATCTCATTCCATCGGTGCCCCATCTTCATCTCATGTATCATCAGTGTCATCGCCTGCGGTGTCGTATGTAGTAAAAGCGGGCGTTAAACACTACACAAGCCTGCCTCGTAGCGTGGTGGTAGCATGTCTGCCTCACGTTCAAGAGGTCCCGAGTTCGAATCTCGGTCAGAGTGAGTTACCTGGATAAGGTTTTTTCCGTGGTTTTCCCTTATCCTAAAAGACGAATGTCAGGTAACTCTAAGCTCCATGGACCCTGGGCTCATTTGAGCAGCATTTCACCTATTCCATTCATCGTCCGATATGACTTAAAGTTGGAGGACGTAAACTACAATAACAACAAAAGAAACACTACACATTTCATTTCATTTCCATACCAGATGTAATACACAACAATGATGTTTCTGAGGACTATAGGACACTAGTAAATGTGTTTAGAAAAGTGGAACCAGGTGTGTTATCACTAAATGTAGCTCTAGTTGTCATTTTGCTAGAATAAACATACACGTTCCATTTAAGAAAATGCAACTTGGTGTTGGAAGTGTTATTTGTTTACCTTTATGGATTGTGCATACCTCCTCATTGTGTGAGCCCCTGACATATGTACATTCCTGGCCAATTGGAATTTTCATATTTTGTTTCATTTCGGAGATATCTGAGATCGCAGAGTTAGGTGGGACACTCTGTATCAGCATGCCCCATTACCGGAGTAATATTAGGTAAGTGCTTTAAATCGCATTATCTTACATGTTTACAATTTTACATACGTCACTTATGTGATAACTATGATTAATAATGATGATAGCGAATATATTACTTACAACAGTATTATGAGAAGCAATTCCACACGGTTTTGAGTTCCGTGCGCTTGCTCTAATGTTTCTTATAATTTATTATAGAGTCACGTGTTAATGCTTCAAATGAACTGCTGAAGTGCTTGTGAGTGTCTTGTTATAAGTTGTTGATTGGTAACTGGCCAAATGTCTCCCATCCTTCTTGTTTCGTTTATTAGCTGTGTCCTCTGTTGTTCCGTGTTTGGGCATTGGTAGATGATACGATTCATTGTTTTTGTCCTCCGTTGCATGGGCATGTTGGGTCATCGGTGAAGGTATGATCTTGTACATACATAGGTCAGTCAGTAAGTAATGCCTCCTATTCTTTTTCCTTCTTTAATTTGTAAGAAAATCAAACTTTGATCACACAGTGTGAAAGCCACAACATTAAGGATTAAATTTTCACATCTAAATGTAATCCACGTCCTTTTTCACAGTTTTGGTCCACCTTTTAGGTTACAAGGGCACGTATTCCTGTGTGGTAAAATACAAGGTCTTGCTTCCGAAGCCATTGACGCACAACTGTTTTCACTGCCTCTGAATCTTCAAAGCGAATCCCAAGACGAGCTTCCTTTAGTGGCCCAAACATAAGGTAGTCTGATGGGGCTAGGTCAGGGCAGTATGGAGAATGAGGCAAGATTTCGCATCCAATTTTCACAATCGCTTCAGCGGTGTGATGACTGGTGTGTGGTTTTTCATTGTCATGCAAAAGAAGAACATCCGGCATGCTTTTTGCTGAATAATCGTCATCACACTGCCTTTACTGAGGGACAAAATGCAACACAGTTCATCCGTTGTTACCCGGCAGTCAGCACGAATGATCTCATTCACTTGCTCAATGTTCCGTGGAATCACTGCAGTCATCGGTCTACCGCTCCCCTTTTCATCAGCCAATGGTGTTACAGCGACGAAACCCATCTTCTAACAGTACTGACATCCATTGTTGCATCACCGTACACATTTTTCATCCTTTCATAAATGCGAATGGGCGTTTCACCTTCCGTATGCAAGAATGCAGTTACGCAATGCTGTCTAATACGCACGTCGATATTCGCCATTTTGAAAAAGCCAATAGTGCTGCCACCTATGGAACGCCCGCCTCGGTAGCGTAGATGGTTGCATGTCTGCCTCACGTTCAAGAGGTCCCGAGTTCGAATCTCGGTCAGGGTGAGTTACCTGGATAAGGTTTTCCGGGGTTTTCCCTCATCCTTCAAGACGAATGTCGGGTAACTCTAAGCTCCATGGACCCTGGACTCATTTGAGCATCATTTCACCCAATTCATTCACCGCCCGATGTGACTTAACGTTGGAGGACGTAGAAAAAAAAAAAAACTATGGAACTTGCTACTCCAGTGGATTGGAAAATGAGGTTTGAGGAATTATGCCAAAATCAAATTCTACACATCGCTAACTTCGTCAAGGATAAATAAAAATAGGAGGCATTTCTTATTGACTGACCCACGTATATCCATGTACTGAGACTATTGCTGTAAATTCTGGTGTTATGGGGAGCTTTATTTTGAGCCTGTCTTTGACAGATGAAAAAATGGACTTAGTTAACCCACATTTTGTAGTATTGCTCCATCTCTCTTTTCATATCTCTAATCCTGTTTCATTTAACATCGTATTAATTGTAGTTGTTGGAGTTTTGTGAGTGTATCTGATTTTGCAACTTTTGGTAAACTATATTTACTCTAAAATGTTGCCGACCAATGGAAAGTAATACATAAATATCTGGAGTTTGTGGATTCGTATCCTATACCACGTAGTTCTATACTTGAGGCAAGAATGACGCTACGTTTTGTTCCACCGGCGATCCGATCAGAAATGTTTAAGATTTTACCCCGAAAGTGTTACTCAGCTTCAATATTCCCCTACTAACTGCCCCTTTTGCTAATGACTCTAAGACCCTCACTACTAGCCTCTAATACGATGTTGCTACTTCATTTCTACATTACTTAAGTCAGCTTCTTTCCATGCCAAAGTCTCTCTATAAATTTCTAAGAAATACTCTCACATATTTCAAGAATTCCAAGCTAGCCTGCCATACCTAATCCAGCCCGCCTCGGTAGCGTGGTGGTAGCGTGTCTACCCACGTTCAAGAGGTCCCGAGTTCGAATCTTGGTCAGGGTGAGTTACCTAGATAAGGTTTTTTCCGGAGTTTTCCCTTATCCTTAAAGATGAATGTCGGGTAACTCTAAGCTCCATGGACCCCGGACACATTCGAGCATCATTTCACCCATTTCATTCATCGTCCGATATGACTTAACGTTGGAGGATGTAAATAACAAAACAAAACAAAAACATACCTAATCTGGCAACTTTGGATGCTTTCACCCTTTGTAACCAACCAAATCACTTCTACGAATCTGCCTGAGAACTAGCCGTCACTATTACTGTACTTAAGGTCCTCTTATCTTGAAGTTGAGCGCCCATAAACACTAATCGTCATCATCATCATCATCATCATCATCATCATCATCATCATCATCATCATCATCATCATCTCGAGCCAAACTGTACCCAAATCTATTGTCAAATCTACAATCCCCTAACATTTAACACAAATGCACAAAAATATTCCTATTAAATGTTATTATAAGTATTATTTTTTCAATGCATGCATAATTTCGGTATAATCGTGAAATCATGGACAGATTATGCAATTTTAAGGCCAGCATATATCATTCAGTTGTTAAATATTTGATTGTCGCTATTCCCTTTGTATCTATAAGGAAATGTGTAATGCAGAAATTTACGTAAGGGTTACTCTAAGTAGATTTGAAACCAAACTTCCTTAAGTATAATTTGCATAAACCAGAAAGGGTAGAAACAAAAGTCATGTGAATGCAGTACATCAGATATTTTAAACTGTATCATGTGGTACATATTTAAGATCTTTCAATGTGCATTATTTTTTTTTTTAAAAAAAAAGAGTAATATAGAGAAAAGTATTAAATTTAAAAGGCTGAAGATCTGTATATTGCTGTTTATGTTTGTATAATTTAAATAGTGAATGTAGAAGCAAACAGAATGAAAAGTTTGACGGATGCGTTGCGGTGTACGCAATGCGTGGGTTTGACCGAAGTTAACGCCATGCTTCCTTATTGGAAAATGAGTTCTACAGACCGCAGTAAAAGTTGTTATCACTTTTATTCGGTCTGTCTGTAACTGGAGGCCATCTATTAATCCCGCCGTGGTGGTAATAACGAATAAATCATCTGCTTCTGCAACAGTTTTTACTTGTTCTTGCTGAGATATGAACACAGTAACTCGCTACAGAGTGCCAAGCAAGTCATTTCACAAACTTTGTCACATAAGCCAGACTATACTAATGAGAATATAATTTATAGAACAACACTAACCGGAATTTAACACATATATACAAATTAATCTCCAAAGTATAATAATACACACATTACTGTACTTCAATTAATTGGCATACTCTAATATAATTTAATGTATGCACATAACCTAGTGGAATTTAATGTATCCACAGCCACACTATAAGACGTAGGGTATTAGAAGGTACATTTGTAGGAGCTAGGGAGGGCTCACCTGGAGCGACTGTCCTATCATAGTCGTGCAGTGTTGCCTATTATGTGCTTCAAATGGGAAGAGTTCTGGAGTCCAGCTAATCAGATGCCGTATCACACTCAGCGTTGCCAGCTTGTTACCCCACTCCTTTTATATTTCCCTCTCTCTCGCACACACATGCATAATGCAGGTCTGCTTGGCGCAGACGTAAGGGTAAGCAAATTATGTTTGACAAACTTTTACAATGATGTAGTTGCCAAAATCAAAATTGGAAAAAGAATTTTCGCAAATTATGTATATTTTAAAATACTATAACTATAATTATAGTTTATGAATTACCTGTTTTTCTATTCCAATGGAACTGCCAGTGGCTCATCCATATCACTGTCAATGTCACTTCCGTTAAGAGGCAATTCGTCATTGTCACTGTCTTCATCGTCTGAGTCTTGCAAATTTATCATTATAGGTTCCAAAGTCTCGTCACGTGCTCTTTATTTCTTAAAATTGTCTTCTTGAAGGTTTTCTGCGTGCCTTACGCAGTTTTCCCAGTCCTGTTGTGTTACCTTGTCAATTTCTTTGCGACCAAGTCGTTCAACGTCCGTCAGTTTAAAAGTATTATTTCTGTTTGCAGTCCCCCATTTTATTTGAGCCCACACCAACTCAATTGGATTATATTGGCAGTGGTAAGGTGGGAGGCGTACTACCTCGTGCCCCATTTCAATTGCAAGTTGATCCAGCTGATACACTTTTTCCGTGTTTTTAAACGGAAGTAGCCCGCCTCGGTAGCGTAGATGGTAGCGTGTCTGCCTCACGTTCAAGAGGACCCGAGTTCGAATCTAGGCCTGGGTGAGTTACCTGGATAAGGTTTTTTCAGGGGTTTTCCCCTATCCTTAAAGACAAATGTCGGGTAGCTCTAAGCTCCATGGACCCTGGACACATTTGAGCATCATTTCACCCATTTCATTCACCGTCCGATATGACTTAATGTTGGAGGACGTAACATTACAAAAAATAACAAAATAACAAAATAAACGGAAGTACTCTTTGCAGTAACTCATTTTTAGTTTCTGTTTCAGAAAATTTTTTGAAGAATACCTCGAGCCTGACTTCGCAATCCCTACCTTTTTCACTCGCCACTAATTTCACCGCAAGAAGCCATTGCACTATTTAACTCTTACTTTACTGTTGTGTAAAGAACAACTGAATGATATTGATCTGAACTCTCCTGAAAAAAATAAACACTTCTTATCCAGCATTCATTCATAAACATAAGCATACAGCATCCCAAAGGCTAACAGGAAATGAAGTGTTTGCTCTTTCTCGAATTTAACACCTTGACTTATTCATAGAAATTCTTTTATCCGTCATGTCAGTAGTTTAAATTTCAGTTCTGAGTAGTTAAAGGTATATGTACATACATACACACCAACCACTGTGAACTCTGTAGAGTAAATAGAAATTACGAACCATTCATAAACAAAGATATGTCACCAGACACGTTCTGCCAGGACAGCAGAAAATTTATTGTTTCCTCTCGCTCGAATTGGATTATTCCAAGTAATTCTTTTATCACGTCATATCAAACCTTTACGTTTCAGTTCTGAGTAATTACAAATATACGCACACGCATACATGCCAACCAATAATGATATTCATACAGTGCTTACGTCGCTATTTATTGTTATAACACAGGTAATAGTGATTTATTTATTTGTATTAGAAAAACTATTGGAGCTAAAAATATGGGTTTTCATGGTTATGTTAGATAAATTACTCTCTACCTTCCACATGGATCAGTTTCGGCAAAATCTGAATTTTTGTCTTAGCGCGAATAGTATTGCATACAGATTGATTAGGTTGGTGCTCCTCACACGCCACATAGGGGGAATGCAATACGACAACACCGCAGGACTCCGATTGGTTGCTCGCCTAGTAGTGCTCAAGGACAAACACCTTCCCGTTTGAAACACATAATAGTTCGAAACGCAGAGCACAAGCGTGAGCAACAGATATTTCTCTTTTTCATGCTACAAAAATTATTACTGTAAATCTGACATTCTAATACGTCTTTATGTATGCGGCAAGAATTTTTGAGGCAGCCTGTAAAAAGGCAATTGTTCTACAACGTATGCTTTATTCCTTTTCATTACGCAGAAACGAAGTGTGGTTAGGAACTGCGTATATTTAGTTCATAAATTAACTGACCACGGATCACTGCAGTCGCACGCGATTTCTTTGGTTCGATTCAAGACCAGTTTTGTTTGTATTTTGTTTTTGTAATTTACGTCCTCCAACGTTAAGTCATATCGGACGATGAATGGAATGGGTGAAATGATGCTCAAATATCCCAGGGTCCATAGAGCTTAGAGTTACCCGATATTAGTCTTTCAGGATAAGGGAAACCCCCGGATAAAACCTTATCCAGGTAACTCACCCTGGCCTAGATTCGAAGTCGGGACTTTTTGAACGTGAGGCAGACACGCTACCACCAAGCTACCAAGGCGGGCTCAAGACCAATGCGTAACACAAATTGAGTGTTAAGTGCTTTGTGTAACTGTGACAATAAGCAGAAAATTAACATGTTCATATTGTGTTTCGTGAACTGTTAACAGTGTCACTTACAAAGCCTGGTACCAGTGGCGCAGGTACTAGGGGTAGAGTACTTCGCTCTCAGGCCACAAAAAGTGTACAGTTTCTTTTAAGGAATTGTCAACTGAGGAACTGCGTCTACGTAGGGGAGGGGATCCGTCCCCTTCAGCTGCCGTGGTGCGGGCGCTGCGGACCCCTAGCACTCGTGGTACCTCTGACGTTACTAGAGGAACCTCGGGCCGAACATTCGAGCCCCTCCCTGATAGGGAGTTGTTCGGATTGGGTTGGACTCGAGGGGACAGTGGTTCAGTGATTCTAGATACCCGTGGGAGATCGGCTACGTCTCCGGACGGGGTTGAGGGAAGCCATTAATATTCCCGCGTACTAGCCAGCATAGTTAGTAGAAGGTGTGCTAGATCACCAGGCGGCCCCACCGAGGTCATATCGGTAGCCTTCCCATTTTGGAGTTGGCGCGCGTAAGTGGCGTATCCACTTCCATCCCGTCTTGAGACCACAGGACCAGATGGGGGAGAGGCTTGTTAGTCTAGGTTTGCCCTATGGAAAGCCCCACGGAGGCGCCGGGCTCCCTTTTGGGACAGCTCGGTAACTCCCTGGTCGAAGAAGGCCCGGGTCCTTGGTCCTACGGGTCCAGGACTAATGGGAGTAGAACCTCTAACATTAACGTGAAGAACTGCGTGACCGGATCAATTTTTCACAAAGCCGGGATCTTGCTGCCAGAGTGTGCACACTGTGTCGCGCATTGTGAAACAGGGCAAAACTTTTAGCCCAAAAATTGGTGAACCTCCAGGAAGGCATGCCACAAAACAAAAAATCTTTCCAATTTGGATGATTTTGAAAAAGACGTACTTCGCAGCACAATATATGAAATGTATGACAGTGGTGAATACCGCTTTATTAAAATGCTGGTTCATGTTATGAGGAAATAAATAGACTATATGGGTTCCTCTACTTCAATGGGATTAATACTTAAGAATTTGAGCTTCAAATACAGAAAAACGAATATGGCCGTAAATTCTTACTCAAAATAAGTGATGTAGTTGAAGCAAGAATACAGTTTTTAAGAACTATGCACATGCTTAGGGTATCTGGAGATTCACGCCTCATTTTTTATACTGATGAGATGTAAGTCAAAATTGTTGCAAACAAAACATGTGGCAAGATTCGACGGGAAGAGGTGCTCTAGATATACCTGTAGGGAAAGGGAACAGACTTATAATTTGCCATGCAGGTTCATTTCCGTTCCAGACCAGCGAATAAAGATGTTGACTACCATTTTGAAATTAATGCAGATTCCTACACAGATTGGCTCACAAACAAATTCATAATTTTTTTAGAAGGATCCATCATCATTATGGATAATTCAAGCTACCATTCTAAACTCTTAGATAAACCTCTCTCTACTAATGGAAATTAATTATTCTTTCACACTGGCCGTGTGTAGGCTAAATTGTGGAAACGTAGAGTCAGACTGAAAAATTCAATGCCATAGCCGGGATTTGAACCACGGATCTTCTGGTTTCCGTCCAGCCGCACTACCATTGTGCTACTATGGCCAACGTGCCGATATGACATTAAATTCTCCAACTGACTCGTATTTTCCCGGTAAACCACTTAGGAGTTCTCATAAACACATGAGACAACTACCTTAATGGCCAGTGTGAAAGAATAATTAATTTCCATTAATTTACCAAATAGTGGTTAACTATAAAGCCCGGGCCTTAAAGTACTTACATGTAGTAAGTCGCCATTAAGGTAGTTGTCTCATGTGTTTATGAGAACTCCTAAGTGGTTTACCGGGAAAATACGAGTCAGTTGGAGAATTTAATGTCATGTCGGCATGTTGGCCATAGTAGCACAATGGTAGTGCGGCTGGACGGAAACCAGAAGATCCGTGGTTCAAATCCCGGCTATGGCATTGAATTTTTCAGTCTGACTCTACGTTCCCTCTCTCTACTAATTCCAAAAAACAAGATATTCAGAACTGGCATATAATAAAATAACACTCCATCCTTTGAAACTAGAGCAGAATTATTACAAAAAGTAAATCAACATAAACCCCAAGAAAAGAGGTACCAGATAGATGAAATTGCATTAGAAAACGGGCAGCAAATTGTTCGTTTACCTCCCTATCACTGCCAGTACAACCCGATAGAATTAATTTGGGCTAAGGTAAAGCGGGAACTTGCTAAAGAAAACACCACCTTTCTTCTCGCGGATGGTGGAAGCCTTATGCACGCTGCACTTGACAGAGTTACAGAAGAAGACAGGGTTAGTAGTGTTGCGCACTGTGAGAAATTGCAAGAAGAATTCCATTAGAAAGTGGCTCGAGATAACACAGTATAGAGTTTAGTTATAAATCTTCGAGAAACTGATTCCGAATTAAGTGATCATGAGGAAGAAGACGTGGAGGAGGAAGGTGAGGAGGATGACGAACTAGCAACTTTTTTACAATAAGTCGCTTTCAAAAATCCAAGTAAGATATTTTCAGTAAATAAATTCTTTAATATTAAGTGTTTATGTTTTTTTTCCCTTCTTTTTGTAATTGTACGTCCTCCAACGTTAAGTCATATCGGACGCTGAATGGAATGGGTGAAATGACGCTCAAATTAGCCCAGGATCCATAGAGATTAGAGTTACCTGACATTCGTCTTTCACGATAAGGGAAAACCCTGGTAAAAACTTACCCAGGTAACTCATCCTGACGGAGATTCGAACTCGGAACTCCTTGAACGTGAGGCAGACTCGCTACCACCACGCTACCGAGGCGGGCTAGCCACCGTGTGCGCGCATTGGTTTAGCTCATGTGCCTTCTAAAACTGTACGCCGTATAATGGGATTTAATATATCCAAATACGCTAATTGCACTTAATTTATCCACACATAATAATGGTATTTAATGTATATACACAACTAATGGGTGGCGTAGTGGGCTACGGCGGTGTGCTTTGGTCCCCTGCCACGGACATCTGTCGCTTTCGATTCCGCTCTTGGGGGGTGCTAATTTTAAATTCTGGGCATAGGACCAGTCTCCACTCAGCATCATGAGAAATTTGAGAACCTACGATAGGTAGCGAATCCCGGTTAAGAAAGCCAACTTTACAGTTGGAGGTGCCGTGATGCTGGCCAAATCTCCTCCGCGTATTGGTTGGATGATCACCCATCTCTGTCTTGCGTATGTAGGCGTGAAGCCGGCAGTCGGGTTGGCAGGCTCTGGCTCGCTTGCGGGTTGTTAAGCCATGGATTATCACACACTAATGGAATTTAATGTATCCACACATGCTAATGGAATGCCCGCCTCTGCCACGTAGTGGCAGCGTATCTACCTGACGTTCAGTAGGTCCTGAGTTCGAATCTTGATTAGCTGGATAAGGTAATTCGTCAGCCGATATGACAACGTTGGATGACGTAAATTAAAAGCAAAATAGTAATATAATGTACAGACACGCACATTAATGGGAATTTAACATTATTTCTAAACTGATAGCATTTATACCGGCTCAGGCGGTTTCGTCTGTGGTCCAAATTCAGGAGGTCCGGGTTCCATTCCCGTGGCCGACCAACCTGACCGATGGGTTTTTCGGGGGTTTTCCCGGGTTGCCAGGCGAATGCTGGGTAGGTTAATTACATCCCCCGAATTGTTTGGCTCTTCTTTTCATCTCCATCATCATTTCACATGATCTCTCAACTGGTGGTCTATTTCAGGGTAGAAGTGTCGGCGGGTGTCTTGGCGGTGCATGGCAGGATGATATGCTTCTGGTAAACACTTCCTGCTTCGGTGGGATGGTCTCCAGGTTGACCTCGTGGATCGTTTCGCGACAACGTTGGATGGGATGACCATTGTACTGGCCTGCCGCGGAGTTTCCAACTGGTCAGTTATAGGCACTCTGCCCTCTGCACTGTCGTGAATCCTTGGAACGACCGCCCTCTGTCTTCTCTCGCCTCATCCTTCCTCCCGAGGATGCCCTGCCCCACTTGAGGCATAGGTACAATAGACCAAGACTGGAACTCCGTGCCAAGTCCCTTCCGTAATAATCCAATCCAATAACGTTTATGGATTTCGCTGCGGATATGTTAGCGTTTTGTATTTTGAAAGCAGACTGACGAATCTGTATTAGATTATTTATAGAGTTAGTGGTTGGGGTTTAACGGCCCGCCGACAGCTAGGTCTTTTGGGCCCAGATATCTAAAGAGAATGGCCAGGTTCTCCACAGTTATATAGGCAGGTATTGATCTATTGAGAAACGTTTTTTCAACAGACCAGCATATTTTGAGTTTTACCCAAAATAAAAAAGCCATTTAGTAATCTTTGTTTCACCTGTGTAATTCGGCGCATGAAGAGAATTCAGTAACCTGCAGTATAATCCACGTTTGGAAAGCCGTCTCCGTGATGTGAGGTTACAATATTTGCATCACATTTAAGAGCTTATAGTTCAAATCTTCATTAGGATGAATTTTCCATTATGTTCAAAAGACGAATTTTGGCTAATCATAAGATTTATGGACAATGAGCATCATCACTCACCGTCCAATGTATTATATCCACATAAAGTGCCTTAAAAGTCTGATGTGTCTCACTCATTTAAATGTCACTAATTTCACATAGTGATAACACACATTTCAGTCAGCTACGAATTGTAGCTTTGTAAAATTTATATCTAAAGCACGGACGAAAACATCGCAGACGGGAAGAGGAATCGAACACGCGAACTCTTCGTAAGAAACGCCTGCACCCAAACAAAGCTCAGCTGCGGAAATGCAGGTCAACGCCACGCTATCTAACATGTTTCAACTTGGAAATTAATTGTGTGTAGGCTAAATTGTGGAAACGTAGAGCCAGACTAAAAAATTCAATGCCATGGCCGGGATTTGAACCACGGATCTTCTGGTCTCCGTTCAGCCGCTCTAAACCATTGAGCTACTATGGCCAAAGTGCCGATATGACATTGTTGGAGAATTTAATGTCATATCGGCACGTTGGCCATAGTAGCTCAATGGTTTAGAGCGTCTGGACGGAGACCAGAAGATCCGTGGTTCTAATCCCGCCCATGGCATTGAATTTTTCACTCTGACTCTACGTTTCCATGTTTCAACTTATCCGACGAGATTGTTATTATTAATAATTAGTAGTAGTAGTAGTAGTAGTAGTAGTAGTAGTAGTAGTAGTAGTAGTGGTAGTAGTAGTAATAGTAGTAGTAGTGGTAGTAGTAGTAGTAGTAGTAGTAGTAGTAGTAGTAGTAGTAGTAGTAGTAGTAGTAGTAGTAGTAGTAGTAGTAGTAGTAGTAGTAGTAGTAGTAGTAGTAGTAGTACCTAGTAGTATTTTAAAACGTAATGTATTAAGTAATATTATTAGTGCTGTAGAGAGATCAAAATTTTAATCGATTAATCATGTTACGGTAACCGGTTAGTCTATCGATTAATCGAGATAGGATCTGTTCGAAAATTAGGTGTAAGGATTATATAAAGTACTTTAATACTCAGTATATTTATTTATGAAATGTTTAAATATTTATATTAAAAATTTGTTTTGCATCAAGTGCACATGCTTTATATATGAATTGAATTAGATCTACAATATTTCTGTAAGTAATTATTTAGCAAAGTATTATATGAATATCTACTAAGATTTGTGAGACTGACATGCAAATAATAGTTTACGTGAAGATTCACCTAGTCACTTTACAAAATACTTTTTTTCTGTCAGACACTTTACCAGATTCATTTAGGTTAAAGCAAAAATGTTCACCCACTTTCCCTCGAAAATTTTCGTATGCCATAATTTTAATTCCACTCAGCACAAAACGTTTTTCCCTATTTTAACTTTTTAACACAAAACTTTCACTCGCTATCACGAACTCAGACACCTTACTGGCTTACTGCAGTTTACAGCAAAGTTACAACACCATCAGCCCTGAGAAGAGCGATCAGGTATTGTTTCCATAGCTGCGTAAGCGAAGTGTTCGGTTCAAGGTTGTACAGCTCAGTTTATGCTAGCAAGCGATAAATAATCAGTTGTATACGATATGTTGTCACACAGAGGCTGTAAGGAAAGACACCTCTCTGTCAGCATCTGTATGTAGTTATGTACCTCTTAGAATATTTCACAAGAGAAGTGTTATTTAGAATCCCTCGGGGTTCAGAGAGATTTCTTTTAGCTATCAAGAGTTATATTATCTCAAAGTTCAAAGAATATTACGTGTCTAGTGAAATCTTGATGCGTTGAAAAGGCTGTTTAGGTTGGAAGCAATACATCAAAACAAAGAGGGACAGTTTTGATTAATATTTATTGTACTCGATTAATTTTAATCGACTTGAATATTCGATTAAAATTGTTCGATCTTTAATCTAAAATAGAAAATGTATCGATTAATCGTTTCGGCTAATCTATTAAATCACTCCGCACTAAATATTATATTTGGATTAATATTACTAAAAGCACTATACTATAACTTTACCCGGTACAAATACTTCAGTTTGTTTATGTGCGGTGGTAGTAGGCACTAACGAGTTGTTATGTTATGGCTGCGTATTATGTTATTAATCTAGTTGTTAACTGTTGAGTGACGCATGAGTGCTGCAATACATTGTAGTGTCGTATCTCTAAGAATAATTTTCAAACACAGAAACTCCAAAAAGAACGTTGTTTAGAACGGCTACAGCAGAGGAAAAATTTAAACTACAATAAAAAGGGTCATTAGAGAATTTGAAAAACCTAATGTTTCAGGCACATAATGTAGCACTCCAGAAAAACTACGTATTTTGAAAAATAAGTTTCAAATGGATGATTTCGATAAGTATGTCGTTCGCAGAACATTTTTAGAATATTATGAAGTGTGTGAAAGAAATTCCAACAGTGAAGAAATTATTTTAGGCCACGTCATGGCTGAGTGGTTAGACCGCTTGGCTGTCACCAAGGCGGCCCAAGTTCGATCCCAGACGACCGCAAAGTGAGATTTGTGGTGTAGTGTAGTATAGTGTTTAACGTCCGCTTTAACTACATATGGCACCACAGGCGATGACACTGATGATACATGAGATGAAGATGGAGCAACAGTGGAATGAAATGGCGGGGGAACTGGAGATCCCGGAGAAAACCCGCCCCAGCGCCGTGTTGTCCACCACAAATCTCACTTTTGTAGTCGCCTGGGATCGAACCCGGGCCGCCTTGGTGAGAGCCAAGCAGTCTAACCACTGAGCCACGGCGTGGCCTAGATTTGTGGTGAACAACTTGGCGCTGGGGTTTTTTCTCTGGTATCTCCGGTTTTCCCCGTCAGCATTCCACCAATTCTCCATCCTCTTTCCTGTCATTCCTCTCACCCTCATATATATCGTCCACTTCCTTCACCTTCACACCAGACATTGGGCTGATCACCTATCCTGGTTCTCTATCGGATCTAAAGCTTCAGTTCCTCAGACCCGACCTTAAAAGGGATAGAGGAACGATCATCACGATAGTGGTACAACTGGGAAGTTGAAGGAGAAAAAGTTATTTCATACAGTAAACGAGAAAACTAATTTCGGTGCTGGTGGACTGAAAACGTGCTGGCGATATTAAAGGAAATGACATTTAGTTCAAAAGATGTAAGAATATGCGGCACATTTTATTGGAACGCCAGGATATAGACTGCCACCTTATCATTGAGATTTAAACCCCATTGAATTGATATGGAACCACATGAAGTAAAAAAATCAGAAATATGTGTGTTCTATTACCTAAGACCTTCTAAAAGTATTGATATTTCAAAAGTTAACTACCTAAGAAATAATAATACCAGTTACTGCTAATTAAAGGCTTAGAATAGTGCAATGTTTCACTTAAGTCATTGTTACACACACTTAAATACAGCTGACACAACGAATGAACTGCCACTGCTGCATCACAACTCACACTTCACTCGGTGTTGTCTCAATGAATGTTCACTCTCACTAGCAAGCTCTTTTTATTAGTTCCGGTCACGAACATTCTGAACCTTACCCAAAGGAACATTCTAGAGTGACAATACCGCACACAAGGGCATTGTACTTCGCGTCTATTATTTGATAAAAGGGGCCGTTTGTTAGCACAAGTGGACGATGTTCGCGGACAACGTGATTAATGTGTCGATCATTATTTTAAAAATGTGCATGGTTATTTTCTTTAATATACTTTAAAGCACAATACAAAAGTGTTGAAAGAAATTATGAGACAATTGCATCATGTGACATTGTGAGTAAGGAAGCATGCTGAAAATGTTTACTAGAAAACAAGGCTTAAAGTTGGACTGTCCATTAATAAACATGCACCTTATTTAGCCGATAGTCAAAGTCTGCCAAGCTCTAAAACCACATTTCCTTGAAGATAAGAATTCATGTTACTTTAGAATGAAAAAATATGTTCAAGTTTTTCACCGTTTTCTACTCAAATTTCAACAGTTGCATTTCTTAATTACGGATCAACTTAGGAACAAACCCCCTACAATTTCAAGGAAGGCAGGTTAGTTTAGGTCACTTTATACAAAGGAGGAGTACACCTCACACACTTAGATATAAATATATCCATTATGATTTCTGTTCCTTAAGAGGAAGGGATGAAATGAAGGATCCAAAAAAGGCCAAAGGCCGCAGATAGACAGGGAACAGACACGCGCCTAACAGTTACAGGTTGAAAGATCTGATCCACTACTAGGGGCCTCCAGAAATGGCAATTATGACCTTTAGACCAAACAGCACTCAATTTTCCACGGGATATATTCTTTCTTTTGAGTAAGCAAGCGCCACGAAACGTGTCACGAAAAAAGCACATGAAAATGAGAAGCAAACGGAATGAGAGATAAATGAGAAACACCTTAGTCTTAGCCTACCGACCAGGGAGAACCAGAAAAATGATAAAAAATGGGCTATCGGCAAGAATCGAATGTTGGACGTCCCAAATGCAACGCTCACACTTACCACGAAGCCATCACTTTTTGTAAGTGTACTGCAAATAACTGTATCATTTCAAAAGTTAATTATCTGCGTTGCATTTTCTTCATACCTGGACCAAAAATTAAAATAAAAAACTCATGTTTTACTTTCTCTTGACATTCTACACTCGCTGTCGTTTATTTTTATGTAGCATCCCTCAATTATCATTACGAGACCTTAGTTTTCGTGCTTTTGTAGTAAAAAGTTGCATCACACATTTCCTTGCAGAGACAGAAGGAATACAAGAAACGCTGGCCTTAAAATCCCATACTCTTTCAAACACATCCCGAGAAACAACTGAATAGCCACACCACTTTAAGAAAAATTAGAAGGTCTTGAAAAATTCAAACCAATAATAACCATCTGGGAAAGGATGATACCAGAGAAAAATTATTAGAAATAAATTGTCTGTTAAGGTGTAATTTCAGTGTAGTATATCTCTTATCTTTCCAATTCTACAAATTTCCTTCTGAATGAAGAGGCTATTATGAGAAACTCAAAATATAAATTTTATATATCATATAATTATTCTAAATATATAATATTTTAATCAAAATCATTTGAACAATTTGTGAAAAACTGAAAAATGTCGATAGACATTCTATGTAGAGGCTAGTTTGATGCGGGAAATTGTTTTTAAATCTTCCTGTCGCATTTCTTGAAGGGTACTAAAATTAAATATCTCCCGACCATCCACACCCTCGAAAAAATGGCACCATTTTCTTAAAAAAAATATATATATATTTTCTCTTCGAGGACCCTCAAAACGGGCATCGACCATAAATCTCGGTATCAAACGTTTGTATGGAATGCAACATTTCCGCTACATTATATAGATAAGAACGTATCGTAGTTTCGATTACTTTGTCAGATACGAAGCTGTAAATCAATTTGCCAAAATTTAGAAATTGGATAATAGTTTTGTTTGAAGCACAGTGAGCATATCCCTTCCCTTCCATCAATCACATAATTGTGATTTGTGTCAGTGATTCGAAATCTCTTGCTCATGCGCGCTATCGAGCAACAGGTATGCGAGTCGGTATAAAGCTCGGCAGACGCCTCGAGGTCGCCTTCAGCATCGCACGATCCACGTCGCGACGGTCGGCTCTCACAACACTCAGGTTCGTATCTCTCTCTTCTGCTGCTTCTTCTTCTTCCTTCGCACCTGTTTCTATGGTAACCAATTAGACAATACTGCATGCGAACATGCTTTTGTAGATTACAAATTTGGGGCGATATGCATATACTTATGTGAATGGCTGCATGTAAACCATGCGTATTAGCTACTAAGATATATATTTTAACGTATTTCAGTAATATTTAATGTTGATTTATTTTATTATAGTAATAATTAGATCCTCTTTCATATATGACAATCGCTTATAGTCTATCCATTTCGTTACTTAGAACTTGAAAACTTAAATATTTTCTCGAAATTCGCTTTTCAGTAAATAACATACTCTTTGTATAAAATATCTAGTAATTTCTTGTATCTCTTGAAGAAATACACCAACACAAGTGCATTATATTTTAACCTGCGTCAGTTAATTCATAAATTTATACCTTTTAAAACACTTATTTATAAAACTACTATAAAAAGTCGTTGCAAATTTAGTGAATTGTTGATTTATAAATTTTAAAAATATGTTTTCTTTCTAAGAGTAGTTAATAACAATATGTAGGCAATTCCCATGTATCAATTTCTCAGATATCATTGAAGAATTATGTTTAAAGTGTTATATTCTCGAAATGATTTAAAATTTGAAACAGAACAATTAAGAATTTCTATCATAGCATTTAGTAAAGCAATAACGAATATAAAAACAGCAGAATTTTTTAAATGTTCGCACTTTAATTTTTTTACATGCATTTATAGTGAATATGGTCGAAAGTTTATCACTCGCCAAACACGAAAATATATTAAATCAAAACACACGATTCTCCATTGTGTGTGGAGATGTTTTTTGTCGTCCTCCGTGGTCTAGAAGTTCGGGTTCGCAAGGGAGTGGGTTCAAACCTAAGATAGACTTCCGGTGTATGAATTTCTTCGGAAGAGAGGCAAAACCAGTGGTCGTAGATTTACTGCACGTAAAAGAAGTTTAAGCCTGATTAAGAGGCATCTGAACAAAATTAAACGGTCTTTCACGCACGGTACAGAATGGGATGACGATGACTTCTGCACAACTAGTAAATAGTAAACTTACTAAACAAAATACAACTGATACTGTTAAAGCATACAATTTAGATCAAATAACCTGATTTTTGTTGAGTTAACCATTCTCAGATATTCCTTGATATTGGTTTGAATTTTGCAATACTTAATACATTTCTCAAACAGGCTGTTGGTTATTCGTTTCCTTTATTAGTCCTGATCGTGTAAAGAATCATCTTACAGAGACCAACTGTTAAAAATATGTAACTGTCCATTATTGCCATATACGCATTGTACTTAAGAAATTAAAATATGTAATATTTTACATAGAAAGAAAATATGTAATGAACCTATTTCTACAAATATATATCTCAATTGACATGAAGTAGGTATAAGAACAAGCGTTTTAAGAAGGTCTTCTACAGAGTAGAGAAAGTCATGTGAGTGCGAAACATATTTTTGCTGAATATATAAGTACAATGATGCTTCATCAAAAGTACGATGAACTTCAGAATTCAACACACTGTAAAATTTCTCCCTATTTTAACAATTATATTTCTATACAAAAATGTACTTCTTGCATTTGAAATGTTCATCACATTTCAAATAATTATTCAAAACAAAGCAGTTTTAATCTACATCCAGGTACTACAATAATTATAAGTATCATTTTAAGCCCCATGATGGATTTAAAGATTTTGAGTGTGTTGGTTTTTTCATAAAGATGTTCCTAAATATAAAACTTCTTATGTCAATCAAATGAGTTTTTCTACTTTTGTAAATGCTATTTTACAAACCTTTATTGCCTCTATTTAACTAGGTGTAATCGAGATCAACATTTGCTCAAATATTTTTATTACATATTTCCTTGTAGATCTAATGGTAATATAGAAATGCAGTAGGCTTTAAGTGATAGTTAACCCTTTTAAGTGTTGTTGGCTATGAGATGACTTTGAAAGTTCATTCTGTTTGCATGACCACGAGATAAATACAAAAATAACTACTTTCTATATGAGAAAAGTATAAATATTTGAATTCCCACATCAATTAAAAATTATCTCAGAAACGACTATTTCCGCAGCAAATGCATTTCAGATAAATCCTGTCTTAATTAGATCTACATTTTTACATAATGAGATTTCGTCTATTTCTTGCAGCTTACCAGTTATGTAAAAGTCATCTGTTGCTAAAAATGTTTCTTGGGAAGGGGGGGCGGGTTCAGGGGACTGCAAAGAATATATTTCCAGAGAATTCTCGCTATCAAATATAATGCTACATACATATAATGTATAATACACTAATATATATGTTTTATATTAAAATGTATATGTACTATAATAATATTTAATTATTTATTTATCTATTTATTCTTATGAACATAACAGGCCTAAGCCCAGTTACAATGTTCATTACAAACATTGGTTACATACGTAATATTTATGCACATAAGTAATAATAATAATAATAATAATAATAATAATAATAATAATAATAATAATAATAATAATAATAATAATAATAATAGTAGTAGTAGTAGTAGTAGTAGTAGTAGTAGTAGTAGTAGTAGTAGTAGTAGTAGTAGTAGTAGTAGTAGTAGTAGTAGTAGTAGTAGTAGTAGTAGTAGTAGTAGTAGTAGTAGTATTATAAGTGATGTTGGCATATTAAGTGTACTTCTATTTCTAATTACAATTTTAATAGTATTACACATTTCTGTAATTAAACTGATCTACGTAAAAGAGTAGTGAGTCTTTATCGCCTTTTTGAATAGATTTTCAGACATTTTGAAAATATCTACGTCATAATAATGTAGTTCGTTATATATACACATAATTCTGTTTATTGGTGAAATTTTATGTATTTCTGTATTTGTCCTTGAGGTTGAAAAAGCCTCTTGATCTGCTTATTTTATTTGGTACAGAAAAAGATATGTTTGCTGTAATGTTTATACCATCAGTAGTCGACTGGAATGCTTTATATAAAAATATTAATCCTGCAATGTCTCTTCTGTAATTCAGAGCTTAAACTTTAAATATTTCTAAAAAGATTCCATAATTTGTGTATGTCAGTGAATATCCAATTTTTAAAAATAATATGTATTTTAAAATATTAATTGTATTTAACTATTAAGGTTATATGTTTTACAGTTTTAGGATTCCAAATAATAGATGCATATTCGAGATTTTCTCCAACAAATGAGCTATAAATCAAATTAAAGTGTTTTTTTTTTCATTAATGAATAAAATTTTCAAATAACGAGTCCTAGACATTTTAGCAATTTTGCTACAATTAATTCAATATGTCTATTGATTTTTTCTGAAACCTTATGCAGGTAACTCACCCTCACCGAGATTATTTGTACACTAAGTAGGGAAAGTGTTGTATTCCACCAAAATATTGTATACGAGTGTGCAAATACATGTTTTGAGAGTATCTGCATAAAAAGACGCATTTTTTAAATGTGTGTACGCAGCTTTGAACAACATAATAACTCAAAATCGAAACTCGTTAAATGCCAATCTTCGTACGTAATTTCAGAACCATCTCAGGATGCGACACATACATGTTAAAAAGTCCCATGACTCTAAACTACCCTTTAGATGGAAATTTATTTTCCCGAGAAGTTTGATTTTTAAAAATTGCACTAACAATTTTTATTAAAACACCATATGTTTAGGATATTTTATTACAAATGAAATGTATATCCTGTTTTTTTAGAATAGCCTCAGAAGTCCTCTTCATTCTGGATGATATTTGCATTACTGCTAAACCGTAAGAGATAGCCGGAATCTCACTACTCAAGACGTAGTCCATATCGTTAAAATACGATACATAATATATGTCAAATGATTTTTTTCTGGAGCTAAGCATTCCGGAGGGATTCCTTATTGTTTCTTCTTTCTTCTGAAAATAAGCTCTAACAAATTTAATGAAAGTATCATCTGAGATATTCTGTTACAGGAGGTGAAAATGTGTACTTTTTTGTAAACACTTCTGAACCGATAATTAAAAGAACAAAAAGCGAATTGCTGGGCAAGAAATTGCACTGTTTGCACCATATCACGAGAAACAAGGGAATGGTGATTTAGCACTTAAAATATCTAAAATTAAAATAAACTAGCAACAACAAGTATTTCGGAAATGGTTAATGCCACAAAAAATGGTTTAACCTAATTTACGTGTTTTAACATCTACTTCTTTACGTGGTAAGCTTTGGCGTATTTTGTATGCTTTACTAGTTATGCACAACTAATAAAATTAATAATGAAGAGGACTTCTAACAGTAATTGCAGAACATTCTAATTCTCGTCATGTAATATACAATTACAAAGATCAGTTGTGCAAGGGGGACTTAAGATGAATCACCAAATTTAGTAGAGTTCAAATTATAGAAATACCACAGGTCCATCTCCTTAAGCTCAGTGGAACATAGGTTATAGAACATAGATATAAAACAATCTAACATAGATCTAAGTACACGGTGTGTAGTCATCACAGCACATAAGGAGGTACGGACAAGCAAATATGAGGCTCTTTGGAGTTGCTACCCTAATGAGTTCATAACAGCAACTCCCTGTACTAGCAGGAGGCCTTTGCCCTTTATAGACTGATTGGCTATTTATTTATATGTATTTATAATACATTGCAATATGTGGTATTATAATTTAAATCTTTTAAGTTGGTTTTGAGAAAATAAAATATAACTTAATATCGCATTCTGCGGAAATTAATTCTTCTTTCACACTAGCCGTGTGTAGGCCGAAGTATGGAAGGGTAGAGGCAGACTGAAAAGGTCTCCCATAGCCGAAATTTGAACCACGAATCTTTTCGTCTGCGTTCACCTGCTCTTAACCATTGAGTGTTTTTTTTTTTTTTTTTTTTTTTTTTTTTTTTTTTTGTAATTTACGTCCTCCAACGTTAAGTCATATAGGACGGTGAATGAATTAGATGAAATGATGCTCAAATGATTCCAGGGTCCATGGAGCTTAGAGTTACCCGACATTCGTCTTGAAGAACCCCGGAAAAACCTAATCCAGATAACTCACCCTGACCGAGATTCGAACTCGGGACCTCTTGAACGTGAGGCAGAAATGCTACCATCTACGCTACCTAGGAGGGCAACCATAGCCAACATGCCAGCACAACATTGAGTTCTCCAACCGACTCGTGTTTTTCCCAGTAAAACACTAGGAGCTCTCAGAAACACTGAGACAACTACCTTAATGACGACTTACTATCCTGGAAGTACTCGAAGGCCCGGGCTATAGTTCGGATCACTATTACGTACAATTAATGGAAATTAATTTTCTTTCACACTAGCCGTGTGTAGTTTACCGAAAAAAAACGAGTCATTTGGAGAATTGAATGTCATGTTGGCAAGTTGGCCATGGCAGCTCAGTGGTTAAGAGCAACCGGATGCAGACCGGAAGATTCGTGGTTCAAATCCCGGGTATCGCATTTAATTTTTCAGTCCTACACTACGTTTTCATAACATTTCCCATTCGAAATATAATTTGAGGTGGAGCATTTACTTTGAAATATTCATGGTCACCAGTGAAATATGCTGAAGATTTGTATTTTTGCAACATTTATTTTCCTTTTTTAATTATGACCCTCAGAGAGACACTTTTATTTTAAATTTACAGCCTCGATCTTTAAGTCACACCAGACGATGAATGAAATGAGTGCAATGATGCTCAAAGGAGTCCGGGATCCATAGAGTTCAGTTGCCTGGCATTCATATTTTAGGATAGGGGAAAATACCGGAAAAATCTTCTCCAGATAATATGACCTAGATTCGAACTTCAGACCTCTTGAACGTAGGCAGACACGCTACCAGCACGCTACAGAACCGGGCAAAGAGAGACTGAAACACACAAGTACACATAGAGGCCATTTTTAAAAACACACCTATGGACTCGATGGCCTTCAAAACTTGTATTTTTCTGTGAAATTAAATAGAGCTTTTTTATATAAATACAGTTCTTCTTATATGTTTTGTGGGCAAGTATCAGAGAAAATCAAACGACGAATTTGTTAAAATACACAGCTTAATTGAACTAAACTTGCCTGGGCGTTAGCCGTTTCCCAGCTATTTTATAGTATTTGTTTGAATTTAGACAGTCCTAGACTTTTAAAAGTGTTAAATCATTATTTCTAATTAAAGTAGCTGGAAATAGTAGTATTAGATTGCAATAAAATTATAGACAGCGAAGTTTCATCGGAAATACATGCTTTGAGGTCCCCTGAAGAGCAATCAGCACTTTTGGATAAAAGTAAACACATCTTTGAAAAGCATAAATCAGAAACGGGAGCTGGGTTAAGTGCCAAACTCAATATTACTCAAGGATGAGACACGAAGATGCTGAAGATTAATTCCCCACCCGAATCTACTATTTTCTTGAAAATTTTGTTTTATTTTGTATTTTCTTAAAACTTTCTCCAATAATTCTGATTAAAAGTAAAGGTGCATATTGCGAAGGTAGTCCCTTAACTGGATTGGGTATATTTTGGCAATTTGAGCTTCTAACACAGACAGAATACACTGAAAAAGTTAGCCCTGTTTTATATAAGTTGATATTTTAAAGAAATTATTTCTTCAGTGATCTCTTAAGGTTTGTCTTACACAAATGTCATGCAAAATGAAGAGAACCTCAGAGGCTATTTCTATACAGTTCCAAATACAGATTTTATTTTTTATTTAAGTGCCTTAGTAATAATCAGGCGAGAAAATAAAAAATAACGAAATGTTTTATATAAGTGGGTGTTTTATACGGGGAGAATTTTTTTCAAAATCTTTAGCATTCTTGGCATTAGCTGAACTTAAATACTTAGTTTGGCATTCATCCGAAATTTTGTTTTGATGTTGACACAGGCTCACGAAGTTCTTTCTAAACATTCAATTTATCAAAATGACTTTAAAAAAGTCTTCATCTTACAGAAAATCTTTATATGGATTTTTTTTTTTTTTTTACTGAAATGCAATAAATACCCCGTTTATGCAATATGGCTTCACTTAAGAGCGTTTCTAGTTTAATAAAAATATTGTGAGTAAGGTCAGCATAATCCAAACGGGATTGCTCAGGCGGTTTTGTCGTCTCGCGTTCGGGCGGTCCGGGTTTGATTCCTGTGGTCGATCTACTATACGCGCAAGATTTCTTGAGCGCTGGATTTACGGTGTAGTGCGGGCAGAGGGGAAGAAGACAGAGCTAACACGCTTTTGTTTCTTCAGTGTGGTCAACCTAGAAAAACACAATTGAGCCTAATTGTGGTAAGATAAACGAAGATAATGCGCCGAAGGTATGAGATGTGGCAACAAACAATTGAACTCCATACAATATGCTGTATGCTTATATATTTACTGTCATGAAACACATAAAAGTAGAAAACAAATATAATGACATCTAAAAACACTCACCCGCTTTGTGATTCTTCGATTTCCCAGTCTACTGCGTCACTTACATCGCTGGTATCCTCTAATGTGTCAATTAATTGCATTTTCTATTACACCATCGTTTCTCCAATATTGCATTTCCAGCTCCTGGAACTTCTTATCGTATCCTTCCCAATCCGTCCCTTCTATAGCAAATTTCCGCAGATTTATGGCTGTCGTTAACATTGCGTACTTTGTAAATATTCTTTACATTTGCCCACGCCAGCTCAGTTGCATTCAGATCACAGTTATGCGGAGGTAGACGAAAAATAGCGTGTGCCGTTTGAGAGCCATAACACTTACAACATAGTCTCGCTTTCAGATTTGTTGTAAACTGGTTAGCTAATAATTAACCTCAAAATTGCTCAAAATAAATTGGCGTACGTGTGAAAGCTTAGCATATTAGCCACTAGATGTCGCAGTGTGCAGCGCATTTCCTGTTTCAAAGTTGTCAGTTGTGTTTACGGAAATAGGCGAAACCTACCGAATGAGAACTTGGGACCCGAACGCTCAAGAAATATTGCGCACATAGTAGCTGACCCATGGGTATTTTCGCTGGGGGGTTCCCGGGTCGCTAGGCGAATGCTGGGTATGTTAATTACATCCCCCGAATTTGCTGTCCCTCCATTACATCTCCATTATCATTTCACATCATCTCTCATGTGATTGGCTCTTTCAGGGTAGAAGTGTCGGCGAGTGTCTCGGCGCTGTATGGCAGGATGACATGCTCCTGGTAAAAACCTCCTCTAGTAGGACGGTCTCCGGGCCGATCTAGTGGGCCGTTTCAGGACCACTTGGGTGGGATGTTGGTTTTATTAGCCTGCCGGGGAGTTTCCAGTCGGTCACTAGTAGGAACTATGCCCTCTGCACTGTCGCGGTTGCTTGGGACGGCCGCGCTTTGTCTCCTTTCTGCTAATCCTTCCTCCCGGGGCATAAGTACAATATATCAAGACTGGTCGACGTACTAAATTCCCTCCGTAAGATTCTGTCCTATTCTAAGGTTACCACAATGAAAGAATTAAGTTTTATGAATATTATAATGTAACATAAGAGCATCTGTAAGAAGGTAGAGCAATCCTTTTGAATGTGACAGGCTCTACAAGATGTTTTTGACTAATATTTCCCTTGACTGAAATAAGGGAATGATGAAAACTGTATAAGAATATTTTTCACTTTCTCTTTTACATAGACATAGTAGGGAGAGGAGGTACTGCACTCCACCAGAAATTCGATACCAAGTTTTCGCTGGAGACACGCATTTCCGGGTTCCCTGAATAAAAAAGTATTACTATAAAAAAGCTTCCGTTAAATGCCGAACTTGTTATTTAAATTCAGTGCCTTCCAAAAAAGTCCTCCACCGTGGCGTAGTGAGCTAAGGCGTCATGCTTTGGTTCCCTACCACGGAATACGCCCGAATTGATTCCACTCCTGGGGGTGGAGATTTTAAGTCTTGGGTATAGGACCGGTACCCATTCAGCATCGTGAGGAAAGTGAGGGGCTACGATAGGTTGCGAAAGCCAACTTTTCGGTTGGGGGTGCCAACCTACCCTCCTCCCCGTATCGGTCGGATGATCGCCCACCTCTGCCTTGCATATGTGGGCGTGAGGCCGGCAGTCGGGTTGGTAGGTCTTGGCCCACTAGGGCTGTTACGCTACATGTTAGTTTAGCTAGCTTTCCAAAAACCTACCCTTTACATATACATACTTTCACAAAGTTTTCTGAAAAACGGCTCTAATAATTTTGATTAAAACAATATACACATAGGTTTAATATATTTCTGACACAATTAAAATATAAAACTTGTATTATCTGGGAATAGCGCTGAAGTGTTCTTTATTCTGAATGACTTTTACAAGAAATAAACAAAAAAATTGTCTATTCGTTAAAGCACACTCTTTATCACAAATTTTTGTAGTGATATATCTTTTCCGAGATATTTCTTGTTATTAATTTGAAATTTAAAATATTGTCGCAGCAACAGGTCTAAAAGTTTCGGCACAAATAGAAAACAGACGCCGGATTATATTTCACGAGCTTACATAAGCAGTTAACAATAGCACGGCTAGTGTACACAAAGGGGCTGGCAAATGAACATAGCTAAGATAAAGGACTTGCCGGCACAGATAGGATTTCACGTTTGGAAGTTTCGAGAGATACCTCGATTGGCAGAGAATAGTTGTTTTTCTGATTTGCTCGAGAAGTCTCTCGAATTATGAATGAGATATATAAGCGATTGTGACATGCCAGCAGGACAGTTTTGTAAAACAGTGAGTTGAGTAGTGTAACAAGAGTGTTTTAGTTAATTGATGGAAATTAATAATTCCTCCACACTAGCCGTATATAGGCTAAGGTTTTTTGATAGATAGAACCAACATGAAAAGTTCAATGCCATGGCCGGGATTTGAACCACGGATCTGCTGGTTTCCGTCCAGTCGCTCTTAACCTTTGAGGTACCATGCCCAACGTGCCGTCCTGACATTAAATTCTCCAGTTGACTCGTATATTTTCCAGGTAGACCACTAGGGGCTCTCGTATCCAGGATATCCGTGGTTCAAATCTCAGCCATGGCATTGAATTTTTCATGTTGACTCTATCTATAAAAACCTTAGCCTATATACGGCCAGTGTGGAGAAATGATTAATTTCCATCAATTAACTAAAATAATAAGAGTTAAATGATGAAGCCTGGGACTTAAGTACTTACAATAGTAAGTCGCCACAAACGGTGTATCGAATGCGAGAGCCCCTAGTGGTCTACCGGGAAAATATACGAGTCAACTGGAAAATTTAATGTCAGGACGGCACGTTGGCCATGGTAGCTCAAAGGTTGAGAGCTACTGGACGGAAACCAGGAGATCTGTGGTTCAAATCCCGGCCGTGGCATTGAATTTTTCATGTTGACTCTAACAAGTGTTGTTTGCTGTGGTGTGTATGTGACGTAATGTTGTTACGTGAGAACTAATCAGTGTATTTCTATGGAAATAAAGAACATTTAGAATTCCTGTAAATTGGATTTTTAATTCTACGAACCCACAAAGTCACAATATTTATATATTTTTCAAATAGTAAATCGTTATCCTGTTCGTTTTACATGCCCTGACCTGCAAAGGGAATGGAATGTTAGACTTTACAAAGTGACCAGGTCATACAATTTTTGACTAATTAAAGCCTGCAGTATTCTTCTATTTCTATTGTATCTTCAAGGATAAGCAGGCCGCGTCGTGGCTCAGTGGTTAGACCGCTTGGCTCTCACCAAGGCGGCGCGGGTTCGATCCCAGGCGACCGCAAAGTGAGATTTGTGGTGGACAACACGGTGCTGGGGCGGGTTTTCTCCGGGATCTCCGGTTTCCCCCGCCACCTCATTCCACCGGTGCTCCATCTTCATCTCATGTATCATCAGGGTCATCGCCTGCGGTGCCGTATGTAGTAAAAGCGGGCGCTAAACACTACACATTTCACAATTCATTTCAAGGATAAGTGCATCTCGATTAAGGTGAAGTAGATAGAAGAGTACTATTTTGTAAATATAGTTTTTAAAGAACATATAGAGAATATCATATCAATGAAAAACATAGAATTTTTAATTATAAGAGTTTTCTGATGTCGAGAAATTTCTTATACTCTGTAAGCTCAATACCGTATCAAAACAGTAAACTGGTAGTATGCGGTAGGTCGCGTGTTCGATCACTGGACAAGCCAGCTACACCTAGGTCTTTCTTGTTCGTGGTTGTCCCAGGTCGAGTCTACTGTTAGGAATTGTCTTGCCTCTCATTCGCTCTGAACCTTCAAGGATGCAGAGTAAGGCGGTGGATGTGCTTTAGGGAGAGAAGTTTTAAATATATCCTTCTTAAAGGAGGGATAGGATATGATGTAGTTGAGGACGTCCAATCGAGAAACATTAGGGACCCCGCTGCGTTGCACCTGCCCAGGTACATCTGACCGCTAAATCGGTTCTTCCCTCCCTTGTCCTCAGTACTGAAATCATTCTCCATTTCTTTTGCCCAAAGTAGAGCTTCATTTTTGTATCTTATTTTGTGTTATCTCACTTTTGTGTTGTTCACAGAGTAAAAACTGCACGCACCCACACAAACACTTCTTTACTACTTACCTGTGTTATTTCAGTGATAATGCCGTTTTGAGACCCCCTGAATCAAAACAGAAACGATTTTTTAAAGATTATATGTTGGGCACTTATATGACTTTTTCTACTCATATTCATATCAATTCTTTAAAAAAAAACTCTTGGTTTTATTTAGGGATGGCTCCTCGATAACTGCGATATCTCGATACCTACGATACTTGCTTGCAACTTCAGAAGATTCGCTCGATACTTTTTCGATACTTTGGTGGTGATTCTGCAGTTTTAATTTTATTTTAAAATCACAAAATATTGTTGCTGCAAGTAGAGCATTGCAAAGTCCGATAAATTGCCAGGAATGTGGTATTTGTATAGTAACATTATGTAAGAAACTACGCCACTTACGCGCGTCAACCCCGCAGGGAAGAATACCGAAAACCTCGGCGGAGCCGTCTGGTGATCTATAGTCCAGCAACGCAAAGAACGCCCCTGTAAGGAATGTGCTGTGGGACAAGGACAGAGAATGTGTGGCAGAGAACGCCTGCTACACAAGGAGCAGACCGTTAAAGAAACATGCGCCCTATTCACTCTGTACATTAAAACCGAGAAGATTCAAATACAAAAGTAGAAGCTGTCAGAATGTTTTTGAATGGTCTGTAACTGTACTGACATGGGGTGTCATAAACCTGTCCAGGGAGAGTGTGGGAACCTTCGCCACCCCCCTGCGTCTCATCCATCGGAGACTTACTCTCCTGTGGAGGAGTATAGCACATCTTCTACTAGCTCTGCAGGCTAGTACCCGGGACTTATTAGGCAACCCTATACCCCCTCCGGGCGGCCGTAGCCTGGCCCAAGGTACCCAATTTCCCGTGGGTTTGGGGAACACACTGCCCCCTCGAGTCCAACCCACTCCGAACAACTCCCGGATGGGAGGGGCTCGGCAGTTCGGCCCGAGGTTCCTCTAGCAACGTCAGAGGTACCACTCATGTGTAACAGTTAATGTTAATGCCAGAGGTTCTACTCCCATTAGTCCTGGACCCGTAGGACCAAGAACCCGGGCCTCCTTCGACCAGGGAGTTACCGAGCTGTCTCGAAAGGGCGCCCGCCTCCTCCGAGGCTCTTTCCACAGGGCAAGACCTAGAGACTAACAAGCCCCCCCCCCCCCATCTGGTCCTATTGACTCAAGACGGGATGGAAGTGGATACGCCACTTACGCGCGCCAACTCCAAAATGGGTAGGCTACCGATATGACCTCGGTGGGGCCGCCTGGTGATCTAGCACATCTACTAGCTATGCTGCCTAGTACGCGGTAATACTAATGGCTTCCCTCAACACCGTCCGGAGACGTACCCGATCTCCCACGGGTATCGGGAACCACTGTCTCATCGAGTTCAACTCAATCCGAACAACTCCTAAAGAGAGGGACTCGAATGTTCGGCCCGAGGTTCCTCTAGTAACGTCAGAGGTACCACGAGTACTGTTTCAAAAACGCATTTTGCATTCAAATGAGTAATGTGGAGTTTAAAAATGAGTACACTCATACTTTTAATTTTTGTCTCATTGCATGTGTGCACCTAATTAATTCATTGACATTACACAGTTCTCCTAAGATTCTCTTTTGTATTGAAACTAGAAGTAGAAATAGCGATATCGAAGTACCGGGTATCGTAGAAAATATGGCATCGACCCATCCCTAGTTTTACTACATTCATCTTTGCAAGTACAATAGGTATAGGGATAAACATGACTCTTAAGTGAAAGTCAACACCTTTAAGAACTGGTCTTTATGTGATGGCTTTAAACTTCTATTCTCTTTACATAGTGAGGACATAAAAGTCGAGTAACGACTTCCCATTTGAGGAAAGTATAAGTATATGAAAATTCAAGCCAATAACAAGGATTAGCTTGAATAAATGTTGTGCTTTAACAAGATCTACATTTAAAGTAAGATTCTGTAGGTATAACTCATAAGGTATACTTGCGTAAATGTCAATCAGAATGAAGAGGATCTTAAGGGCGATTCTCAAAAAATCCTAGATATATATTTATTTTGTGATGAAAATATCTGTATTGTACTCCAAAATCGGTGGGATTGCTCAGGCGGTTTCGTCTGTGGCCCACATTTGAGAGGTCCAGGTTCGATTCCTGACCCATGGGTTTCTTTCGGGGGTATTCCCGTATATGCTGGTAGGTCCCTTCATTTCATCTCCATTATCATTTCACATCATATCTCATCTGGTAGTCTCTTTCAGGGTAGAAGTGTCGGCGGTAGTGTTGCTGCTGCATGGCAGGATGGTATGCACCTGGTAAACACTTCCTCCTTCGGTAGGATGGTCTCCGGGCTGGCCTAGTGGACCGTTTCAGCATCATGGTCCGTAGCATGCCGGTTGTGCTGGCCTAACGGGGAGTTCCCAACTGGTCAAATGTAGTGACCCTGCCTTCTGCATTGTTGTGACTCCTGGGGACAGCCTCCCTGTGTCTCCACTCGCTTCATCCTTCTTTCCAGGATGTTCTACTCGGGACATACATAGGTACAATAGATCAAGAATGGTCGCAGTACCAAATCCCTCCCGTAGGGTAATCCAAACGAATCCAATTGTAGTTCAAATCGTTAGAACCTTTTTTGATAAAATCGAAATTTTAGAAACTTTTTTTCATGTAAAGGGTAGTTTGGGTTCTTGTAAATATTCAGGTTCCATCCTTAGTACATTTGTTTTATAAATGTTATATAACAATTGTAAATTTATTTGTATTTTCATACTTTACTTCATTATCTTTATAAATTTATCAGTAATTTATGTTCTATGTATGAATATAATATGAATAAATGTTAAAAATCTGACACATTAGTCCTAGTTTAACAAATTAGGTGCAGGGCTATTATACACTTTATTATTTTATTTTACTTTTTTCCCATCCTTGAAACGTGCTGAACTTACATACACACACTCACGTACCGTTTTCTGCACTTTATTCAGGGGACCTTGATACCGTCCCTATTAGGCATAGCATTGGCATAATAACCGCGAAAGTCATATTAAATGCATATTTAAGGGCGGATAGATACCACAGTATAAATTAAGCTAAGTTATAACAAATATAGAGGATAATGATTTAATATACAGCTGTAGAAACTAAACAGACAACCCCAATACATATATTTTATTGCAAGCACGTGAACCCAACGTGTAAAGAGAGCCGGGAAGATGAAGACGTACCCTCACAGGAATTTTCCTTGTGTTGAGCCGACAAAGGTGGCATTGTTCGAGAATCGCCCGAGGGGTAGACCCAAGCGACAGCGAGTCGCCTGCCGATGCATTGGTCTGCACATGATACGTGATGAGAGAATAGACACCGGGGATTTAAGATATACATTTTCAAACGTACTTCTGCATTAATTACCTAGACCTTGGGGAAGTGAAAGTTGCGTGGAATACATGCCTCAGAAACTAGAAATTGCGATGAAATTTAAGATTATGAATGAAACACAACCTATAAGGGACGAGTAACAGGTCACATAACCTCTAAAATCTCCAAAATTCGGCGAAAGGAAGGGGAAATTTGTGCAATGGCGAAGTTTTATGTTTGCTAGGAAAAACACTCTGTAGTGGCGAGTGAAGGGGACAAGTACGGAAAGTTCATCGAAGTCCGTGTTCGCGAATGGACGGAGCAACACACGTTAGGTGGTTAGCGAACACTCTGTGTTAGCGATTGAGAGAAACTGCACACATTACAACATCATTAAGATGTTACCAAACTCTGCTGTTGTGTAATCCTCCGGAAATACTCTATTGCGCGAAGCAATGCTCTCGACGTCCAGGAACGACAACGCGTACACAGCTACATACACCACTTGGCGCGCCCTACTAACTTACAAGTTCACTCGCGACTGTGATTCAAACTAGCCGTCATATCACGCGCACAGCAACGGGCAAATCCTAAATCTCGCGCCTAATGTGCGGATAACATCAACACAACAGTGACGAGTGGGGAAGGTGACATGTATAAATAAACTTGCCATACAACGGTCGTGGTGTCTTCTATGTGATAATACCCATACGCTGTCAGGACGCACCCACTCCCTGAAACTCAGAAGAGAGAATCCATGCAGACCTACCCTGAGAAAAACCCCGACCTGTTGTAAACCTCCCATCCGTAGCCCTCACCCGTCACATATCCTATCATATGAGGTGTTGAGTGCCGGGAGATTTCAAAGAGGTACATAACCTGCAAGTAGCGCCCCAACCTCAAAACATCTACTTCCAATAATAATGTATGGTATGTAAGTTTTGGCTGCTATAGGTATAGGTAGTATAACATAAACTGCTAAGCTTTGGAGAGGCATGTGATACCACGCCTTGCTTTAAAGACAAAGCTTTTCCAAATGATGTTGGTTAAATCACTTTGAAGTTAACAAGTTTTATAAAGCTTCGACAACTTTTTAAATCTCTTGCCTCACATTTCGTTTGTTTTCAAAAAGTGATCTAAAGTCAAATAAAGTAATCCCGTACACTTAGACCCCAATCGAAAGAATTCGCCAACTGCAAACCAACATAATTCTTTCAGGAACGGCATTATATTGCCCCCAGCAGATTTACGATTGTGTCGAAGTGTGAAACCTTCCCTAACGGATATCCTCCTTTTGTCATCGATTTATCCAAAGCAAAGGTCCATTAATGATCTATAAGCGCATCACCATAAAGAGGAACTCTGATAAAATTTGATGAGATTTTGTATAAAAATTTAATGTTACATTCATCTGATTTTCTCTACCAGTACTTCAACAAACTGTTATTTCTGCATGTTAAACGAAACAGATATATGCAGAGGACATGCAGGGACAATAGGAGTAAGACGACACAGCAGGCTTTTTAAGAGCTTGTCGCTCTTGATGACTTTAATATTCCATTTTCTTTGTTTGGCTAGTGCATAAGTGACAAAAGTAGAAGTACTTGAAAATTCAAATCAATAACAAGTAATATCTCAGGAATGGTTAGTTACACAACAAATATTCTGCAAATTAAAAATATTTTAACGAGATCTGCAGTTTCTCTGCAATAAGATTTTGTGTATCTCTTACGGTCCGGAATGAAGAGGACTTCAGAGCGTATTTACAGAAAATTCGAGATATATAATTTCAGTGCTCACTTTTGTATTCCTTAACTTTCGCAGGCGGTGAAACTCATTATACATGAGATGAAGATTGGAGCACCGCTGGAATAAGTAGGCGGGAGAAACCGGAGATCCCGGTGGAAAGCCGCCCCAGTGCCATATTATCCACCACAAATCTCACATGTGGTCGCCTGGGATCGAACACGGGTCTCTTTGGGGAGAGTCGAGTTGCTTAACCACTCGGCTAGTGCGTGGCCATTTCATTTTTCCTTAAATATCTTAAACAATGGTACTTTAATCGAAACTGTTGGAGCTGTTTTTTAAAAAATCAAAATCTTTGTACACAATCACCCCATGGTCTCCTGCTTGAAGTCCCACAGAGAGCGTGTCCGCCACTAGCTGCCGATCCAGCTAGACGCCACCAGGGAGGTTCAATCTGTAAATGGTTTAGACCCTGCGCTCTACTGTATGCTTCCTCCCTCAAATCCAAAAATATTCTCACCATTCTTAAAAGAGATTGTTTTTCTCCCTACTTCATGTTAATAAAGATAAACATTTGTTCAAATGTTTTCATTAGATATGTTCCCGTAGTTACAAGTGGAATATAGGAATGCAGTTGTGGTGGACAACACGGCGCTGGGGCGGGTTTTTCTCCGGGATTTCCCTGGCCACCGATGCCCCATCTTCATTTCATGTATTATCAGTGTCACCGCCTGCGGTGCCCGCCTTGGTAGCGTGGTGGTAGCATGTCTGCCTCACGTTCAAGAGGTCCCGAGTTCGAATCTCGGTCAGGGTGAGTTACCTGGATAAGGTTTTTTCCGGGGTTTTCCCTTATCCTGTAAGACAAATGTCGGGTAACTCTAAGCTCCGTGGACCACGGACTCATTTGAGCATCATTTCATCCATTCCATTCATCGTACGATATGACTTAACGTTGGAGGACGTAAATTACAAAAAAAAAAAACGCCTGCGGTGCCAAATCTAGTAAAGGTGGGCGTTAAACACTATTAGTAATGCAGTAGAATTGAAGTGCCAGTCAAATCTTTTAAGAGATACTCACCATGTGTTGCCTTTGACATTCCATTCTCCTCGTAAGAACACAAAATATAAAATTAATAGCGATTTGCCACTTGAAAAAACTACGATGGTTGTTGTATTTCTCTGTTCACTTCTAAAAGCTATTTAATTTCTGTTTCTTTATAATCAACATAAACTTCCAATTTTTTTATTCAGAGGTTTTCCCTTAACTTTAAAAGGGTAGATTAAAGCTCTATAAACCCCAGCCTGCATATTTTAGCATCATTTTACACAGGTACATTCCGGGGATCGGCTTTTGTGTACCACGGTCGGTTTTATAAATACGTCTGTACTTTTTGGATGGTACGTAGTTTTCTCTCAAATATTTGAATTGTTAATCCCAGTATTTTCAATTTATGACACAAGCAACACTTCCCTCCCCATTTTGCAGCCATAGGACTGTCGATTTCAATTTATTACCTCACAAATGAATTGATTTTTATTAGAATGCATTATTTTATGTATAAAAATCTAGAAACTTGACATCACTTAACATTAAAGAACAAACAAATAAAAATAAAGAATTTTATAGTAAAAATATATGTAGATTAATAATTCTATTTTGTGTGTTTTCGTCATAAAATGTTGGCAGTGTCATTATTAAAATTCTGGTCTAAATTCTCAATTATAATTGTTTTGGTTGATATCTGAATAACAGATTCCGGAATAAATCCAATACTGTCACGACTTTGTTGTAAAGAAATTGTGTATTTATGAATAAAACCTTGTTTCTTCCTCCTTGCGTGCTTAAATAACAGAGCTCTATTAATATGTAATGTTAAGTATGTTCCATTTTGTATTTTTTATCCAAAATGCCTATAAAGTGGTAAATATTGGAACGAGCAGTATAAAATAGACGATTAAGGTTGTAATGAAATAACTTTTAGCCTTTATTTGTTCTCATTGTTGCTCCTGCAAATTCTATGCACATTGTTAAAGAAAAGGTGGAATTCTTGAGATATGTACATTTGACAGATATAATCCGAAAATTGTTAAAAACGGTACCTTGTGACTGAGAAGGCATTAAGTCGTCTAAGAATACATGATCGATAACTGAAGGGTCCAAGAAATGGCAAACCAAAATACTGTCTAACTTCGGAATTGTTTGGCCGATATTCCTTCACAAGACCAAGACAATGTATCTTATGTCACCCAGCTCTATTCCAGATGAAAATGACACTCTTTTGTTTCTGACTTTGGAGGAATTGTTTCTGTTACAACATCAACAGGTATTTATAAATCTATGTACAATTGAAAGGGAGATCACTGATCACTGATTACGTTTCTAAGAACTTCCTCGTAACTTTAGCTCATTTTGTCAGGAAGTAGGATGAAAATGAGGGCTGTTATAATATAATTGATTTAACAGTCCATGTACAATTAATTACACAATAAAAATGATTTCCATTTAGCTATTCGTAGTTATCGATAAGGGTTCATCGCTTGGTGTGTTTCAGGAACATTCTGGAGTGACTTCGGCATGCAATTTGAATGTTTTGTTTTATTAATCACAACTACATTAAAGTCAATGAGTCACTGATTTGAAGTTCAGCATGCAGTCTCTCACTTATATTTTAAATAGCTTACCTACTAAGCTTATTACTGATTTTTTGTCTGTGTGTTAATGTTTTGTGTTTTTGTTTTTATAAAAACACTTTCAACTGCAGATTTAAGAGTTCGAATCTCGGTTAGGGTGAGTTATCTGGATAAAGCTTTTCCGGGGTATTCTCTTAACTTAAAAGATAAATGTTTGGTAATTCTAAGCTCCATGGACCCCGCTCTCATTTGAGCATCATTAACTTAACGTTGGAAGACTTAATTAAGAAAACAAAAATCCTTGTGTCTCTATATTTGTAACCATGAAACAAAATCTTTCTCTTCCTACTTGCCATCCACTCTTTGTCTCGTACACAACTGAGAATAACAACTAATTCCAATTTAAACTTTAGCTCTAGGTATAGGATGTAGCAGAAAGCGTTCTAAGCAGTGCTTAGTTGTGCTCTTATCCAAGAACCTGAACTAAGCAGATAACTATGCATGCAATTGGCGTATGTATATTAAACTTATGTATTATATATTATATTTGTAAACATGTTTACGTGGGCGCAACTGGGATAGCCCCGTCCATTCAACATTCTATATGATCTGTTCGGTTAAAGTACGTCAAACTAAACAAATACACAAACACATTTCGTATTGGGATAACGTAGTCAGATATTAAAGACCGTATCGCTGAGAGATGAGTTTGAAATTACATCAGTTGTATAGCCACTAGAAAAAGGAACGACTTTTTACTTGAATAAAGCGTATTTGAAATTTCAAACCAATAATGAAGAATATTTCAAAAATGTTTAACATAAATTGTGAGCTTTAAGGAAATCTGCAGTTTTTGTGTAGTGAGTCTTTGTCTATCTCTTAAGTCTACCAAATATGGAAAAATCATTAATAATGAAGAATACTTAATAGGCTTTTTCCATAAAATTCGAATATAACTTTAATTTCTACTGAAAACTTAAATTTATAAACGTGTAATAAGTAACCATAAAAGACATTTTGAAAAATAATATAATTCAAAAAATATTGAATGTAAATGTTTGAGGCGGTGAAATGTGTAGTGTTTAACGCCTGCTTTTACTACATACGGCACCGCAGGCGATGACACTGATGATACATGAGATGAAGGTGGAGCACCGGTGGAATGAGATGGCGGGGGAAACCGGAGATCGCGGAGAAAACCCGCCCCAGCGCCATGTTGTCCACCACAAATCTCACTTTGCGGTCGCCTGGGATCGAACTCGGGCCACCTTGGTGAGAGCCAAGCGGTCTAACCACTGATCCATAGTGTGGCCTTTGAGGCGGTGGTATTTTTCTTGAAACTTTATCGAATTTTTGAGTGCAATACAATTTCCCCTCTACTATTAAAAACGCCTAAAAATTGTTGTAATCACATGGTGTCGTCTACCAAGAACTTGCTTTACAAAATCTTACCTTCTACTTCATGTTAATCCAAATTAGACTCTTTAGTAATGTCTGACAAGGTGTTCTTGCTACCTGGGTGATTACACTGATGATACATGAAATAAATGACTTTAAGAAATGGAAATTTGGGAAGTAGACATCCGGCCCTAATTCTGGGGCACCTCCCGATATTTACTAGGAGACTGTGAAAAAACCGGAATGTCAAACCCAGACCTCTATTCGCGACACCGTACTGAAGGACCTCGGTAAAATAAACGTTTGAAGAACAATGCTTTCATTATATATGTAGATACAGGAGATCGAAGAATAATTTTAAATTATTATGAAATTTGAAATTATTACTTGAAATACCGCACTCTTTTAATGACATTCGAAAGGTCCGGGTTCGATTCCCGTGACCGCCCTACCTGACCCATGGGATTTTTCGGGGGGTTTTCCCGGTTCGCCAAGCGAATGCTGGGTAGGTTAATTACCTCCCCGAATTTCCTGTCCCTCCATTTCATCTCCATTATCATTTCATATCATCTCTCATCTGGTGGTCTCTTTCAGGGTAGAAGTGTTGGCGGGAGTCTCGGCGCTGCATGGCAGGATGATATGCTCTGAGTAAAAGCTTCCTCCTTCTGTAGGACGGTTGTCGGTCTCCGAACTCGGTCTGGTAGTGGGACTGTTTCCGAACCAAGAACGGTGGGATGTGCATTATCCTAGCCTACCGGGGAGTTTCTATCCAGTAAAATATAGAGAACCTGCCATCTGCATTGTCGTGATTCCTTGGGACAACACTCCTCTGTCTCCTCTCACATCATCCTTCCTTCCGAGAGTTCCCCCACTTGGTGGTACAGGTGCAATAGATCGCGTTTGAGTCTCTGCCCACTCCCCTCCGTAAAGTGCTCCATTCCAGTCCAGTTATGACATCATGGCAAACAAACGAATGACACTTTACACGAAGAATCTTCTATAGATTTTCAATTTTTTTTTCTGTATCAAGATTATAGCAGGTAGAAAAAATATTTTATTCCACCCAAAGTTTGATACAGAAATTTCATCAGAAACACATGTCTCCAGAATAAAAAGAAACTAAAGCATTAAAAGCTCCAATTGTTATTTGACGCATGTAACTGTGAACAGCATAACTCAAAACCGAAATGTCAAATAAATACCAAAAAAGTCCCACCTCAAAATATTTTATGGAAGATTTCAAGCTTTTTAATTTCTGAAAAAATGGCTATAATAATTTTTATTAAAATTCTATACATTTATCATACTTAATGGCAACTAAAATGCATATTTTGAATTTTCTGGGAATGTCCTTAGAAGTCCTCTTCATTTTGGATGGCTTTCGTATAACTAGTAAACCGTTACTTACCACACAAGAATATAGGTCTCGTTATTTATATCGTTACATTAACTATTTTTGAGACGTGTTTTATTATAAGCTTGAATTTCCAAATCTATAATATTATAAAGAGATAAACTCTGTGTGTGTATGTGTGTGTGTGTGTGTGTGTGTGTGTGTGTGTGTGTGTGTGTGTGTGTGTGTGTGTGTGTGTGTGTGTGTGTGTGTTTGTATGGCAATCTAAAAAACCACTCAATGTTTGTTGATAATTATTGCACTCTTGAAAGGCCCAATTCGTCCTTAATGGATATGAATCCATAAAAAAAATTCTAATTTTATTTCAGAAGGTTCTAAAGTATTAAAATAATTTATAGAGACCTTGTATCTGAATACGAATACATTGAGGCCTTGACTTTACATTAAGTTCAAAACTGAATATAAATAGTAGTTGGTACACAGAGTATAAAATCAAAAGCTGCTTTATTTTATTGCAGGAAATGTACATATATGGCCGTGATGTAACGCTTCAATAAACAGCAGGCACAATTTAAAATGTGTTAAAGCTTGTTCTGTAATTGTGATATATAAAATAGTGCAAATATTTATAAACATCCGAAATACGTTTGTTCTAGATCTAAGCACTGAGGTTTCTGGATGCTAAAATGGTATTCTCATCTCAGAAAATTTTTCTTATTTCCTTTATATTTTTCTTCAAATCTACTTCATTAGCAGGGCATATCAAATTATCGTATAAGGAGAATCAACTTCTAACATTCCAATATATATTGCAATTTACGTCCTGCAACGTTAAGTCATATCGGACGATGAATGAAATGGGTGAAATGATGCTCAAATGAGTACGGAGTCCATAGAGCTTTGAGTTACCCTACATTCACCTTTAAGGATAAGGGAAAACCTCGGAAAACCCTTATCCAGGTAACTCACCCTGACCGAGATTCGAACTCGGGACCTCTTGAACGTGAGGCAGACACGCTACCTTCTACGCTACCGAGGCGGGCACGATAGTTATAGATAATGTATTTTTCAAAATGAGATTAGGTTTAAGGCTTGGCTTGCGTAATTTTATTTCATTATATATGTTAAGATTTTCTGTACTATGTAAAAATCATGCCGATATTTAAGTTATTTAATAAGTGTGGGGACAGCAAAATGGTGCCAAGTTTTTGAAATGTTACGTACTATAATTATCAAAAAATTACTCAATTTTTATTCTAATACTTTCTTGTTATGAGAAACACAAAAACGTTTAAGTATTTAATGAATTTTGCTGCTAACCTCTGTTTCACCCAAAACATTGTCATCCATTGTCGCCACATCCCCTGTCAGATTTTGGGTAAGGCAACTTCTTTGCCTGCTTCGAGCTGCGGGCTAGTCCGCATTTAGGCGCTCTCTGCACAAGCTACTTCGCTACTTGGTACACAAACATTTGAAAGGCGATATTGGTAGAAAACAGAAACGTCAACGTACAAAATATGCAGATAATCTCGCTTAGGTATGTATATAAACGCACGGGATGGTTCAGGTGGTTTCGTCTGTGGCCTGTATTCAGGAGGGCCGGGTTCGATTTCCGTGGTGGGCCCACCTGATCCATGGGTTTCTCGGGAATTTTACCGGATCGCCAGGTGAATGCTGGGTAACTTAATTACATCCCCCAAATGTCCCGTCCCTCCATTTCATATCATCTCTCGTAAACCTAGTGTTCTCTTTCAGGGTAGAACTGTCGGTGGGCGTCTCGACGTTGCATGGCAGGATGGAATGCTCTTGATAAAACTTCCTCCTCTGGCAAGGGCGGTCTTTGGTATCCATATCCGGTCTGGTGGGGCCGTTTCCTGATAGGGATGCCAGTTATACTGGCCTGCCGCGGAGTTTACAACTCGTAAAGTATAGGGATCTTGCACTCTGCACTATCGTGACTCCTTTGGACGGCCGCCTTCAGTCTCCTGTCGCCTTATCCTTCCTCCCGGGAATGTCCCACTACGGGGCATAGGTACAATAGATCAAGACTGGTCGCAGTGCCAAATCCCCTCCGTAGTAATCCTAATCAATGTTTGTATATATTTAGTAAAGCAGTTTTCTCGCCAGATATATTATACTCTATCCACCCTTAAGGTTTTTATTTTTTAGTGCCGTAGCAGAACTTTTAGAGTAAAACAGTGAAGCGCGAATGGAACCAATTCATTACTGCTATGCGTATATTATGGCTTATTTGATACATTCACGTAATGAACAGGGTGAAGAAATACCGAAATTCAACTTCCAAAACATTTAAACTTAGCTGCAAGGAAAGATAGAACGGTTAGGATAAGAGACAGAGGTAAACAGGGAACATCAACGCGTGTTTCTTGAGGGAGTGATACAACCGCACTGTTTAATGTGCGTCCCCACATTAGGCCTGTAGGAACAATAGGTGCACAATGTCATACACGAGCTCTTACGGTGGAGTTTAATATTGCGACGATTTTAGGGGTCTAGTTCCTGACAAGCGATACAAATACACATGTAATGATGCCACTTAGACTCGGTAACCTAGTTACTGCCTCCATTATTTTAGTAATTGTTACTGAACAACTAGTTACTTTTGTAACTGTTACAGTAAGGTAAAGATTACAATTAACCTTTGCCCATCCCTATTGCTGGCAGAGCAGATACATTTAATAACAAATACCGGTTTATTTATATTAAAATACACTTTTTAACAATTACTATAATTTATCCACTACATCCCAGTACCTAGAGGAGGTATTAAAATTCTACCCAAAAATCCACTACTGGGATACCGTCGGATATAAATTAACGTTGGAGGACGTAAATTTAATTTTTAAAAAAGCTATCCAGATTTCACTGTATTGAGGATTTCTGAATAAAAACAGTTACATATAGTTACATATATGTCTGTGTGTGAATATGTGCGTGTCTGTGAACAGCATAACTGGGAACTAAACGACGGACAAACACCAAACTTGTTGGATAGAGTAAACATGAAAAATTCAATGTAATGGCCGGGATTTGAGCCACGGATCTCCTGGTTTCCATCCAGTCGCTCTAACCCATTGAGCTACCACGGCCAACGTACCGTCCTGACATTAAATTCTCCATTTGACTCATAGAGAATTTAATGTCAGGACGGTACGTTGGTCATGGTAGCTAAATGGGTTAGAGCGACTGGACGGAAACCAGGAGATCCGTGGCTCAAATCCCGGCCATTACATTTAATTTTTCGTGTTGACTCTATCCATCAAAAACCTTAGCCTATAAACGGCTAGTATGGAGAAATGATTAATTCCATCAATTAAGTAAAACCAAACTTGTTATTTAAGTTCTATAGATTTGCATAAAAGACTGAAAAACACTATTACACAACAAATTAGATTTATTTAAAACGATTAATTTGTTTCCAATAACATTCTTGTAAATTTAGTATTTCAGTAAATTCAGTGCTTGTTTCTGTTGTTTCTTTCCTCGTTTGTACTCAAAGGATGCAATTTACAAAAATATCTTTATTTATGAACTTGAATGTATTCATACATATAATACATCTTTTTATTTCTTTTGCCATTTGTATTTATGTATTTATTTTAAATTTAATTTTGTGTTGAAGTCAGTGTTTTGACACAACAATAATAATTAGAAACCTCAAACCGAGAGATAAAGAATTGCATTGAGTAGATGGATACAGATTTTATAGCCACCAACCTTACAGCCTCAAAAAGCAGAAGGAGCCTTTCCTCTACGCCAAATTTCCGGCATTAAATGTCCAGTATTAGTTAACGTTACCAATGAAATCATCACAGTGTTGGAATTCTGGACACACACATTCCAGACACTGTAGTCCTTCAGTTATGGCAGTCTCCGGCTGGTATCGTTCTACCACGAAGCTCCTGAGCAAAATTTAGATGATATTATCGCAAACGCATTGTTGATTCGAGGCGGCGCGGGCAACGAGCTCAAAGAGACGGGCAATGCAGTGCGGAGATAAAAGCTCGCCGAAACTGTGGGAGAAGAAGACGGATTTCTAAAGAGTTCGTCTTTCTTCTAGCGCCGTCTTGATTGTTTGAGAACATTCCGGATAGTGAGTAATCTATAAAAAGGGAGCCCCCGCATGCCACAGTCGGACAGTTGTTAATTGTACTCGCGTGCGTGAACAGCTATGTGAGCTGTGTTGTGGTCTTTGACCTTGCAAGTTGTACTTGAATGTGAAGTAATTTCTGGACTGTCAGGTTGAGCGAAGTGTGTTTCTACGATAATAAAGAGCAATTTTTAGTATTCGTAACCTGGACTTTTAATGTCAGAAACCCACAAAGTCACAATATCAACCTCGTATAGGAGACAATTCGGTGTTAATATATCAGTTTCAGAGCAGGATAAGCATTAGCTATGTTGTCGCTGGAGTTTTATTGGGGTTGATCTGATCTCGTTTTAATACCTCACAGTCTCCTGTCAATCAGTTAGCACCAGTTTACAGAGCAGATTCTGCAACCCTAAGTATGCTTCTCCCTCTATTTCTTTTATTTATACCTTTGCTGTGGCATCAGCCATTTCCGAGATGACATTGAATTTGGTTTTCTAAAATTAAATCCATATCCTAAATTTCTCTATACTAACCTGGTGCCTTAGTTACTAGTGCATCTTTCTGCTATTTGACGGATATTAGGTTTAATTCCCGGGTGGGAGGGAGATTTGTTGTTTGGAAGTTTTCATAGTTTCGAAAATTAATATGAACGTATTTAACTAGGTTCCATTGTCAGTATATTACACACTTATCATCATAATCAACACAACCAAGATGTGTATCAAAAGTTAAAAAATGATGTACTACTTTCACAGAAATGTCTTAAATAATTCTTCAAAAAACTCTTATTACAAAAGCTTACTCTTCTATTTCATAGTAACCGAGATAAACATATTCAGAAATATTTTTATTACTTGTTGCCTTTTACGAGAAATTAGAGAATCACAGTATATTTAAGCGATAGCAATTTTTGCCTTATCTTGCGGTTTACCAATTATGTAAAGTCATTCAGAATAAATAAAACTTCCCATTGTATTCCCAGAAATTTAAAAATATACCTACATTTCATTTGTAATAAAATATATTTCTTCTTCTACATCACGGATTTAGACTTTTCAATGCGTTCCGGCTCCAATTTGGTCCGCCCAACTTTTCATTGGTCTTCGCTAATTTCTTGTAATTTTGGGTTTATAGTTTATGGCTATTTTAGATATTCTGTTATTATGCATTCTTTGAAAATACTGTTGTGATTTCTGTTGTTAACAATAATATCATTTATTTCTTCTGCTTTTGGTTTTTCCTAATGTCTTTACCACATAGTTGTCTGTTTTACTATACCCAGCTGTTGCTCTTACACATTTCATCTATGATGTCCGTATTCTAGCACTATTTCTTTTTTTTAATGTCCATGTTTCTGATAGTCGGTACTGCCACTTATTTATACAATTTTATTATGGACTCTTTACGGCTTTATTTTTAGTGTTATTTTAATGTGCCTGTTATATAGTTAAATTTATTTATTTTTTTATTACATCAGTTTCTCCCTGGTACAAACATTACATCCTACATACTTGAAGTGTGATATCTAATTTATTATTGCATTTTCTAACACCATTTTGATTTAACAGAGTTCATTCCTCTAAAAGTCATAGTTTTGGATTCAATAGCTATTTTATGTAAACAGTGTAGCGTTTTCTGCAGGTCATCTTCATTTGTGTTTATTAGTATCTCATCATCTGCACATAACACAGTTTTCAGTTTAACTTCTGAAACATTAATCCCTCCATTAACTTTATTTCACCAGATTCTTACTATTTCGTCAATATACAAATAAAAAATTGAGGTTGATAAAGGACAACTTTATCCTCACAATTTCCAAATAAAACAATATATATATATATATATATATATATATATATATATATATATATATATATATATTTAATAGCCTTAATTTTAATCAATATCGTTAGACATTTTGGAGAAAGTAAGACATTTTTAAAAGCATTCCATGTAAAAGTATGCTGAATTGGAGAAAAACTCCTGAAGATCGTGTCGAATCTTTGCAAGATTGTGGATTTAAATACAAAGTTTGCTATTTCCACAACTTCTCGTTCACAGGCACATGTACCTTTTATATCATCTTGTACTGACAGTAAATAAAAACATGTACATATTTCGGGTGAAATCTCGATTTCAATTTTGGATGGAATGCAACAATTTCTCTGCGCACTGTATGCCTAAGTGACATAAAAAGAAACATCTATGGTGTTGTACACTTCCATAACTTTATATGCTCACTCTTTCACAAATGATTTTTTATAAATACCTATTTTTCATGTTAATTGACAGAGAGTTTTTTACAAATGGTTTTATTACATAAAGTATTTCCTTGTAGGTGGAATAAAGATAGATAAATACAGTAGGTTTATTGACAGTCAAATTTTTTAAGAGCTGGTCACTGAAATCCCGTCTTATTTGCATAATCAGCACAGAAAAAAACGAATCACCTCCCGTTTGAGACTGTGAGAGATGGCTCAGGCGGTTTCGTCTGTGGCCTGCATTTGGGAGGCGTGGGTTCGTTTCCGGTGGCCGACCTACCTGCCTAATAGGTATTTTTCGGGGCTTTCCCGAGTCGCCAGGCGAATATTGCGTAGATTAATTACATCCCCCGAATTTCCTATCTCTGCATTTCATCTCTATTATCATTTCACATTATCTCTCATCTAGAGGTCTCTTTCAGGGTAGAAGTGTCGGCGGGAGTCTCGGCGCTGCATGGCAGGATTATGTGCTCCTGATAAACACTTCCTCCGGTAGGACTGTGTCTGCGGTGACCTAGTGGGTCGTTTCAGGTCCAAAGTGGGTGAAAATCCGGTTATACTGGCCTGCCGGGGAGCTTCCAAACGTTTAATTGTAGGGTTCCTGCCCCTGTACTATCGTAGCTCCTTGAGACGGCCGCCCACTGTCTCCTCTCACCTCATCATTCATCTCGGGGTGCCCCACTTGGGAGCAGAGGAGCGTCGTTAGTCCAGAAGGCAGGATCCCTACAATGACCAGTTGGAAACTCCCAGGCAGGAGTAAAACCGGCATCCCACCCAAAATGGTCCTGAAACGGCTCACTAGACCGGTCCGGGGACTGTCCACCGGAGAAGAAAGTGTTTACCAGGTGCAATGCCGAAACTCCCGCCGACACTTCTACCCTGAAAGAGACCACCAGATAAGAGATGATGTGAAATGATAATGGAGAAGAAATGGAGGGATGGTCATTAACCTACCCAGCATTCGCCTGGCGACTAGGGAAAACCCCCATAGAAACCCTTGGGTCAGGTAGCCCGGCCAAGGGAATCGAACCCGGGCCTCTCGAATGTGGGCCACAGACGAAACCGACTGAGCCTCCCCGCTCGGTTAGATACATACCTTACATGCATATTGACCTTTTTCTATTTTTTTTTTTTTCAATTCAGGAAGGCGGTTTAAAGCATTATTGCTAAACTAGTTAGGTAGAATACAGAAATTTCTCAATCTACTGTAGTGGAGATATCCGTCCAGTGATTCTAGAGATCAACGTGTTCTTATAGACAGATATTACTGTTCTCTGTATATACTTCATTATCCCATGTGAGGTATGGTACACAATTTTAAAAACAACAGAGTGGTCCGTCCAGAGTTTCTCGAGATTAATGTGCTCTTATACATATATTACTCTTCTATGTATGTACCTAAGTATTCGCCGAAGAGTAAACTATACCTTCCGGTGATTCTGGACCTTACGCGCTCGTAGAAAGACACTAGAAACCTCACTGACAGGGTAACGAAAGCTAACACACAGATCTGGCAACGAAAGGCCGGTCGACCGACCGCCCGCCCGTCCGCCCGCGTGTTTCTTAGGAACTCCGGCGGCACATAAATTCTCGAGCTACAGGAAGGATATATTACCACATTTTTACACATATATTTTTCGCCTTTCGGTTCGCCGACGGTTGAATTCTGACGTAAAACAAACAGTCTTCACCCGTGATGGATGTGGAGGGCTGAAACTGGGCACTGGCTACAGAACATGAATCAATAATGAGCAAACTTTACAACTATTAAAACAAAAGAATGAAGAGCTAACAGGCTTCCGCAGTACTCATTTCTTGTGTCCCGGAACCAGGAAAACTGTGAGACGACATGCCAGTATAACGATACCACTTTCTTTATTCTTGGTTTATTTAAATACATTTGGTATTGCATCTTCTGGAATTTCAACCCAATATAGCTGACATTATTAACAGACATAGGTGTAACTTAATATATAACACTGTTTTAGGTAACTATATACATAACTATCCATAAAATAACGTCCAACAACTGAAAGTAAATACATGGATCCACGAGGTACCATATGATGAAAATCAAAAAACGTTCTAACTTTTAAACAATATATATTATCCTGGTATATGACGTTCAAAGAAGGATCGAGTGGGATAACTCAGGAGGTTACGTCTGTGACCCGCATTCGAGAGACCCGATTTCCGTTGCTCGCCTACTTGACCCATAGGCTTTTCCGAGGGTTTTCCCGGGTCGCCAGGCGAATGCTGGGTAAGTTAATTACATACCCCGAACTTCCTGTTCCTCCATTATCATTTCACATCATCTTTCATCCGGTGGGTAGTGTCGCCGGGTGTCTCGGCGCTGCATGGCGGGATGATATGCTCCTGGTTAACGCTTCATCCTCCGATAGGACGGTCTCCTGTCTCCGGACCGGTCTGGTGGGGCCGTTTCAGGACCATGGTGGGCGGGATGTCGGTTGTACTGGCCTGACGGGGAGTCTCTAACTGGACAATTGTAAGGACCTTGCCCTCTGCACTGTCATAACCTTTTTGTGACGGCCGCTCTCTGTCTCCTCTCGCCTTATCCTTCCTCCCGGAGCTGCCCCACTTGGGGCATCGGTACAGTAGACTAAGACTGTAACTCCTTGCCGAGCCCCCTCCGAAGCATAATCCAATCCAATGCCACGGAGGGGAACACCTCATACTGCCACTTACAAGAGTAAGTCACCTCCGGGACGTAGGAAACCGGCCGTATGCTACAGGCCACAAGCAACAGAAGTTCCTAGTAGTTGCCGCCCAACTGCTAGAGCTGTCTAGAGAGAACAGAGAACGATCTGCAGACCAAGCAGCCCACTAATGGCCACGGGGAATACTCAAGCATATGCATTATCTGCCCAGCACCACAAAACCCAGAACATAATCGCGGTTTATGAGAAAAACCCAGCATTCCCTACCGACCAAGAAGAAGACGAAAATGCTAAGGATAGCGTGGGCGACGATAATCGAACGCGGAACATCCAAAATGTGAGGTACGCTCTTACTTGTAATAACTAGAGGAAGTGTTGTATTGCGTCCAAAAATTAGATACCGAGATTTTAACAGACTTGCCCCGTGTGAGAAGAGCATGACGAGAAACGAAATTTATGTTAAATACCAAATATGTTATTAAATGTTAGCATCTTTCAGGGATGTGATGTGATCTCTTGGATGTGTCCCAAGGAGCCACGACAGTATAGAGGGCAGAGTTCCTAGATTTTACTTAGAAACCTCCCACGGCAGGCCAGCACAACCTGTATACCACCCACCGTGGCGCGAAAAAGGCCCATCAGACCGGGCCCGGAGACTGTCCTACCGATGTAGGAAGTGTTTATATCAACCTGCCATGCAGCGCCGAAACCCTCCCCCCCCCCTCGGACACTTCTACTCTGAAAGAGACCACTAGATGACAGATGATGTGAAATGATAATGGAGGGACAGGAAATTCGGGGGATGTAAGTAACCTACTCAGCATTCGCCTGGCGAACCTGGAAATCCCCGAAAAAAGTCATGGGTTAGGTAGGCCGGCCGCGGGAATCGAAGCTGGATCTGCCGAAAGCGGACCACGGACGAACGCGCCTTGTATTCTCGCTCGGTTCACCCCAAAATAAGCTATATATGCAAAACATTTTACTTTCTCAAAAATTGCTGTTAAGTTGTTAAACACAGAATGTGTTTATAATATTTTCATGACAAATAAAGTGGGTATCAAAGAAAAAATTATTTTGTCATTAACTGTTTCGGAAATATTCGTTGTTATTCGTTTGAGTTCTCCAATGCAATTTTCTCAAGTGTAAAATAGTCGTTCTTGACTTCCTCCTATCGCTTTCCTCTCTTGACTATAAAAAGATAATGAATGTCAAAGCCATCCCATAGCAAACAGCTCTTATAATACTTTACTATCGCCCAAGCTCTCTTATACCCATTGTATCTATAAGTAAATATGCAACAAAATCACCTCTACAAAGGTTTACCTTGAAGAATAGGCATTTGTAAAAGTAGTTAGTACAAGAGAAAGTTATGTAAGTAAAAAAGATCAGATTTGATCTAATTTTTTCAAAGGTTTTTTTTTTACATTCTGTTGTACCATAATCTATGTGTGTTTTAAATTCAATGTTCAAAGAGATTTTTTTAAATTTAAATTGTACTGAGTAGTCAGGTGTTTTATAAAATGCAGATATTAAAATTTTTAAAAGAAAAGCAAATTACTATAATATTTAAATACCAATGTATGAAACTGGCATATACAATATTTTTCCCTCTTACGATGGATTCAGAAACATCTAAATCTAGATATAAATGTTTTAACAATTTATCCTCAATGGTAAAATTAATTTTATATTTTGCTCGATTTGAAAGTATAGCAAAATCTATGCAACAGTTTTTTAAACCTCCGTCTGTCTGAGTTTCTTTTGAAATTTTCAACAAGCTTCTGGAAAGGGCATTAAAAGCAAACAAGGTCATTGGCCTTTTTAATGGTCACGTGTTCAAGCATCAAACAGCCCTATGAGCAAAAGCTATATAAGTTAAAGATCTCAAAAGCTTATTTCTTAAGTTGTTGGAAATTCTGGCCATATTTTAACTACAGGTACTCTGAACAATCTATGATTAATTTTGTATTAATCTAAAGCTTTGGAGGTAAGAGAAAGTGCGTAACACTTCTAATTTTGAAGGGGTAGAGCCAGACTGAAAAATTCAATGCCATAGCAGGGATTTGAACCACGGATCTTCTGGTCCACGTCCAGCCACTCTAACCATTGAGCTACTATGGCCAACGTGCCGATATGACATTAAATTTTCCAACTGACTCGTGTTTTTCCCGGTAAACCACTAGGCATTCTCATAAACACACGAGACAACTACCTTAATGGCGACTTACTATACACGAAAAACACGTGTCAGTTGGACAATTTAATGTCATATCGGCACGTTGGCCATAGTAACTCAATGGTTTAGAGCGGCTGGACGGAGACCAGAAGATCCGTGATTCAAGTCCCGGCTATGGCATTGAATTTTTCAATCTGGCTGTACCCTTTCATAGTGCGTCCTACACACGGCTACTGTGAAAGAACAATTAATTTACATTAATTTACATTAATGTGTTAAATTGTTACAACTGTAATAGAGTATGAATATTTTAAATTTAATTCCCTCCGCTTCAGGAGGGAACCGAATCTATATCCCCAGGCTGAGAAGACAAAAGAAGTATTATATGTACTTATATCAGGTAAACGCCCTCAACATCTCTACATCCACCTTCCAAGAACGAGTAAAAAGGACCATCAATTATTTCTCATGATATGACCATAGAGTACACCTGTTCGTATAATTTCAAACCCTGGACATTGGACATTTAAATACCTAAAGGGGCATAACTGCGGCACAGTATCGTGTTGTGATAGCCTATGGAAATATATTAAATAGGTTTTAGGTACATGGATCAATAAAAAAACAGTAATAATTTGTTTTCTAAGCCTTGCTATATAATAGAGGCACCTAACATAGTGAGTGGTTGAGTCATACAAATTATTGGCTGTTCAAAATGCTTACCTAGATTTGAAAAAAGACGTGTTGCTTGTAAAAGCATAAGCACGACAAATACGCTTTGAGTTTTACACATTTGTTTTCAGTAAAATAGTTCATCTAACACGCTTTTAACACTTTATGGCGTTAACAATTTGAGTAATAATACAAAATGGATATATGAAAAATTATTACACATTTCTGAATTTTTGTTAAGTTTTAACAATGTTAAAAGTATAAAAAATGGGGAAAATCGTGTCAAAGATAAAAATAAGTAATAAAACTTAATATAGTATACTCTTGATTATTCGGGGTAATGTGGGAAAGAAGATGCAGGAATAATCGTAAAAAAACTTAATTTGATGCTTTTCATTTACTATATATAGTATATGAAAGTAAATTATATCAAAAGATTATTTTCAAGTATGCCTTCTTTATTTAAATGTTCATTCAACTTCGTGAAACTGTACTTTAGGCCTATTTACGTCTTAAAATAGGCCGTGATGTTGGTCTGATTCTGAGAGGAATTGACATTTTTCTCACTACATTTCGAAAAATCTGCATTCCAATCCCATAATCAGTACTTAGGCAACAATTTCCCTTTCTCAAATTTTTCAATTAATTCTAATCTTTATTTTATTATCAACACATACTTTCTTTTCGTTTTTCCGCCATTTCTTTACATGTCTTTTAACTTGCTTCGTTGAGCTTACCGCTGAATAAGCCCAGAAAAACTGAATTTCTTTATAACTTACACGAACAGGCTAACCGATAGCAATAAAGGAGGTACTCTGTTGTCACGCGGTGGTCTTTAAACAATGGAAATGTCACGCGGCGGTTCGTTTGTTACTGTTCACTAGAGAAAAATAATATATGTACGCACAATAACTTATATACATATAATAATAGTTTTGCCTTAAATTAAAAGTAACACTGAATTTAAAACAAACTTTTATAAAAGATAATTTTGATTCTTTAATTATTTACTACACACATTTTCTGAGTTGGACTCCCCCCACATCCGAATGCGTGTTTGGTCGGACAGACAAATGGACGCAGAGATAGACGAAGAAATAGCAAAGAGGGTGAAAGACAAACTCACGGGTGGACGGATGCATAGAAGAGAGGAAGCCAGCCGCTTATAAAGCAAAACGAAAGCGCCAGAGTTTTAGCGTCCTATTTTACATGTTATAATATTGTTGCAAATCACAACTTTAGACGAAAATCACATTTACACAATTCAGCAGAAGCGCCGGTCATTACTTCAACACTTGGGCAACAAGATTAAAAAGATGGGACACATTATTTCCGTTATTTTCACGGACCGAATTGCAACATACCATAAAAATGCAGTCTTGTGCACACGCCAGACGTGATCTTCTTTTGTTTTAAACTTATTTTCACCGCCTGCTTACTCCAAACTGCTTGCCAAGGCAATATTGCATTGTTAACGATCGACTTTTGTTTGTGCTCAATAATACATGACCGGGAAAGTAGTTCGCAGACGAACACATTAAACTTAAGTCTCTTCGCAAGCGTTTAACTTTATTTAATAAGGTTTTTAAGGAAGCCCAAGCAGAATTTAACACTCCTCATTAAAAGTTAATTCTAGTAGTGAGAATTCGGTTGCCAACTATATTGATTTATGTTGAATTTGTATCGAAATGAGGTTTTGCTTAACATAATAATAATAATAATAATAATAATAATAATAATAATAATAATAATAATAATAATAATAATAATAATAATAATAATAATAATAATAATAATAATAATAATAATAATAATAATAATAATAATAATAATAATAATAATAATAATAATAATAATAATAATAATAATAATAATAATAATAATAATAATAATAATAATAATAATAATAATAATAATAATAATAATAACAATTATTATTATTATTATTATTATTATTATTATTAATATATATAATATATATAATAATAATAATAACAATTATTATTATTATTATTATTATTATTATTATTATTATTATTATTATTATTATTATTATTATTATTATTATTATTATTATTATTATTATTATTATTATTATTATTATTATTATTATTATTATTATTATTATTATTATTATTATTATTATTATTATTATTATTATTATTATTATTATTATTATTATTATTATTATTATTATTATTATTATTATTATTATTATTATTATTATTATTATTATTATTATTATTATTATTATTATTATTATTATTATTATTATTATTATTATTATTATTATTATTATTATTATTATTATTATTATTATTATTATTATTATTATTATTATTATTATTATTATTATTATTATTATTATTATTATTATTATTATTATCCTTTAGATTTAATCCCTTGCTTACACATCTGCCCATTTGAATGTTTCTGTAAAAGTTCCAGCTTACTCGCGACTGTCCATTCTCATCCCCTTGTTTATACAAATTAACCTTGCGTTGTAGGAACATCTAAATTTACACTTTTTACCCGATCTTGGTAAGTTATTGGTAAGAGGCTGATGCCTCAGGCATGTAAAAGAGGTTTAGGGGGAGAACCTCTTAGTCTAGGGATGAAACCACAGGATGCTACAGGTCACAGAGACGCGCGGAAGTCCGTAACTATTACAGGCTGGAAGTCCTGTCTTACAACAAGCAACCGAGCAGTTTTATAATACACACCCTTTATTTTGACCAAGTATCCGCGCCATTTCCCCAGCACTAACTTCCAAATATTACCGCGGAACGATCTGGTCCGATTACCATTTGCAGTTTAGCTACAATTTCAAAAATTATTTCCCCGTTGTCACCCCTGTGTGCAAATTGACAATGTTTGAGTGATCCGGACAAAATGTTTTTCTTAAACTTTAGAAAACAGCCAAAATGATGATACCCTATATTTTTATATTCAACTACTTACATTCTGACCGATTTGTATAAAATTTAGGGGCTCCAAACGTTCTGGTTTTTTTTTTTTTTTTTTTTTTTTTTTTTTACAAATACTCACCATTTAATACATTTTGATGAAGCGTTTCTCATGATAGCACATTATAAATGTCGCTAGCTGCATAGCAACTTTATAAATATCTGATGTGTTACATTCATATATCTTTCTCTTTTCATTCTTAAACAAGGTATAATTACATTTTAGAAACGCCTTTTTTTAATTTACGTCCTCCAACGTAATGGACGGTGAATGAAATAAATTAAATAATGCTCAAATGAGCCCAGGATCCATAGTGCTTAAAGTTACCTGAAATTCGTCTTTCAGTATAAGGGAAAACCCTTAAAAAACCTTATCCAGATAACTCACCCTGACCAATATTCCAACTTGGGACCTCTTAAACCTACGGCAGACACGCTACATCTACGCTACCGAGGCGGGCAAAACGGTTTTACTGCATTTTTATAGATACTATGGGAATATTGGAATACAGTAGGCCTGAGAGATAGTCAAATCTTTTAAAAATAGGTTGCTATGGGATGGCTTTGAAATTTAGTTCTCTATGCATGACCAAATGTTAAAAGAAACTGAAAGTGAAAGCCAATTCTTGGAAATCGTTCACTCCACACAAAAAAAAATATTTTATATAAACGAAAAACTCAATGTATACATTGTAATTGTTATAAAAATGTCTTAAAGATACGACGTTTGAGCTAATTTTGAAGAAACAAATTTTAAAAAATATTACATGTAAAGGCTATTTTTGGAAGGCCGGTTTTCCTCAAAATCTACAGGCTGCGCCGTGGCTCAGTGATTAGACCGCTTGGCTCTCACTAAGGCGGCCTGGGTTCGATCCCAGGCGAACGCAAAGTGAGATTTGTGGTGGACAACACGGTGCTGGGCCGGGTTTTATTCGGGACCTCCGGTTTCCCCCACCATCTCATTCCACTGGTGCTCCATCTTAATCTCATGTATCATCAGTGTCACCGCCTGCGGTGCCGTATGTAGTAAAGCCGGGCGTTAAACGCTACACACATTTCTCAAAATCTACGTACCATCTCTATGGAAGATTCCGAACTTAAATACCATTTTTTACATTTAAACGATTTTGTGAATCACGTTTTTGACACACAAACACCCGCATACAGGGATATTTTTCTAGAAATGCTTTTTATCTTCATGGACCTTAAAACATGTATTTTCGTTGAAATCTCGGTATACGTTTTTGGAAGATATACAATATTTTATCTGCTTGGTCTACTGCGGTTCCGTCCTAAGGTTGTATGTTGAAACAAACCAAACCACGTGCACCATGATTGGCTGATTCAGCTCTATAACTCTCAAGTAAGGAAAACAAACAAATTTCACAGGTTGTTTATAATTATGAGAAAAAAATGTCTGTAGTACCACTCTATTACGAAAGCAACAGTTACCTTCTCTGTGATGAAAAAGTATGTATCTCTCTAACATTTATCAGAACAGTGAAAGCGCTATAAGATAAAGCTACATAAAGGGCAAAAGTTGCCCACGTGGTTGCTGCAATACCGGGGCTGTTCCCTCCAATCACAGCTGACGGAGTTTACGTTGCCATATGCCAGCTATAAGTAGTTTTTTGTTTCCAGAGGGGAGTTCTGGCGTGCAGAGAATTTCCTCCTGTAAATCCTCATCCTCCGAATTGGAGGTCTCCGAGTCCCGGGCCCCCAATTATACGGACTGCCACTGCAGAGTTTCAAATCGTAGCTGTTAGGTACTCTTCGCTCTACTGTATCTTCTCACGAGGTACATAAGCACAAAAGATCTTCCGTAGATCCCCCTCCAAACCTCGCCACAGAGACATAGTTTGTCAGTTTTTATATAAATAATGGCACTTAAGGCGTGAGTGACTTCATGAAAGTTGCATACAACAGTTTTTCTACGGCATTTTGATATACAATAAATATTTAATATTTAGATGCATACGAAGGAAAGCAAAAGTGTGATAAATCAATTTCTCGATATGTATTTTAGATGGGCTTTGATAACGCGTGAATATCGATTCAAGATGGCATGTAATGATTTTACAAAACTGAAACAGAAATGTTTATTAGTAAATTTGAAGTGAAATTTAGTTCCTAACCTCTTTACTCTAGAGCAGGCGAGGGATTTAAACAAGGTTTTACTTATTGAAAAATCAAAGAAAATGTGTGAAAAGTTGTTGCATGTTCATGCTCTGGCGAGCAAGAAAACATTAGCTCATATTTAATAAATATGATCATAATTTACTTTGAAGAAATGTCAGAAAGAATAAAATTCCCAACCTTGTGGACAAATTACTCGATATTGAAAACTACCCTAAACATAAAACATTAAATTTTATTGTAAAGAATATAAATAGTGAAGTAAAGTTAATATAAATGTATATTATTCAATAAACTGTTTCTTAGTGTCTCTCAATAGGACGGAAGCATCAGATTATAACATATTTTCTTCCTTCTAGTATTTAAAATGTTTTTGTTGAAATTGTGTATTTTTATGTAGCAACTCTAACCCTAATATACCACTTTCATGATGTTTATAAACTCAGTGTTTAAACGTATGAAATAGTTTAAATTAATATGCATCAGATTATAACATATTTTCTTCCTTCTAGTATTTAAAATATTTTTGTTAAAATTGTGTATTTTTATGTATCAACTATAACCCTAATATACCACTGTGTAAAATAGGGTTCAATAAATCTGGATAAATAAAAAAAATAGGACGGAAGTAGACTTAATTTTGATACAGCTTGGTAACAGTAAATGAATACATTTAAGTACACATAAGAGTTGAAAAATAAAATTACATATTTCTTCATCTTCATGTTTCAGTGTGAAAAATATGGCAGCAAACTCATCAGTCATGGCTTTCTCCGGAAAATTTCTCATCCTGCTTCTGCTCTTTGGTAAGTTATATTTGATATCCTTCATGCACTGGTCAATGTGGCATTTCGTTGCGAATTTGTTTCAAAGCAATAGTATGGCATTTTTTTTTTTAATTTACGTCCGCCCCAACGTTAAGTTATATTGGACGGTGAATGAATTGGATGAAATGATGCTCAAATGAGTCCGGGGTCCATGGAGCTTAGAGTTACCTGACATTCGTCTTTCAGGATAAGGGAAAACCCCGGAAAAAACCTTATCCAGGTAACTCACCCTGACCCAGATTCGAACTCGGGAGCTCTTGAATGTGAATAGTATGGCATATATACTATATTTTGTACTGTGGAATACTCTGTTTAGTTATTATTTAAACAAAATATATCTGAAACCTACAATAATAATACAATAAAGCTGGCCAATGAACAGAATAACAAGTTCCACTGTAGGTTTTTTTTTTTTTTTTTTTTTTTTTTTTTTTTTTTTTTTTGTAATTTATGTCCTCCAACTTTAAGTCATATCGGACGATGAATGGAATTGGTGAAATGATGCTCGAATGAGTCCAGGGTCCATAGAGCTTAGAGTTAGCCGACATTTGTCTTTCAGGATAAGGGAAAAACCCGGAAGAAACCTTATCCAAGTAACTCACCCTGACCGATATTCAAACTCGGGACCTCTTGAACGTGAGGCAGACATGCTACCACCACGCTACCGATTTTTTTTTTTTTTTTTTTTTTTTTTTTTGTAATGTTAGGTCCTCCAACGTTAAGTCTTATAGGACGATGAATGGAATGGGTGAAGTGATGCTCAAATGAGCCCAGGGTCCCTAGAGCTTAGTTACCCGACATTCGTCTTTCAGAAGAGGGGAAAACCCTGGAAAAAACCTTATCCAGGTAACTCACCCTCTTGAACGTGAGGCACAGTCGCTACCACCACGCTACCGAGGCGGGCACTGTAGGTATGGAAATATGTTTAGTAAAAATATTTCTACAAACATTTATTTTGATTATCAGCACGAAGTATATGGAATATTAACCGTTTTTAAATTAATTTATATAGGAGTGACGCCAGAGAAAATAACGTGAGTGCACTTCACAGATAGAGTTTTGTGAGTAAGGAAGCTTCACGCCACCCTATAGCCAGCGTCTTGGAGGGATTTTCCTTTTTCCGTTAGGGAAGCGTCGCACGTAAACAGTCGACACTCCCCTCTTGGCTACATAACCAAAAACGCTTTTAAGTGGCCGTCAGCATCATGTTAATTTGTTTATTTAGCTTTTTCTGCCTCCGCCGCAGTATGCGATGAAATTACTGCAGACACATCTGACTTAATCAATATCGCAACAACTTCTGCACATTCTCTGCAAGTCTTTAAACTTATACAAAAAATATATAACAAATTTTGTGCTACATTCGAAATCCTTTTCTACCACAAGAACAGAAGGTATTGCATTCCACTCAAAAATTCGATATCGAGATAACATTGCAAATACACGCTTTAAGCTCCCTTGAATTAAAAACAAAAAATAGTTTTTTAAGAATGTGTGAGCTTGTGAACAGCATAGTTAAAAAACAAAAAGTCGACTAAATACCAAACTTGGCATTTAAGTTCACCTCTTCCAAGGATGTCACAAGCAAATCCCCACAGAAGACAAATTCGTCGTCTTCCGTGGTCTAGAGATAACATGCTTAGCCTCCAGTTCACAAGTTCGCGAGTTCACACCCGGTGAAGCGCGATATATTTTTTCGGGCTTAAAAATCCTTAGCAAGGCTTCTTTCTGAAAAGAATTAAAGCTGGTGGTATTCAGTTGCAGTATTTTATTAAATATGCATATACCAAATAATATTTGCATAGGTAGAGTCAGACTGAAAAGTTCAATGCCATAGCCGGGATTTGAACCAGCATCTCGCGATCTTTGTCCGGTTGCTCTATATCACTGAGCTACCATAGTCAGCGTGTCGGCATGACATTAAATTCTCCAACTGACTGGTATATTTCCCGGTAAACCACTCGGGGTTCTCTAATACACTGAGGTAAACACCTTCTGTGGCGACTTACTATGCTGTAAGTACTTAAAACCCATGCTTTATAGTTAGATTAGATTGATTTGTGTTCAGTAGGTTCACTTGTAGCCAGAAAAGGCTGTGAACATTGAACATGTCCAGAGGTATAAAGTTTAATAGCATATATATGTACAAAAGTTAACATAAGATACATATTATAGTATACAGGCAATATGAACAACATTATGGAAAACAAAGCAGGGATATTTATATATGATACAAAATCAAACACTTTTTAATTCAGCTTTCACTTGGCTTATGCCAGTACGTGTCAACCTTTTTGCAATGGATACCATTCATTGTTATTTCTTAAATACATATACATTAAAAATAAACTTTCAACATGCATAAAAGATTTATTGGTAATGATTTGTTATTGGAACAGTTAAGATACTACTTACAGAGCTACAGAAGCATTATCAGGATAATTTGTCATTCAGATAATCTTGTACAGAATAAAAAGATTTTGAGCAAAGGTACTCTCTAACAGCATTTTTAAAAGCACCGAAATTATCAATTTTTTCTTTAAGAACATTAGGAAGTGCCCCAAATATTTTGATAGTTTCATAATGCACACCTTTCTGGAAGCAAGAAATTTTAGCACTGGGATAATGGATATTATACTTTTGTCTAGTGTTTATTCTGTGAATTAAATTATTTGTTGCAAATAAGGCACGATTGCACACAAAGAATTTTAAGATCGAGAATATATACATGCAAGGAAGCGTTAATATCTTCAATCTTCTAAAAATATCTTTACAGGAGCATTTGTTGTGGGTGTTAGTAATGATTCTTATAACCCTCTTTTGCATAAGAAATATTTTTTTACTTTCTACTGAGTTACCCCAAAATAATATTCCGTATTCCATAATAGAGTTAAAGTATGCATAATATACTAATTTAAGTGTGTCAATAGAACTTACATTAACCAGCTTTCGGATAGCATAACAGGCAGAGCTGAGTTTAGGTAAGATATAATTTATATGAGCTTTCCAATCTAAACATCTGTCCATTTGAAGGCCCAGAAATGTTATGCTCTCAATTTCTTCTAATAACATATCATTAATGCCGATTTCTATTTGAGTATGTGACGTACGACAGGTTATAAATTTGACCACTTTTGTTTTGTCTAGATTCACAGATAATTTGTTCGCTTTAAACCAGCATGACATACAGTTCAAAACATAATTCATTTTAATTATACACTAGTTTAAATTTGTACTGGTCACCAGGACACTAGTGTCATCGGCGAAGAGATCTGAACTTGCAACGTCCTTTATATAAAGTGAGAGGTCATTTATATAGATCAGAAATAATAAAGGCCCTAACACGGAACCTTGGGGTACTCCATGAGTTACTACTTTCCAGTTCGAAGTTTGTTAACCAGTATTAGGTTAATTGATGCAAATAATTCGTTTTTCCACAATAGCCTGTGTAGGCTAATGTTTACATAGGTAGTCAGACTGACAAATTCACATCCATCAATTAGAAGATAGGACTAGTTGTATAGATACCCTTGTTTCCACCTCCTGCATATAACAATTTTTGTCTTACACAACTGAAATAGTTTATAGCCAAGTATATCATAAGCACAGAAAAAATGTCCATTTACATTTTACTATCCGATAAAAGCTTTTGTCTTCGCAGCCCTTACCGGCCGGTACTCGAAGCGAGGTACCTCAGGAGGAGAGAGCACGCTCGCCCTAAGGTATCATTTGTTTTCTGTGACAGATCAGCCTTCCTTAATGGCCCCTTGCGTCTTGGCCGGCCAGAGATTAATCTTCTCTCGATACGAGAAGCCGTTCGATTATCAAATCGAACCCTCTCACAATCGATTTATTGTAAACGGGCAAAACATGCAAAGGGCAACGCTTCATACTTGCGTCAGTGGACACAGAAAAGTGTAGTAGCCTACTTTCCTGTGAAGGTAAACACAAAGGCATCCCAACATACTTGTATACATAAACTAAAACTATTGTGTTTATTATTTCTCTAACATATCGATAATGATATAGGTTTGCTTTCTTAATGTAGAGAGTAGCACAAATATTACGGAATATTATTTTGGGGCAACTCAGTAGAAAGTACAGAAATATTTCTTATGCAAAAGAAGCTTATAAGAATCATTACTAACACCCACACCAGATGCTCCTGTAAATATCTTTTTTAGAAGATTGAAGATATTAACGCTTCCTTGCATGTATATATTCTCCATCCTAAAATTCTTTGTATGCAATCGTGCCTTATTTGCAACAATTAATGTAATTCACAGAATAAACACTAGACAAAAGTATAATATCCATTATCCCAGTGCTAAAATTTCTTGCTTCCAGAAAGGTGTGCATTATGAAACTATCAAAATATTTGGCGCACTTCCTAATGTTCTTAAAGAAAAAATTGATAACTTCGGTGCTTTTAAAAAAGCTGTTAGAGAGTACCTTTGTTCAAAATCTTTTTATTCTGTACAAGATTATCTGAATGACAAATTATCCTGATAATGCTTCTGTAGCTCTGTAAGTAGTATCTAACTGTTCCAATGACAAATCATTACTAATAAATCTTTTATGCATGTTGAAAGTTTAATTTTAATGTATATGTATTTAAGAAATAACAAGAATGGTATGCATTGCAAAAAGGTTGAGACGTACTGGCGAAAGCCAAGTGAAAGATGAATTAAAAAGTGTTTGATTTTGTATCATATATAATTATCCCTGCTTTGTTTTCCATAATGTTGTTCATATTGCCTGTATACTAATGTGTCTTATGTTAATTTTTGTACCTATATATGTTATTAAACTTTATACCTCTGGACATGTTCAATGTTCACAGCCTTTTCTGACTACAAGTGAACCTACTGAACGCAAATCAATCTAATCTAATCTAAAATCAGTCAAGCGATTTTGATGTTTCTTTTACCGTTGAAGGAACTAATTCAGTGAGATAGATAAAGAACTATAAAATTCTTCCTAAATTAGTAAAGTATTATATCGGACTTGCAAAAACCTTGTACTTGTATACGGGCACATTGGAGTTGCACTTATATTTCATTGCAGTAGTAGCAGCAGCAATAATAACAATTAATTACAAAGCGTAATGAACACGATAAATGTTCATATGAAACACTTCAGCAAGCACAATACAGAACTTAGAAACCTGAATATGTTGATTTCGTCCACTCTTTCTTGTATAACTTAGGGGAACGTGAGGTAGGACCGGGTACAGGGGTGAAACCTGGTATGCACTTATTTTTACTGGAGTATGGCACCATCTAGCACCGAGACATGTAACTCCTTGCATTCACGCTTATCTGTCATGTACAGCATGTTCATACCGTTGTCACGTGATTTAAGGATTTATTGCATGATGAAGAAAAACCGAATATTGCTATTCTCATTAAATGGAACATGAAAGAAAATATTGATATTTTGATACATGCCTGACCTATAAAGCATCCCGTTGCCCATGTAAATATGATTTCTGATTTTAAGTATATTACAACAGCAGAGTCATCTTTATGTTCCCCTGTTCTTACCAGCGTTTGTTCTTCTGTCTACTTCATGTTAGCTGACATAAACTTTAGTAGAAATGGATTTATTGAATACTTCTTTATATGTAGGTGCTATGGCAATAAGAGAACATAGTATCTAAGTTCTAAGCAGAAGTCAAATCTTTTAAAATCTAGTTCCTATGTGATAACTTTCAAATCCCGTTTACTTTGCATATCTATAAAAAAAGGAAAATAATACATCAAATGATGACTTTCTATTTCAGAAAAGTATAATTATTGGAAAATTCAAAGCAAAAGCAACGAATATGTCAGAAATAATTAAGTCCACAAAAAATTTGACATAAATTGTGTACTTCAACGAGATCTACAGTTTCTGTATAGTAAAATGTAAAAGTTATTCAGTAAGAAGAGTATTTCAGTGGTTTTCCGAAACAATTCAACATATGCATGTCATTTGTGTGTGTGTGCGTGTGTGTGTGTGTGTGTGTGTGTGAGAGAGAGAGAGAGAGAGAGAGAGAGAGAGAGAGAGAGAGAGAGAGAGAGAGAGAGAGAGAGAGTAATTTACGTCCTCCAACCTTGTCGTATCGAACGATGAATGGAATGGATGAAATAATGCTCAAATGAGCCTAGCGTCCATAGAACTTAGTTACCTGACATTCATCTTTCAGGATAAGGGAAAACCCCGGAAGAAACCTCATCTAGGTAACTCACTCTGACCGAGATTCGAGCGCGGGACCTCTTGAACGTGAGGCAGACACGCTACCTCTACGCTACCGAGACGGGCTTATTTCATTTGTGATATAAATATCTTATACGTATTAGAATGCAATAACCCATTAGAGTCATTTTTAATAAGTCAACATTTTAGAATTAATTACCATTTAAGGAGTAGTCTGAGATGAGAGGTGTTTGTGGAAAATCTTGGCTTCGCATCCTTGAAAGATGCTGAGATTATCTACCAAGTTTGAGTTATGCTGTTCTGGCCCGCGCACGCACGCGCACACACGCACACACAATCTCCGACATCATGGACACCATGGACCACGAGCCTGGAAGCACACCTGAAAGCTGAGAAGAAAAATGAAAGTACCCCAACAATCACCTAAGTGCCAAAAGAAAACCATGAAAACAAACCTCAAGGCAAAGGATCGAACCCAGACTTCCCGAATGCAAGTTGCACACACCACCTTACTACTATACTACGGACAGTAAATGTCTTGGAGTAGCAACAGATGATGCAAATATTCATAACTTAATTGCTAATGACATAGCGAATAAAATAAATCAAAATAAAAAGCTAAATTTTGGAAGTACCTAAGAAGGTTTTAATATAGCAATGTTTTTAAAATGTTAAAAGTTGTTTTTATTTTAGCCAATACCCCGGTATGACAAAATAGGACAGTCGGCCAAATTTTCAATTTAAGAAACCTTCTGTAAAATTCAGAGTAAAACCAAAAGATACAGGACGATATTTATTGACGTAGAACTTCAACACGATAGTGTTTCCAGGGGATTATTATGACAAGAATTGCGAAAAATATATGATAAAAGTGTTAAAAATCTATATATTCAGTAAATAGGAGCAAAGCAAAACTGGAAAATTGCATATCACTGCAACTTACTGTCGTAAGTACTTGAGTCCCAGGCTTCATCATTTAACTCTTATTATTTTAGTCAATTGATGGAAATTAATCATTTCTCCACGCTAGCCGTATATAGGCTAAGGTCTTTGATAGATACGGTGTATCTCGAATGCGAGTGCCCCTAGTGGTCTACCGGGGAAATATACGAGTCAAATGGAGAATTTCATGTCAGGACGGCACGTTGGCCATGGTAGCTCAATGGGGTAGAGCGACTGGACGGAAACCAGGAGATCCGCGGTTCAAATCCCGGCCATGGCATTGAATTTTTCATGTTGATTCTATCTATCAACAACCTTAGCCTATATACGGCTAGTGTGAAGAAATTAATTTCCATCAATTAACTAAGATACCATTATACTATAACAATGCATTGCGACGTAAGCACTGTAATGAATATCATTATTGGTAGGCATGTATGCGTGAACGTATGTTTGAAATTGCTCAGAACTGAAACGTAAACATTTGACATGACGTGATAAAAGAAATACCTTATGTACTTTGAATAAGCCAAGGTGTTTGTTAAATTCGATGAGAGGAAACGATATACTTCTTGCTAGTCCGGCAGAACGTGTCTGGTCACATATCTTTGTTTATGAATGGTTCGTAATCTCTCGTTATTCTAGAGATTTCAGAGCAGTATTATTCAGTTACTCTTCCATGAAAACGTGTATCAGCTGGATCAATGAGACGCGATTCACTCCCCCCCCCCCCATCTTACTACTGCTAGAACAATCCAATTGAGTTAATGTGGGCTCAAATTATGTTGCAAACAGAAATAATATTTTAAACTGATGTTGAACGACTTATTCACGAAGAAATTGACAAGGAACACAACAAGACTGGGAAAACTGCGTGAGACATCAGATAAACTACCAGAAGACGACTTTTGGTAAGAAATAGCACGTGACGGGATTTTGGAACCTATCATCATAAATTTGCAGTACTCAGACGTTGAAGACAATGACAATGACGAATTATCTCTTAACGTAAGTAACATTCACAGCTATACGGATACACCGCTGGTATTTTCCTTGGATTTGAAAAATAAGTAATTCATAAATTATAATTAACTTTAAACTAAATATTTAAAACATTCAGTTATTATTTTAAAAAATTCAGTTTGCGTTCACTTACGTCTAGCGCCACGAACACTCGCAAGTGTGCGAGAGAGAGGGAAATATAAAAGAGTGGGCGTAACGAGGTGGCAACGGTGACGGCTCTAATGCATCGGATTCGCTACAGGCGAGAACTCTTAACATTTGAAACACATAATACTTACTGTATCATTTATACTGTCAATTTTTTCTATTATACATTTAAGTATATGACGAATAAAGGGAAGGAGAGAGAGTCATAAGCTCTTGGAAGAACTAGTAGCAATTCATGAGTTCAAACTACACATCTCCTCAAAATAATTTTTATCTACGTCTAATACTGTGTTTAACGGGTGTATGCCATTTGCGCAAAACTGACCGGGTATACCGTTATGTATCCGCTAAAATGCAGTTTACAGTACCGCACATGTGTAATGTGTAGTGTTTAACGCCCGCTTTTACTACATATGGCACCGCAGTTGATGACACTGATGATACATAAGATGAAGATGGAGCACCGGTAGAATGAGATGGCGGGGGAAACCGGAGATCCCGGAGAAAACCCGCCCCAGCGCCGTGTTGTCCACCACAAATCCCACTTTGCGGTCGCCTGGGATCGAACCCGGGCCACCTTGGTGAGAGCCAAGCGGTCTAACCACTGAGCCACGGCGTGGCCGACAGTACCGCACATATTCAAAAGTAACAGAAAAGATACATTTTGTTACGTAGATCTTAACATGTGAAAAAATTAAATTTTTTATGCAATAATTCCAATACCATTTTAGCAGAAGGCATATTTTATGTGAGCCCAAAATATTTTTATTAGATATATACAATTCACTCATTTACAAATGTCGGATACATTCAACTTATATTTTGTTTATTTTTATCTAAAACTGTTGAAACATATGAAAACGCGGAACGGCATTCGCCAGTTGTGTAATAGTATATTATGCAATAAGACTATAATGGTAGTCATTAAAACGCGAATATTAACAGAGCAAGCGAAGCAAGGTTAATAATTATGATACGAGCGTTTTGATTAGCATTATAGTCTAGTTTCTTACACTGTTTATACTCGATCATGTATCTAAATTATAGGTTTCATTTCTGGTTTGAGTGATATGTTACAATCGTAAAGTGAGACATAGTACGTAGTATGCAGGCGCAGAAATATTGATTACTTCCCTATAAACAGCTGTTAACTTGTGACACAGTTTAACCTAAAAGAAAGTACCTATAGACAAACTGGAACAAATTGAATTTATTGAAATATCGTTTGCAATTAATGCCAATTATAATAAAGTTTGGCATGGTCGAGCATAAAAACAATTTTAACCCTGAATGTATAATTTAAACTTTGAATTAGCAGCTCTAACTGCTGTAGGAAATTTGTTTCCGAACACACATCTTAAATGTTGCAGCATTCATTTGGGACGGGCCTGGCTCCGGAAATTTGTAAACATCGGATTGAAATATGAATAACCGAGCGAGATGGCTCAGGCGGTTTCGTCTGTGGCCCGCATTCGGGAGGTCTCGGTTCAATTCTCGTGGTTGGCTTACCTGACCCATGGGTTTTTCGTGGGTTTTCCCGGGTCGCAAGGCGAATGCTGGATAGGTTAATTACATCCCCGAATTTCCTGTTAGGGAGGGGCTCCGTCCCCTTCAGCTGCCGTGGTGCGGACGCTGCAGACCCTTAGCACTCGTGGTACCTCTGACGTTACGAGAGGAACCTCGAGCCGAACATACCGAGCCCCTCCCGTCGGGGAGTTGTTCGGATTGGGTTGGACTCGAGGGGGCAGTGTGTTCCCGACACCCACGGGGAATTGGGTACCTCTGGCCAGGCTACGGCCGCCCGGAGGAGGTAGAGGGTTGCCTAATAGGTCCCGGGTACTAACAGAGCAAGTAGTAGGTGTGCTAGATCACCAGGCGGCACCACCGAGGTTTTCGGTAGTCTTCCCTGCGGGGTTGATGCGCGTAAGTGGCATATCTACTTCCATCCCGTCTTGACGTTGTGCTCAGCGGGGGAGGGGGCTTTTTAAGAAATCAGGTATTTCCCTATGGAAAGAGCCCCGGGTAGGAGGCCCGGGTCCTTGGTCCTACGGGTCCAGGACTAATGGGAGTAGAACGTCTGCACATAACTGTCCCTCCATTTCACCTCCAATATCATTTCACATCATCTCTCTTGGTGGTCTATTTCAGTGTAGGAGTGTCGACGGGAGTCTCGGCGCTGCATGGTAGGATGATATGCTCCTGGTAAACATTTCCTCCTCCGGTAGGACGGTCTCCGGTACCCAGGCCGACCTGGTGGGCAGTTTCAGGATCACGGTGGGTGGGATGCTGGTTGCACTGGCCTGACGGGGAGTTTCCGTATCGGTCAATGGTAGGGATTCTGCCCTCTGCATTGTCGTGACTCCTCTATCTTCTGTCGCCTCACCCTCCCGGAGATACTCCATTCGGGCATAGATACAATAGATTAAGTCTTGTAGCAGTGCCGATTCTATCCTATGACTCACTATGGATTTTCCACTACTTTAATATCAAATGTGAATTTAGTAATAAACTTAGACCACGCCGTCTTGCCAAAATTCGTAAGTGATATTTGGAATTTTTAATTGATCGGGAAGTTTAAAACTGTAGATGTTTCATCATTTTTACTATTCTTCATGAACCAATAAGGACGAAGCGAACTTCTCAAGACGATTCCCAGAAAATTCAAGTTATGCAATTGGATTAGCATGGAAATCGTTAGCCCCATTTTTGAGAAATAATAGAAACAACAACTTTTCCATGTGTAGGATAATTTGAAAGAAGGGGGATTTTCTTGAAAGTTGTGCACATCCTTGCTGAACTTAATGTAAACTTGCGCATTTTTCGTTTTTGAGTTATACTGCTCACAGACACACACACGCCAATGTGTGTTGTTTTTTTGTGGCAAAAATCATTAACTTGGAATTTGGGATTTCAAAACGTGTATTTTGTGGAACTATCACATGGAAGTTTTTGGGCTGAAATCAATGCTTCCTGTACCTACTACATATTTTAAGTACGTAAAAATTTGCATGGAAGGAAATGCAAAGGAAGTGAAATAAATGTTTGGTTTATTTGAGAGATGTTTTTGTTACAAGTAAAGTGTCGTTTTCTACAACTTGTAAAGGCATTTCCAATTCGCCGTGTAAACGGCTGAGTTCAAGAGAAGCGACAGACGAAAGAAGAATAGCGGGAGTGCAAAAGGCGTTAAATTGAGAGATGGCTGGATGCGAAAGAGGAAATGGCCAAAACATAGCCTTGTCTGCCGAGATAACGCAATAAAAACCTACAAATGTGTCACTGACCATACCCAACGAGCTCACTGCTACGTCATCAAACGTGAGAGAATTACGCTTCATATTTATGGGCCAATTATTTTCCAATTTTCAGCTCGTTCCAAGAGTCACTCTGTTTTTCTTCTACTTCCTAACGGTCTGCAACAGTTTCATTCTTCATAAAACCTTTTAACTTTACGAACATCAATCTGTTAGAGTGATTCAACAACCAAAGCGACCAACTAGTACATCTACAAAACATTTGAATGTGTCGCATTCACATGACTTTCGGGACTCACTCTTCTACAAAGGTTTATCCTTCCTTCTGCTTCTTGTTAATGAACGTCTAAGAACAATACAGTAAAATAAAGCGATAGTCGACTTTTTTTCAAAGCCAATCGCTATGTGACGGTTTTCAAAATCTGTTCTCCTTGTACAGACATGAAAAAGGAAGATAATAATCTGCCCGCCACGTTCAAAAGTCCCGAGTTCGAATCTCAATCAGCGTGAGTTATAAGTATAAGTTTTTCCCGCCATTTTCCCTCATCCTGAAAGATAAATGTCTGGTAACTCTAAGCTCTACGGTCATTGACTCATTTAAGCATCATTTCAGCCATTTCATTCATCTTCAGATATGATTTAACATTTTAACGTAACCCATGGCACAAAGCCCCTAATGGGTCAAGGCCTGCCAACACAACTGCCGGCATCACGCCCACATACGCAAGGCAGATGTGGTCAGTATCTCAGCACCCCTAGCTACCAATCGCAGCTCCTCAATTTCCTCAGGATGCTGAGTGGACACCGGTCCTATACACGGGACGTATAATCCGCACTCCCCATGGGGTGGGATCGAACCCGGGTGCATTCCGGGTGCATAGAACCAAAGCATAAGCGCTCTAGCCCACTTCGCCACGGCGCAGGACATGATTTAACATCGGAGGACATAAACTGAAAAAAGAAACATAGATTTGCAGTGTTAAATATTTGAGATTATAACCAATAACTAAGAATATCTCAGAAGTGCTTAATGCCATTAATGTTTTTTATTTTCTTAACTATGTATACTAAGTAGGGTAAGTATTGCATTCCACCCAAAAATTCCATATCGAAATTTCACCACAAATACATTTTAAAAAATTTACAAAAGGTCCACGTGGGTTTGTGTGTATGAACAACATAATTCTAAAGAAAGAAGTCCGTTAAATTCCAAATTTGGTAGTTAAATTCAGCAACTTCCAAGGATGAAGCATGAAGATTTTAAAGAAAATCCCCCATATTAGCCTTTAAAATGGAATATTTTTTCATATATTTTCATTTACCCAAAAGTGGCTCTGACGATTTGGACTAAAAGCGCTTATGTTTAAGATATTTTCAGCACAAATTAAATGCATATCTTAAATTCTTTTAGAATGTTCTCCGAAGTCCCCCACATTCTGGATAATTATTTTTATAATTGATAAACCGCAACATATAGACAAAATCTTTCTGCACAAAGAGGTAGATCTCGTTAAAGTACGCAATTAACGTCAAATAATTTTTGTGTAGCGTGAATTATTTCGGCGATATGAAATATTATTTATGTGAATTTTCCAATACATAAACTTTTTTTCAGTTGGGAACCGATTTCTCGGTTTTTTTATGCTGTTCAAAAACTCACAAAGAGAGAAAGAGAAACGTTTTTTCTAAAAATACTATTTTTAACTTTAGGGTGCCCTGTATTGTCCACAGGGTGTAGCTTTCCTGGTTGGCACCGCCATACGCCACAAAACCTGGATACTCACCTAAATATGACAAGGAAATAGAATGAAAGAAAGTGATAGAAAGAAAGTCGTGGTGGATAAGGAACTACCAAAAATCCAAAGTGAGAGTAGGCAGTCAATAAAAACCGAACTCGGCACCTTTCAAAGATAAGCCTCACACGTTACCGCAGAGCTATGTCGCTTGGTCTCCTATAATCCAGTGATTTGGCTTCTTTCTGACTTTAGTGTTTGGAAACTCTTATAACCGCCAGTAACGGATGAGAACCCCGCGAAACGTCTAATTTCCTTAACATTCCTCGACAAGCTTCCAACTTCTGGAAACCCTACAGAGTGTATAAGTGACATTTGGTCGTCATTGGTCGTGTAACGTGTTATATAACTAGAGTAATGAAATTTTAAATCTCTTTATCTTCTCTTTTTCCCATATTAATTAGTAATTCAAAGGTGTACAGTGTTCATAAAGTACTTAGATACTCACCATGTACATCCAAATAAAGGGGAGCTGGTGAATAAGCAAACTGCACTCTCACTCCAAGGCCACCAAGATAACCTTCTTGGAAAATAGGTATATTCGATGGCCACGTGAACAAAAAAATATCTCTGATGTTAGTTTGGAAATATCGGTTCTTTGAAGTTAACAATGAAATTAACATTTAATGTTAACAATGTTCTCTCTTTTAAAAAGTGCTTAGCATTATCCTGCAAACGAACTTGATTACACAAAGGAAGTAAAGCAAAACTTTCCTGCGTGACAGTTCTTCAACTATTTCGTCATTGTTATCGCATGCACAAAGAGTCTCTACACCTGGAAGTGGAATTGCATAAACAAGAGATTTCAAATGCCCCTCAAATAAATATCCAGTGGGTTTAAGTCAGGTGCACCTGGAGGCCACGGAATTGGTCCACTTCATCCTATCCATCTAGCAGGAACCTGCTATTCAGAAATGGACGGACAGAAAGCCTGAAATGAGGGGGAACTCCATCATGCATGAACTGAGTACTAATGCCTAACAAGCGGACTCCGTACTGTACTCTAGCACAATGACAACAATGGTGATATGTGTAGTCTCCATCCAATTTAACCAGATGCAATGCCGAATGTTTTTCTACTGTACTATTATACCACTGTTCTGTTGTTGGGTTATGACCACAGGACAGCTACGTATTACACATCTCACCGTGTAAGGTAGAAAAGGAGCTCGATCTACCGTAGAAATAAACAATTTCCGAATCTATGTTCATAAAATTTTTTTTTTCTATGTGCAAGAAATATTTTCCTAAAGTTTTGACATACCTTGTTGTTATATCCTGTATATGTAATTAAATTATGCGACTATTGCCTTCTTTTATATGCATATCCTGTGGCGTAACAATAACTATTTTATACTCCATGGCATATTTAAGACCTTTTTTTGTAAGCATCCTCTTTTTTAACTCCTATATGTTCGTATTCAAGTACACGGGTACTGTAAATCATTATTAATCTTTTAATAATTTGTAAAATAAAATTAGATGATGTCCTATAGCCCGTGTCCGTCGGAAAAGCCTGGAAATTTCAATGACGAAAGAATTATCAAGGCCCACCTCGGTAGCGTGGTAGTAGAGTATCTGCCTCATGTTCAAGAGGTCCCGAGTTCGAATCTCGGTCAGGGTGAGTTACCTGGATAAGGTTTTTCCGGGGTTTTCCCTTATCCTGAAAGACGAATGTCGGGTAACTCTAAGCTCTATGGGCCCTGGGCTCATTTGAGCATCATTTCATTCACCGTCCGATATGACTTAACGTTGGAGGACGTAAATTACAACAAAAAATTATCAAAGTCGGTTGATTGGTTTATTTATTTAATTTATTTATTTGTTGTAATTTACGTCCTCCAACGGCAAGTCATATCGGACGGTGAATGAAATGATGCTCAAATGAGCCCAGGGTCCATAGAGCTTAGAGTTACCCGGCATTCGTCTTTTAGGATAAGGGAAAATCCCGGAAAAACCTTATCCAGCTAACTCACCCTGACCGAGATTCGAACTCGGGACCTCTTGGACGTGAGGCAGACATGCTACCATCTACGCTACTGAGGCGGGCGGTTGATTGGTTTAAATGTGTAGTGTTTAACGCCCGCTTTTACTACATACGGCACCGCAGCCGGTGACACTGATGATACATGAGATGAAGATGGAGCACCGGTGCAATGAGATGGCGGGGGAAACCGGAGGTCCCGGAGAAAACCCGCCCCAGCGCCGTGTTGTCCACCACAAATCTCACTTTGCGGTCGCCTGGGATCGAACCCGGGCCGCCTTGGTGAGTGCCAAGCTGTCTAACCACTGAGCCACGGCGCGGCCACTTGATTGGTTTAGGATACATAACATTGATGTACACAATCTAGTCACATTTATTCATCAGTGGCATCCAAACTTAAACCCGGCGGCGCTGATAAGATCCTCACAATTGACAGTGTTGTTAAAATACAAAAGAATGGTTTTTAACTGTTCGAACCTTGTGCTAGAAATAAGACAGAATTCTACGGAGGGGATTCGGCACGTCGACCAGATGATGTTTTGTATCTATGCCCCAAGTGGAGCATCCCCGGGAGGAAGGATTAAGCTAGAGTAGAAAGAGGGCGGCCGACCCCAAGGAGTCTCGACAGTGCTGAGGGTAGGGTCCATACCATTTACCAGCTTGAAACTACCCGGCAGTTCAGTACAACAGGCACCCCTACTACCGCGGTCCGGAAACAGTGCACCAGACCGGCTTGGAGACCGTGGACCACCGCCAGAGCTGAGAATACACCAAGACAGGCTTGCACAACCAGTATCCCGCCGGCCGCGCTCCTGAAACGGCCCACCAGGTCGTTTGGGAGACCGGAGATTGTCCCACCGGATGATGGTGTTTACCAGGAGCGTATTATCCTGCCATGCTGCGCCGAGACTTCTACCCTGTAAGAGACCAGTGGGAGTAGATATGAAATGATAATGGAGGTGAAGTATAGGGACAGAAAATTCGGGGGATGTAATTAACCTACCCAGCATTCGCCTGGCGACCCGGGAAAACCCCCCGAAAAGCCAAGAATCAGTTAGGCCGGCCACAGGTCACAGCAGAAACCTCTGAACCATCCTGCTCGGTTACTTTATTATAATTGAACTAAATTTTTTATCAATTATACTGCGTATGCAATTATGTTTCTGTACACTTACTCTCAAGTTTGAATAAAATTGAGAAAGACATACATATTATTTTACTCTAGTTTCTCGTTTGACCCCTTCTTTTAGTTCTTTTTTCTTTCGCTGCATTGAATGCACTTATTTAAACGCATCGTAGATATTTTTACGTGTCTCTCAAGTGGGCCATAAAGTTGGGAACTTGTACGATGACCTTGAATGCCGTCTAGTCTTCTCAAGCGTGTGTGTGTGTATTTATGAGGATATTGATCCAGATCATAAAATTGCCTCAGACTGTCTGTCAAGTCTTAAAGTACCGCCGTCGTCTAGACCAGGTGCATAATAATAACTATTTCTTCTCACTCTTTTTTATTATTTTATCACTTGAGTTCATTATTTTCTCTCCCACGACGCCCTAATGTTTCTATTATTCTTCCGACAGTTTCTTACTTTTCTTTATTTCTTTCCGATATTTCGTATACTTATACACAAGAAACAGCTTATGAAGCACTGCGTATACCAGGGGAGGATAGGCGTGACGTCAGCTCACATGAGTTCAGGTGTGACGTCACCTCGCTCTCTGCTACTGTAGTTTGAGGTTTGCAGAAAGCAACAACGTTGTAGGAAAGACAGGAAACATATTTGATGTCAATAACAGTTCAAAACTGGCAGCAGTGCAAGCGAGCAGACATCACACGCTGAACTTGTGGTCAGTGCGAGCTGACGTTACACCTGTCCTCACTTGGCGTATAGCTACTGTGATAGTTATTTCTCGATATGCTATAATCTGCCAACATTATTTCACGAATGCAACATAAAAAAGAAAACTTTAACCTTTTATGTTTTTGCAGAACTTGATCGCCTAGCTGTGGAACCGGCAGCACATCTGTTTACGTGTGAATATCGGAGTTGTATTGTGTAGCTCCGTGTTAGAGGTGGACCTGTGTATAGCTCAGAATGATTATAACAGCACAAAGGCTGTGTGCTATAGAGACTTAAAGGAATATTGTAGATGTTTCTAAGTGTTGCATTTGGCTTCGTAACTTTGAGTGTACGTCAGCATTGATCTAACGACTTAGTGACAAATAAAGCAGTTTTCCTCTTTTGTCACTATATGTTCTCTGGTTCAAATACTAAGAACCTTTCCTCGTCACTCACCAGATGAGTAATATAATGGATTCAGATGTACCACTTGGTTTCCTGTTTATCCTTGAAGGTTGCAAGGGCGTGTCCGGTGGATGTGTTTTGAGGAGAGAACTGTCAGGAGTGATGCTGGAAACGTTAGTGACCCTACTGTGTTATAACATCCGGAGTTAGTTAAACAATATGTAGTCCTCACCCTATACCTTACATACAGCTTATGTAAGTCACGTGTGCTGTTTGGAGTAAGGACTGTTTTTTGTGCTTCCAAAGTGACTCCTGGCCCGCCTCTGTAAAGAAATGGTAGCGTGTCGTCTTACGTACAAGAGCTCCTGGGTTGAAATCTCGGACAGGGTATTAACTGGGTAAGGTTTTTTCAGGGTTTGCCCTTATCAGGTAAAATAAATGTCGGGTAGATTTATGCTCTATGGATCCTGGGCTCATTTGAGAACCATTTCACCCGTTTCATTTATCGTCCGATATGACTTAACGTTGGAGGACATAAATTTTAAAATGCGACCCCCTGAGATACAGGCCCCCTTAACAATTCCAACATTAAACCACTCCTGGAAGGGGGGTTGCCGAGAATAGAGATACTTCAAGGAAGGGAATGAAAGGAGGCCAGCAGTACCGCCAAACTGCAGCAGGCCAACCACCGTCCTTTGGTTTGGTCCAATCTTGAGACAAAAAAAAATAAAATGATACACAAGACTTTGTGGTAGAGTGGAGCCACTCCAGCAGTTTCCTACCACCCAAGAAAACCATGGAAGGATCCAACGTCAGAGTGGCCGGTAACCAAACCCCTTACATCTCACACGGTTTATTTCGGCTGTATTTCGATAGTCGGCATACTAATACTCAATGGTTTGTGCAATATTAAACAGCTGGCCTGCTACTACAGTTGCAAGTTGGACGGTCTTCTGATAATGAAGTAGAATCACGTCTTCGGATAAAAATGGGACAGTAACCATTAATAAATGATAAAATAGCTATGGGGTGGCAAAATGATTCAGGAAAGAGAATCCTAATTTATCGGAGTGCACTAACACACCCTGCCTAAGAAGGGAGACAGTTCTTTCTTCGTTGCCATAACGACGGCGCGCATCTCACTTCGCAACAATGAACGCTGTGTCAGGGATATCTGCTTAACCATTTCAGCCCACTTCTGTAGCTTGTGTGCCTCACGTTCAAGAGGTCCCGAGTTCCAAATTCGGTCAGGGTGATTATTATCTGGATAAGGCATTTTTAGGGGTTTTCCCTTATCCTGAAACATGAATGTCTGGTAACTAAGCTCTAAGTACCGTGGGCTCATTTGAGCAACTTTTTTTCTATTGTTCCTACGTCGCCTTTGACTGCAATGGTTATATCGGCGGCCGCTCTCCTTTGGAACATATAGCGATGGTGTTATCTCGTAGACTTTGGTTTGCTGGTACTTTGAAGTTTTCTTTTTTTAATCATTAGATCACGCACACATTTATACTTTCATTCATACTTCCATACTGGGGAAAATGGAGAATCATCTTGGTTGGAGAAAAGTCCTCACTCCCAGCCGGAAGTCGAACCCGGGTCCCCCCGCACGGCAGGCAGGTGCTCTACCGACTGAGCTACGGTTACAGCCAAGCATCATTTCATTCACCTTCCGATATAACTTAACGTTGGATGACGTAGATTTAAAAAAGAATCGTCACTGCTTGCAGTAAACATAGAGTGCATGATACGAAATACTATCTACCGATCGAGATGCTCCGAACTGTAGCATCTGTCGTAGGTTTATATCCAACCAAATTGATTGTGAAAAGCCTAACTGAACAAACGAAACGTCCGATAATAAGAAACTTGGTATATTTAAGTTCACTCTTTCCCAAATATGCGACTCAAAGTCTTTAGAAAATCCCTCCACTCTAAACTACCCTTTATATGGAAAACGTTTCGTTATAGTTTGTTTCCTCAAAATAGTTTTGAACTATTTTGATTAAACTAACATGTATTTGAGATGTTTTAATGACTAAATGTACAGCGGAGAAGTTATGTTCCTTCTGAAAGACTTTTGTGGATACAATTGGTAAATTATTGGTAATTGTGGCGAAAGTGAGGATCTGTGATTCTGCTTAAGAAAACCAACATTCTAGCTCAGGAATGTGTAATACTCGCCTTATGTGCGCGAGAGGTCGTCGGCCCTAGGTCTGTCAGCGCTGAAAGGACATACCATTGTTTATTATTATTGTTATTACTATTATCATTATTATTAGATTGACAAAAGCTTACTAGGTAAGCACAAAGGTAGATCTCACTAAAGCCCATAATTTATGCCAAATATTTTTTTAGTGTTCTCCGATTATGATATATTCTTTGTTATTTGAATTAATTTTGAAATACGTAGTTTCCTCAAATATGAAATCAGTATTCATCCCCCACTCTCCTGGTGTGCAAAGAGAACGAAATTTCAAATTCATCGCATAGCAAACAGCTCTAAAGGAACAAACTATCATTTAAGCCTACAGTATTCCATTATTCCCATTGTACCTACAAGAAAATAAATTGTACAAATGTTTATCTCGATTAACACGAAGCTGACAAAAGCATAAGTTTTTATAATAAAAGTTTGTTGAGAACGGGTGCAAGACCGGTGCCCACTTAGCATCGTGAGGAAACTGAGAAGCTACGCTAGGTAGCGAACCCGGGTCTAGAAAGTCAACTTTCCGGCTGGGGTGACATCCTACCCGTATCGTTTGGATGATCGCCCACCTCTAGCCTGTGTGTGTCGGCGTGAGGCCAGCAATCGGGTTGGCAGACTTGGGTCCAGGCTGTTAGGTCATGGTTAAGTTTGTTGGGGAAGGTGTAGATAAGATCATGATAGAGCCAACATGAAAAATTCAATGTCACGGCTGGGATTTGAACCACAGATCTCCTGGTTTCCGTCCAGTCGCTCTAACCCATTAAGCTACCATGGCCAACTTGCTGTCATGACATTAAATTCTCCATTTGACTTGTATATTTCCCCCGTAACCACTAGGGGCTCTCGCATTCGAGATACACCGTTTGTGGCGACTTACTATCGTAAGTACTTGAGTCCCAGGCTTCATCATTTAACTCTTATTATTTTAGTTAATTGATGGAAATTAATAATTTCTTCATACTAGCCGTATATAGGCTAAGCCTATATCGTGATGCTGGATTTCAATTCAGCTCCTCTTGGAAACCGGCCTTAAAAATGGAAATCCGTCGACTTAAGAAGCAGAGATCAATACAGCTTGATAGTCAAGTTAAGAAGTTACGTTTCTTTGACTCAATTAATGTTCTCTACTCACGCCATCTCCTGACCTGGCATTTAATTTACTGAAAACAGTCTTTTGTTCAGTAATGTGAATTTTAATAGTGTTTTGTCTTTGTTTATAGTTGTGTTATATCCAATGGTTCATTTATGGTTATAACATTTAATAAATATCCTGATGATGGGAGTGATGCACACTCCCGAAACGTCGATTTCTAATCGTCTTTTCACCTCGCTTGCTTCCCGAGAAGAACTTCAGCATATTCGTCGCCAGGAAAGCTTCAGGTCTTATTTTACACCAGGGTTGTTTTATTTTTATTTCCCTCTTTTGTAAGTTAGAGAACTGATAATTCAATATCGCTACTCAAAGTTCTGACCGCAGAGTGTAAAAAATTGCAATAACTTCGTTACAAAATTCTGACACTCCGTCATATTCCTCCAAGGTAGGAAGCACAAAATCAGAAAAAACCTTGATGAACCTTCATTTCGGAAGAGTCGATGTAAAAATAATACAAACACGGATTGCGTAACCCCCAAAATGATGCAACTGTCTACAACAATGGTGTCTGCACAAACTGATTATGTTAGATGAAGCGTTTCGAATGCGTAGAGTATGAGTCTTACAAAATACCAACATTACCACCACCACAAATAATTTTGTCTGGGCTTATGCGTAACCTCTGTTACCTACAGGTTATGTGATATGTTTCTACTTTCAGAATATTTTAAAAATCAATGTGGTTTAGTGATTTTTGGTTTTATTTAACTAAAATAAACCCATATTATTTTAATGTGATTGTTATAGGTGCTCTGCAACAAAAATGTTACATTACGCAACATCGACACACAGTTGCTCATAGAAATATAAAAACATTTTATGTGCCAGAATAAAATCGTTTCCTCCAGAAAACGTTGAAAAATATGTAATTTTTTATTTCAATTAACACGACTAATACTAAAATAAGCTGAATCAGAGACTAATAAACATTAATTAGTACCTGTGTTCAAGAATTTACTAAGATTACTTCAAGATTAATAAATGTGAGAAAGTTGAAATAATGTACTTTATTTTAGATGCCTATTTTAAAGTTTTTAGAGTATATTTAGCAGATTTTAGTGCATAGATGCATGCATATATTCATACCTTATAATGCATATAAATCCGAGGTTTGTCCTGTGCCGTGGCGTAGCAGTCTAAGGCAGTATATCTTGGTCCCTGGTCACGGAAAGCGACCCGGGTTCGATCCCACCTATGGGGTGCGGACTTTAAGTCCCGGGTGCCCACTCAGCATCGTGAGAAAAGTGAGGAGCTTACGCTAGGTAAGCAGCCCTGGTCACGTAAACCAACGTCCACATCTCCTCCCCGTATCGGTTGGATGATCGCCCACCTCTGCCGTGCGCAAGTGGGCGTGAGGCCGGCAGTCGGGTTGATAGGCTTGGCCATCTTAGAGCTGTCGCGCTAGGGTTTATTTATTTATTATAAATCCGAGGTCTAATTATTACACAAGAGTGGATTACAGGTCCATTTTGGACCACCGTCATCAATGTCTCTGATCTTTCCGTAAAATTACAAGAAAGTCCGTTGACAGTTCACTGAAAATAAAATTCGAGTACATGTCACTCTGTGATTTCTGATATTACGGACCCAGAGAGTTGCGGGAATACTTTCTCTCGCCTCACGGCTGCACGTACCTGTGTTCGACGTGGGACTCCTTCCTCGGTCTCCACGTCGTCGTCAGCTGCCTGCTTCACCTTTGCCTCTGGCTGCTGTCTCCTGCATGAACTCTTCTTTGGTTTTCAGGGCATTAAGTTTGAGACAACACAAACATCCGATAATCTCTTAACTGCTTTAATTTGCCCTTACGCTTGTGGAACCCATGCACCTCCAAATAACTGCACTTTATCGGCGGACATTTTACAATACATTTTACTGAACACGGCATGTCTTAAAAGAATGAGCCGTCGGACACACCAGACGGATGCATACAATATACTTGACTGGAATAGAGGGCTGAATGGGGGTTTCTACCCCTTATATACTCAGCACGGCGTCACAAGGAAAAAACTAACAGAATATTGACCTGTGTAACGGTACAGCAAAATAGCTAGGATTCCACTCTATTGTCTAACATCCGCCCTTTCTAGACTGTCGCCCGGGGAGTGTAAGGTTTCTCACATATCTGCCCATTTTCATGTTACAATATTTTACATCAAAATATACAATTTCACTTTCACAAACATAGCTAAATAACCCTTTTACAGTTCTCAAATGTATATATAATTATTAAACATATTAAATAATTAATTTAATAACTGATCCAAGGACCAAAAGTTCCTGTTTCAGAGTACACTGAACTTAGTGAGTGTGCCATTACACGCCTTCTTCCATTCCTCTCTACTTATCTGTCTGAGCATTAACAGCAATTAAAAAGGAAACAAAAAAATCACTTGGATCCAGAATCACTATGATACTCGCAGTAAAGGAGGTCTAATCACAATTACAGGAGCTGGTGTCCAGAAAAACAAGCTCAACCATCTCATTAACAGATCAGAGGCATATAAATTCATATAATTCCGCATCTATGTGCTATCTGCAACGTATTTACATAGTTCTGTATTTATTTTATACGCTTGTCTTATAGCATAACCTTCCTTTTTTTAATGTTTAATAAATTTTAAATGTTTTGTATTTTAAATATGCTTATATATAATTTAAATTTAGGAAAGTTCTAGCGGTATGCCTAACGAGGCGGGATATTTTTAATTTACGTCCTCCAACGTTAAGTCATATCGGACGATGAATAGAATGGATGAAATGATGCTCAAATGAGTCCAGAGTTCCTAGAGCTTAGAGTTACCTGACATTCTTCTTTCGGGATAAGGGAAACCCTGAAAAAAACCTTATCCAGGTAACTCATCCTGACCGAGATTCGAACTCGGGACCCCTTGAACGTGAGGCAGACACGCTGCCACCACTCTACCGAGGTGGGCTGAGGCGGGACAGCTCAGGTGGTATCGTCTGTGGTCCGCATTCGGGAGGTCCGAGTTCGATTCCCGTGGTCGGTCTACTGTCTATCCACCCCTTGAAGTCAAGCGGGGCATGAAGAGAAAGAGGGGTCTGAACTTTTATCTGCTCTGTTAGTCGATCTGTTTACTAAACAATGAGTGTATGAGAGTGCATATGAGTCACCCTTGCTGCCAGATCTAATGCTCGTTTCGGTAACTGTAGTGATAGCTATTATGTATGGGTAAGTTATGTGACAACACTGTGTATTTTACATGAAACTAGCGACCTTATCATATCCGGAGGGCGAGCATAAACATCATGTGGTCAGCAAAAGGGATTACGTTACACATTTCTCTGTCTTGCCTTCTGGCGCTGGGCAGACAGTATCTGACCCCTGGGATTTTGGGTTTTTTCCGGGTCGCCAGGTGAGTGCTGGTTAGGTTAATAACATCCCCCAAATTTCCTGTCCCTTCATTTCATCTCCATTATAATTTCACATCATCCCTCATCTGGTGGTCTTTTTCAGGGTAGAAATGTCGGCGGGAGTCTCGGCGCTGCATGGCAGGATGAGATGCTCTTGGTAACACTTCCTCCTCCGATAGGACGGTCTTCGATCTCCAAACCTGGTCTGGTGGGGCCGTTTCCGGAGCACAGTAGGGTGGGATGCCGGTTGTACTGGCCTGCCGGGGAGTTTACAACTCGAAAAGTATAGGAATCCTGCTCTCTGCACTATCTTGGCTGCTTGGGACGGTTGCCCTTTGTTTCCTCTTACCTCCTCTTTCCTCTCGGGGATGCCGCACTTGAGGGCTTAGGTACAATTGACCAAGTTTCAACCTCCGTGCCGAATCCCCTCCTTAGCGTAGTCCAGTCCAATCTAGGAGTAAACCTAGGAGTACAGGCTGGAATGGAAGATCTTCAGTGGGGACACGTGAAGGAAAAAGGCTGAATACTACTGCGTGACGGGATAGATGAAAATGTACTGCACAAGAAAATACTGATATCTTTAAAACACGCAAGCTATTTCAAACAACGCTTTCGTAGCATAAGCCATTTTCGAGATTTTCGTTATTAACGATTAGAATTGTTCGTACTTTTGTCATTCTTTTCTGTCGATATTCAGTTGTTTCTCCAATTTAATGGAAAAAATATGGAATTTTAAGCCCAGGATGTAACGTTTACTCCTTAATTTGATTGTCACTGTTCCGTTTGGATCCAAAACGATCTCTCTCTCTCCCTCTCTATCTATCTATCTCTATCTACCTCTCTCAGAAAGAGTCTTACGATGTTTATGTAAATGTCATATGTTTGAGATAATGACCCAATGAATTGCGTGCATATACAAGTAGCTTATGAGGCCTGGTGTCAAATTGAGACCATTATCAACTGTTTAGTTTGAATTCTCCAAGATCTATGGCATTTCAATGTTACCAAGATCAGGTAGTGAGTTTAGGCATATGTTGCGACTCAAAATTTTCATGTATACACTGAGATAAAGAAATTTTAAACCAGTTAAATATCAAAATAAAGTTCAATAATAATAAAAAGAATACTTTAAGTGTCCTATCTACCCACCACAACAAGGCAAACAGGGCCTGAAGAGGGAGAGGGACTTGAAGTGTTTATCTGCTCTATTAGTGGATCTGTTTACTACGAAATGAATGTATGAGAGTGCATATGAGTCACCCATGCTGCCAGATCTAGTGCTCGTTTCAGTAACTGTAGTGATAGGTATTATGTATGGGTAAGGTATGTGACAAAATTGTGTATTTTGCATGAACCTAGCCTCCGAAAGGCAGCATAAACATCATGCAACAGCAAAAGTGATTGCGTTACACATTCATCTGCCTAGCCTTCTTGTGGTGGGCAGACAGTATACACTTGAATAGCAATGTTTAAATATCAAATTTCTAACATTAATGAACTGTAATGCTTATAGACTACTTGTAAACGTTCTTCGCAGATCTCCTAGCAAGTGTTATTTGTTATTGCACTGAATGTGTGGATAATATCTAATTACCAATAAATGAAAAACAATGTTAAGTGTGCACTTGATGACTTTCCTTCCTCAGTTTTGTACAAACTATTCTTGCAATGGTGTATTCTGCTATCTATTTCATGTTAATTAACATAAACGTTTCTAGAAATGTTTTCATTGCACATTTCCTTAAAGGATAGTCAAATAGTTTAAGAGCTGGTCAATTAGTAGTGGCTTTGAAATTCTGTATTCTTTGTATGTCCAGGCCATAAATACACAATGACTTTCTATTTGAAAAGTGTATAAGTATTTGTAAATTGAAACAACAAGGAATATCTTGGAAATGGTTATCACCATCAAAAAAGGTTCATTTGACATAAAGTGTGTGCTTTAACGAGGTTCACTTGGTTTGTGTATCTCTTGCGGCTTATTCAGAATGAAAACTACAGAAATTGTTCCCAAAAAATTCCAGACCTATGTACGTACATTCCCTGTATCATGAAGATATCTTAAACATATGGTTGTTTAATGAGACTCATTAGTCATTTTCCTTAAAAACCTCGTGTCGTATCTTGGAAGATGCTGAACCTAAATCCCAAGTGTAGCCAATTGAGTGTACTTCGCGATGCTGTACCAGTTTGTATCCGTAATGCCTTCTTCGCACTTAGCAGAGAAACTTATCTCATGGTATGCGTGGGTGTATGTTCAAAGAAAGAACGACACTGTATCTGACTTTGAAACATTTAATGAACAATATTCACTTTAACTAGTTACCGGAGTTAATGTATTTACATCGTATACCATGGGATTCTATACTCGAGGCAAGAATGTCGCTACGTCTAGTTCCACCAGCGATCCGATCAGAGGTGTTTAAGATTATGCCCAGAAATAAGCTTCAATATTCTCCTAATAATCTCTCTTTTGCTAATTACTCTTAAGGCCCCCACTACTAACTTCTAATACGATGTTGCCACTTCATTTCTTCATTTCTGAAATTTGCTTTTTTTCAACCTGAAGTCTCTCTAAAAATTTCTATGAAATACTCTCACATATTTCAAGAATTCCAAGCCAACCTGCCATACCTAATCTGATAACTTCGGATACTTTTACCCCTCGTAACCAACAGAACTACTTCTAAGAATTTGCCTGAGAACTAGGTCGCTAATTACCGTACTTAATGTCAACTTACCCAAGCCAAACTATTCATAATCTATTGCCAAACCTATAACCCTTCAACACTTACTGATACAAATTGACAAAATATTCATATTTAATGTTATTATAAGTATTCATTTATTCAATGGATCCATAATTTCGGTAACACAAGTTTGGTATTTAAATGATATTTGGTTTTTGAGTTATGTTGTTCATAGACAAATACGCTTTTTCAGATTCTGGGACCTTAAAATGTGTATTTACAGTGAAATATCTATATTGACTTTTTAGGTGAAGTAATACCTTCTCTATCAACTGTATACATAGTAGAGAAAGTTAAGTCACAAATTTTTGGAAGTGCTATGACACAATTGCTTTTCTTCTCGTGGAGTCGTACAGCTACGGTGCAATATAAAGGTCAGCCTGAAGCTAAAGAAAATGTGTCATGAAACCAGGAAAGTGAATAATAATTTTAGGAGAGATGAGTAGAGGTTAAGTCGCGGGCTAACCTGTTAGTGGTGCCAGGAAAAGTTGGAGATGATTAGCTTCAAGTTGGTCCATTAGACTTAATTTGGTTGCAAGGACCTCCAGAGATGGCGCTTGTGCGACGAGATGACCTAAGTGGACCAAGCTGGCCCAGTGCCTAACGTCTGCAATGCATATCCAGATCAATACACTCCCCTTTTCTTTGTCTTTAACTCGTTCTACAGCATATTCAGGTGTAATCTGTAACAGCAAACAACACCTGGACCCATATGGACAAAACTTAGCGATATGTTTAAATGTCCATAAAACCATTAGCTCTCTAGCAAAGTATCTTCTTTGTTTACTTTCTATATCCAGATACCTATAGTATAGAGTGAAGTGCTGCCAACTTTTAAATGTCAAGAACTAGATTGTATCAGGGTTTAGGTTAAAAAAGTATCCTCCGCCTAAACAAATGCAGGAATATTGAACAATGCTCAGAATAACGACTACATTCAGAATTAGTACAAGTGTTTCTCACATTCACACTGAACTGCACTCAAATTTGCTGTTGTAAAGTGTTCTGCTTTCCACAGAAACTTGAATGAGCCAATTTAGTGCCAGCCCGTTCCGACAATTTAGTTTCATTGAACCCACTTTAGAAAATACTCGTCCACAAGAAGTGTTGCTACAGAACAATGAAATCACTACCAGTGCAAATTCTGCCAGCTCTTTCATTCAGTGTCGCACATGTTTTCCAGAAATGTCAGCTTCTGGCTCGTTCTTTATTTCTCAGGGAATGTCAATCTTTATGAGGAAGTGTTACAAGCGCTGTTCAATAAAGAATGATCACAATTTTTTTGACAACGTATCTTTACTCATCCTCATAATTTTGATGGTCCTTCTCAAAATAGTCTCCCCTGAATGCGATGCACTTGTCCGAGTGTTTCTGCCAGTGTTCAAAGACATGCTGGAAACCATTTTTGAGAGATCCTTCAAAATCGCCTCCTCAGCCTTCACCACTGCTTCTGATGATGGATAATGTCTCCCAGGAAGGCGTTTCTTCAAGTTAGGGAATAGAAAAAAATCACATGGGGCTAAATCCGGAATATAGGGAGGGTGAGGGATGCACTTCACGTTGATTTTTACCATATATTCAGCAACAACATTGGCAATATGCAGCCACACATTGTCGTGGTGCAGCATCCAGCCTGCGGAAATGTGGCACCCAATGAAATGCTCAGTTTTTCGAAAGTGATCTTAAGCTAATTCGTCGATCCTCTCTCACAATGGCAGCAGCAGTGTTGATGTTTTCTTCTGTAAGAGCAGTAACTGGAGCACCGGGTCCACCTTCCTTTGAAATTGATTATCTCCCCTCTTTAAACATTTTAAACCACCTTCGAGCTGTGCTGTAGGGAAGAACAGACTCTCCATAGGCCTCCTGTAACATTTTATAGGCCTCAACTGAAGATTGGTTGAGACGAAAGCAGAATTTCAAAGCCAAATATTGTTGTTCCTCGCATGTTACCTCCATTGCAGCGGTAGGCGATACTGAACATGTCTGAACTTGCCTGGTTCTCATAGGCGGAAACCAGGAATACCAACAATGAAACTACTACGGCGTGTTTGTTTCACATTAAGCTAACAGAATATAATAAGATTGAATTTTTGTGCGAAAAATTATGACCGTAAAAAAATTATGATCATTCTGTATTGAACAGCTTTCGTATATTCTACCCAAAAATGAAGGCTCTGTTTGTGCGTGCATTGACTGTATATCAACGACCTAACTCAGAAACGAAACGTCGGTTGGTATTTAAGTTCAGCAACCCCGCCCCCCCCCCCCCCCATACTGAACTACCCTGTACACTGAATATTTTAGAACTTGTTCGTTTTTTTTTTCAAACATGACTTTGATTAAATAACCATATGTTAAAAATATTTTCATGAGGAATGAAATTAATATCTTGAAGTTTCTGACAATATCCCCAGAAGGTTTCTTCATCCCGGATGACTTTTATGAATCCTAACATATAGACAAAATCTTACTACACAAAAAATGTAGATCTCAATAAAGCACACGTTCTTAAACTTTTTGGGGGTTAACCATGTTTGATACATTTCTAGTTATTGGTTCGAATATTCCAATTCTTCTACTTTTCTCAAACGAGAAAGTGAAGTTGTGTTACTAGTGTTTAGTTGTTATTAATAATCGTTATTTGAATATTTATTTTTAACGTTCTGGTCATACAAATAGAGCGTAATTTCAAGACCATCACATAGAGGCCACCTATTAAAACATTTGACTATCCTGTAAGCCTGATGTAGAAATAACCATCATTTCTACAACTGCTTATAAAAATAAACATGAAGTTAGTAAAATAACACGTTAATTAAAATGTCTAGTATATCTGCTAAGTCCTAATGTTTCATCCTCTTGTAACATTTGGGTCCTTTCTTGGTTCATATTTAAGTATTCAAATTATAATAGGAGTATTTGTTGCTGTACATTGTTTAAAACACATTTTTTACACTAGCCCGCATTTGATGAAACTTGATGTGAAATGATAATGAAGATGAAATGAAGGAACATTAAACTTGGGAGATGTAACTAACCTACCCAACATTCCCCTGGCGTTCCGGGAAACCCGCGAAAAATCCCATGGGTCAGGTAGGCCGACCACTGAAATCGAACCTGGGCCACCTGAATGCGGGCCACAGATGAAACCGCCCGAGCTATCCCGCAAGGCTATACCATGTACATAGTAGGTAAGAGAAGTATTATATTCCACCCAAAAATTCGATACCGAAATTGCAGTGGAAATGCACGATATGAGGTCCCTTCGATAAAAATAATGTTTACAGAAAGGTGTGTGTGTGTGTGTGTGTGTGTGTGTGTGTGTGTGTGTGTGTGTGTGTGTGTGTGTGTGTGTGTGTGTGTGTGTGTGTGTGTGTGTGTGTGCGTTCTCTGTGATCGTTATAAAAGTCGGTTAATTATAACACTTTATTTTTAAATCCAGCATTTCCCAATTTTCTTAGAATTTTCCCCACTGCGGTAACACTTTTCGAACATTTCCAGTTTTTCAAAAACAGCTTTAACAGTTTTGAGTAGTACCTGTACCTTAATACATTTTCATGAAAAAAAATGTATATCTTGAATTTTCTGGAAATAGCCTCTGAAGTCCTCGTTGTGAATGACTTTTTGCCAAATTTGGTAAACTGTAAGAGAGAAAATCTTGCTTCACAAAACTATAGATCTCGTTAAACATGCAAACTATGTTAAATACTTTTTGTGTGGAGAGAACCCTTTTTAAGATATTCCTTGTTACTTGTTTGAATCTTCGAATACTTATACTTTTCTCAAATAGGAAGTCATTAGGTTTTTATTTTCTCTACTTTAAGTATCATGTGTTTGAGTTATCATACAAATGAAATGTACATCTTAGATTTTCTGGAAATGTCCTCAGCAGGCCTTTTCATTCAGGCTGACTTTTGCGTAATTTGGAAACCGTAAGAGATATACATAATGTTACTTCACAAAGAACGAAGGCTGGCCCCGTACCTCAGTCGGTAGAGCACCTGTCTACTGTGCCCGGCTGGGCGTGGGGACTTTTCTCCAACCAAGATGTTTCGCCATTTTCCTGAGAGTCTCGAAGTATGAATGAGAGTGCGAATGTGTTCATGATCTACTGATTAAAATACGAAGTACAGGCAACCCAACGTATACGAGTTAACACCATCGATATGTTCCAAAGGAGAACGGCCGCTGATATTAGCACTGCAGTTAAAGGCGGGGTATAAATGGAACAATAAGAACGAAGATCACGTTGAAACTTATAATTTATGTCTGATACAAATTCCGTATCATGAAGTGTACCATTTTAGAGACATTCCCTGTAATTTGTTAACCTTTTTCAATGGTTATATGATTTTCTCAAATGAGTAGCCGTTATTCTTATTTTTTAACACTTAGCCATTTAAAATATAACAGAATTTCAACGGCATCACATGCGACCAAGGTTTTAAAGAGTTGGCTATTGCTTAAATCGTCGGCCCTCGTGGTCTTGGTCACTAGAACGCATCTCTCTGGTGTTTCGTCGCGTACAGAGTGGTTAGTTCGGGTCCCGCCTTGGGCATGGGTGTTTGAGTAATGTGTGCATTTGTGAAAAAAAAGTAAGTAAATATAAAACAGGCGAAGACTAGGGATATATATCTTGAGTAGTGAGAGCAACCATCTCTTGTATCCCTTGGCTATACTAAGAGAATGGAATGTTGAAGTCTTCACACATCGACCAGTTCTTAAAAAAAATTCACTATTACTTAAAGCCTACTTAGTATATTCCCATATTATTTTGTACCTATAGGTAAGTAGAAAAGAAATAAGATAAGATTTGCCTTGAATGACATGAAATAGAGGAATGTGGTTTGTAAGAATGGTTTGTACAAGAGTAGAGAAAGTCATGTGAGTGCACCACATTGTTGCATTGGAATGTTTCTACTTACCACAACTATACGACGATAAATCAATATATCTGAGACTATAGATTAGCAGTTACTCTTTACCCTTTGGAATATCCTAACTGTTCGTTTGTGTTAACTAAACTTGGTTCATGTGGTACATATTATATTTTATGTTATTATACCGACTGGTCCATTTAGTACTGATCAAAACTCTAATAAAAGGATGTCGTATTTTTATTTATCTACTTTGATTGTGTAAAGTGGAACGTTACAAAATCAGAACACATAACGCAATGGACTACTTTACCGCATTCAGTGCGGTTGAGTTAAAATTAATTCCATTTAAATACACAACTGAAACTTCAAAGCAAATGAAAGTTAATGTTCATTTGTTGTATACAGTAATTGTAACATTCTCGCTGTGTCAAATGAATTTCTCCTGATGTTGAAGCTAAAAATGTCATGGTATTTCTTCAACAGTAGGAATCACACTCATTTCTGCAATAGTAATGTATATTTGTATGTTTCCCTAGTTACCGCAGTTAACTATCGATTAGAAAATCAGTGTATATAGCCATCGTACAAATTTTAAGTAGATAAAACGTTATAGGATATACGAATCATAACATAAAGTTAGAATACTCAACTGGTTATATGTTCGATCTCCTGTCTCGTCTGACAATATTCCAACCTCATATTGTAATTTGATACGTTATGATATTGATATCGTAAATAACTATTACGTCTTCCATTGCCACTTCTAAGAATTTTACACTGAAGTTTGGTAATAACCGACATACCCATCCTTTTATTATGTTGGTGTATGTACATAATTCAGGACTATGTGATATCAGCTTTTTAGGTTGCATTCAAGTTCATATGGAATAACTTGAGCTTCTTTTATGTAGCATTATGGCTGTTTTTGTTATTGCAAACTAGGAAGTGTGGCATATATGAGGTTATGCTTTCATAAAATGCTATTTAAGGAACCAAAATGCACATAACAGTGGCAACACCTAAACACCAGCACTTCCATTTAGGCGACCTGAAATTTTGATCAGTAACGATCACATTCAAAATTTAAATCAGACAAATGCATGTTTTAGAGTTATTAATATATGTATTACACATAACAAATATTTGTAAGAGAATCTTCACTTAACTTAAGAAGTTGATGTTAATACTTCCTTCTTCTTTATAATATCGATATTATAAAGATGGAAGTATTAACTTCAACTTCTTAAGTGAAGATTATTTTACAAATATTTTTATTTGTGTAATATTTGTTGCTTCACTGTGACTAGCTTCATTTTCTGTGATATATATATATATATATATATATATATATATATATATATATGTTCAGAATTTAATTAATTTAATTGTGTTAGTTAAAATGACCCACGATCAAATCGTTTTATTCTGCCTTTAACAAACCATCATAAAGAATCGCACATTGGAGTCTTTTTAAAATTCAAATGAAGCTATGCTAGAAAAGAAAAATAATCATTTTAGTCTTTTGAATATTAATATCAGGCTATGAAAATAATAATAGATAACGTGGTTAAAATATTTCTAAAATGGCAGTGAGTCTCTTTAATAATTATTAATGACATTTTTTCTCAGAATTAGAATTAATTGGTTATAAATGTTTACACGTGGAGCATTTTAATTAATGAAAGATACTGAAACATAAACGAAAGTATAAAATATGTAGATGCTTTAATTAATCTCTTTTACAAGTGTTTGAGAAAAAGGAAGCAACAGAAACGAAAGCTATTTATTTAAAAATACAAAAGTTACTAACGTAAAAAAACTTGAAGAGAAGTGAACCTTGCGCCCTGACCTTGTGAACGTCGTCCAGTTGTATCAGCATGGTTTTCCTGTTGGGCATTAGCAGCTGAATTGTTGGTAACTGTAGGAAGATCTTTTAATAGAAATGCTGGTTTGTAGACAGTCTATCCAGATGCGTCCCTCCGATATTTATGTCAAAGCAATTCTCGGTCCTGTTTTTCACTTGGTATGGGCCACGTACGTAGGTTATAGTGCTGATAATGTGGGTCCATGCTGCATGAAAACATGTAAGCAATCAGTATGATGTTTGGACCCGAAAACAGTTTTCTTGCCATGTTTGCCTTCGTTTTAGTCCTCTTATGTTCTCCTGGAGGTGTTTCACAAAATCTGACTGTTACTGTAGGTTGGTCGGTGAGCATTTCTCCTGGGAAGGAAAGTGGTATGTCGTATACCAGTTCGGCGGCTGAATGACCTAAATCTTCCTTAACGAGGCGATCACAAAGTGAGACGTGGTGGTGAACACGGCGCTGGTGAGGATTTTCTCCGGGATCTGCTGTTTCTCCCGCCAACCTATTCCACCGGTGCATTTTCATTTCATATATGTATCATCAGTGTCACCGCCTGCGGTGCTGCATGGGCGTTAAGCACTACACACGTTAAATTTTCTTTCAGGTATCAAAATTCATTTGTTGTGGTGACTAGCGTGTTTTAAGATACTCAAATGTTTCTTACAAGATCTGAATATGATAGGGAGTTAACAGATTTTCTCCTGAAGGGCGGTTATTTCATGTGGAATATGCCATTGAGGCCATAAAATTAGGCTCTACAGCAATTGGAATCTGCAGCTCTGAAGGTGTTGTTCTGGCAGCAGAGAAGCGTATCACATCTCCTTTTATGGAACCTACAACTATTGAGAAGATAGCTGAAGTTGATAAACACATAGGGTGCGCAGTAAGTGGTCTGATGGCAGATTCCAGGACTATGATTGACAGGGCTAGAGTAGATATTACATATCAAAGTCACTGGTTTTTAGACCACGAAGAATGAGTGTAGAATTTGTTCATCCACTTCGTTGACGCTAATCTTGATGGAGGAACAATAAGCCATCCACCTGGAGCAGCAGTTTTATTTCCTGGATATGATGAAGAAGGCCTCCAACATTTCCACATGGATCCATCCGGTACGTTTGTTGTTTGATGTAAAAGCTTTGGAATCTCGAAGTGAAACTGCACAAGAGTTTACATGAATTTTACTAAAGGCTCATGACTTTACAAGAACTACATGCTGTATTACCTGTATTGAAGAAATTAGTCGAAGATAATCTGAAGACAACAAATTTGGAAGCAATAACAACGATGCCAGGACAGTTATAACATTTCACTAAAGAGGAAGTGGAAATATTCTGAGACGGAAGAACGAAAAATTTAAACAAATCTAAATAAAACCAAGGAAACAGAAACAAAAGCTATCCATTTAAAAAAAAATTACACTAACATAATTAAACAAAATACTGCTGATGTGCGTTCTATTTTTCAAGTAATGCTAAAATACTAAATAAAAACGACATTGAAAATTAGAATGCGTTCAGAAGGCTTCAAGGTCTGCTCAGAGGGATAAATATTGCCGATATCAATGTAAATCACAGACGCCAAATGAAAGTATGAACTATAAATACAATAATAGCTAAAAAAAAGAATATTTTTTTTTTTAACTTTTTCCCAATTTTTCATCCAAATTAATGCATGTGGTGCATCTATTACACCTTCAGTCCACATCTAAAAAGTTATAAAAGAGAAACTTTAAGAGTATTCTTTGGAGACAGTGTTGTCACTTGTAAAATTTGAAACACACATGCCCATCGTGTGCATTTTCTGGCTAAGCTGCTACACCAGGTTCATTTAGTGATAGTGCTCATAACTAGACTTATGAGAGCTTTCTAAATCCTTCTAGATTAGTTATTCGAATTGGCAGCTCTGTCCTGTTCTTTTATTTTAATCTCTCTCGAAATATAGAGAATTACAACTGCATAATTTCAATTTATTTTCTTTGGGATTCGCTTGCTTTAAGGAATCCAAGGCCTCCTCTACCGTACTTTTTTCTTATTGGGCGTTTTTCTTTCGTCTTTTCTAATATTTACTAAAGGAATCAACAATGCTGATGCATTTTATCTAATATTTCGAAAAAAAAAACGAAAAGGGAATAGGAAACTACAGATGAAGAAAATGCCAAAATTAATCAATATGTTCTCGCACTTCTGCCGATGGTGCAGTTCTTCGTGTGCTACACCTGGACAGTTATCTTTCCTGTATCAAGTTTTTCGGATAACGTTGAATTGCAACGTTATTTAACCCTTAACTGGTATCACACTTTTTAATACCGTAATTGGTATCATGGTGTCTGGAAGACTCCGGGTATTCAGACTTAAATAAAAACTTGTATAACTCAGTTTAAACTATTTAATGAAACTGGCATAATTAAACATATGTATTCTACTAGTCTACATGCAATTTACCAAGGATGTTATACAAACTTGCTTGAAGTTTATAATAAATACAGAATCTACTTTCTGGAAACTCGACATTTCCTCTTCTTTTTTTAAATCTCAGGTACAAAGACCTTAATAAACATTAAAATGGTTATCACCCACAAAATATAGTAGATTAATATGTCAAATGAAAATTACAACAAAAGAATGATACAGAAGCTGTACTTGGCTGCCAAAGCTGTCTTTGCTGTGGAGCATAGTTTTCTTACATTTTCTAAGTATATATTTGAAAATTGTGTTACACATGTAAAATTGTCTGGCAAATACTAAAGGAAATCATATTACAGCAGTTACAACAAAGAGCAGGTCCACACTTTTAGCCATTCCTATGCTCGAAACACTCTCGACAGGTTTTCTTGGCACACTCCAAGCAGATTGGCCTACCACACTTTTGACATGGATACTTCGTTCTTCTCTTCAGTTTAGGGTCGCATATGTAGCATGTTTTGGGAATCTCGAAAAATTCTGATACATCGCCTGGCTCTTGTGCATCATCAGTTTTCAAATCCCTCTTATACGGTATCTAAGCTCACGGGGAAGGTTGTTGACTTCATTTAGCTTTCGACGCATTTGTGGAAATAACAGAGATGCTGCAAGAGTTTTCATAAATTCAAGCCTAGTCACTTTCGGAGCATCGGGAAATGCTTGATGAAGTATAAAAGCATTAACACCACAGCCCACGTCAACAATGGTAAAAAATATTGCCATAGGCCATCTTCGGGTTCTTCGCCTGGATGTGTAGTTTGTACACTTTTGATCCAGTCCATCGACGCCTCTTTTGGTTAGATTATAAAAGGGAATCATCTCTGGTTTTCCAGAGGTAGACCTAAAATTGAACAAACATAAATCACTAAATACAATACTAAATTAACACGTAGTGATATAAATAAACGCTAACAGCGAAGACGAAAATGTAGAAAAGAAAGTTACGCACCTGGTATCATAAATCTGGGAAACGTCGAAGAAACTTTATTCAACTGTAATTCAGCATCAGATAAAGCGAGCTGCACACGACCTTTGCTACACCAAAGTAACTCTCCAACTGAAAGGTAGATGGAGTTTGGTAGCGAGACAACGGCAGTTGTGGGAGGGGGGACTATGGAAAGGTCTACTGCTGTCTGTCAGACGTTGTGATACCAGTTAAGGGTTAATAACTTTTTGAAACTCCTGGATACTAAAACAGTAGCTGACATTTTCAAGTAACCACTCCACTTATTTGCCTCCATGATAAGGTTCCTTAGACGTGGACGATGTGGATGTTTAAAGATGTTGAAGCTTCCAGGTTGTGGGGTATCTTATATCTTATAAATTCATGTGAAGCATGACGTGCACTCAGTGTTAGCAAGATTAAACATTTGTAACGAAACTTTAAGTTTGGATCCTGTGTAACAAAAGACTTAAGAAGACTGTGAATGAGTTGCATAAACGTCGGCAGGTTATTAGACAGTTTTTATGGTAAATAAAGTGAATTTACGTCCAATCAAGAAACTGAGCACTGAAGATATGTGTCGAGGTAGCTCACGAGCCGTGACGGCCGAAGGTCCTGGGTTCACCTACGATGACTTAGGATACTGTATGATGAAACTACAAAGTACTGTTGTTCTACCAATACCATGACTTTCAGCCTGAGGTCCAGATCCACGCTCTCGACTCGGGCAAAGCAATGCAGAACATCACAACCTCAGGAAGAACATCCTCGAACAAGAGTTAGGAATACTGCTTCAATTTATAGGGGACAAGGGTTCAATCCCCCAAGTTATGAGAAATAATACCCAACGAGATGATTAAGATGGTAGCGTTTGTGAAAGGTCCTGGGTTCAATTCTCGTGGCCGAGCTTCCTAACTCATGGGTTTTACGGGGTTTTCCAGAAGAGTAATTACATACCCCAAATTTCTGTCTCTCCACTACTCATTTCAGTTCACCTTTCATCCTGGTTGGCTATTTTAGCGGGAGTTTTGGGGTTGCACGGTAGGGAAATTGCTGTCTGTAAATTCTCATCGTCCGAATCGGGAGAAATGTTCATGTGTCATCCCGTAACCAGTGGATATGTAAGCTCCCAGCGGGAGGGGAGCCGGTTTACGAGCCACCATCGGGAGGTTTCAATTTATAGTTGTTAGGGACACTGTCCTGCTATACATTCACCTTATCTTTCCCTCCAGGGTGGGGCATAGAAACAAAGATGATCTATAGGTCGAGTCTACTGTATTCCTATATTTGCTCGTACCTATAAGAACATTAGCAGTAGGTAAGGTAATTTCTGTAAATGTTTTTCCTTGATTAACATAATAATATATAGGTAATAAGAATTGTTGTACAAGAGTACCTGAAGTCGCATGCGTGCAACATCAGGTTTTTTATTCAGGAAGTCTCAAATTATGAATTTACAGCGAAATTTTGGTTTCAAATACTTGGTTGGTATACAATACTCACCTTAGCATAGATGTGCCTGTGAACAGCATTGCCGAAAAAGGCAGTCTGATAAATACCAAATTTGTTATTTTGGCACAAAATCGCCTAAAGAAGATAAAAATATTTTCAAAAAGGTCTCCACTACAAACTCCCCTTTACATGGAAGATTTTCCAGATTTTCGGTTTTCCAAATAGCCTCTAACGATTTTTATTAAAATCTCACATGTTTATGATATTTAGTTATTGATAAATTAAATATATATTTTGCATTTTCTGGAATTGCCTGCGAACCACTTCATTATGAATGTCTTTGTAAAGCACATGGGATAGACAAAATCTTACTACACAAAAAGTATAGATATGGTTAATACACAGTTGAGTGCAGAGGTTCTACTCCTATTAGTCCTGGACTCGTAGGACCAAGGACCCAGGCCTCCTTCTACCCGGGAGCGATGGATACTCCGGGGCTCTTTCCATAGGGCAATACCTTGAGTCAAAAAGCCCCCCCCCCCCCGCTGAGCATAACGTCAAGACGGGAAAGAAGTGGATACGCCACTTACGCGCGTCAACCTCGCAGGGAAGACTACCGAAAACCTCGGTGGTGCCGCCTGGTCATCTAGCACACCTTCTACTAGCTCTGCAAGTATGAGGCAACCCTCTACCCCCTCCGGGCGGCCGTAGCCTGGCCGCAGGTACCCAATTCTCCGTGGGTGTCGGGAACACACTGCCCCCTCGAGTCCAACCCAATCCTAACAACTCCCCAACAGGAGGGGCTCGGCAGTTGGGCCCGAGGTTCCTCTAGTAACGTCAGAGGTACTACGAGTGCTAAGGGTCCGCATGGCCCGTACCACGGCAGCTGAAGGGGACGAAGACATTTCCAACTTTCCTTCGTTATTTGTTTGAATTGTCATTCTTTTTCTATTTCCTTCCCCTACTGGCCATACAAAGAAATACAGTTTCAAAGCCATCATATAGAGCCCAGCCTTTAAAAGATTTTACTATCGCCTACTGTATCATGTTCCCATTGAATCTGAAAAGGAAGTATGTCATAAAGTTAATTTTATAAAAGAATAACCTTTTGTAATTAGTGTTTTTTGAAGAATTGTGTGAATGTAGCACGTCAGATTTTTCGTATATATGAAGGCTCCAAGGGAGAAACATGACGTGCCAGTTTTAGAGCATAGTAAGTATTTTAAATGGATGCATATAGTTTGGCTGAGAAAGCATCGTTATAATGGGGGAAACCTTGTCAAGTTCAAGATAGATTAAAATGATGCTGCATTTGGTTTTAAAAGAGTGCATAGCCTGATTGTTCCAAGTTTGTAATAATGCGTTACCATTGATTTGGTCTCTCTGGTTAATATTGTTTAATTTGCTCTGTGGTTTCAATGTGTTTTATTCTCTAGTGACCAGTGTATCAAACCAGGTTAGATTTGAATACAATAATTTAATCAGAAGAAAATAGTCTTACAAAAATGAAAGAAAAATGGGCGTTTAAGACGTATAACAAAGAAATTAAAGCTACAGAGTCCTGAAACTGGACCACCAAATTGGTTTCTTTTCATTTTAAAATATTTTATTCCTATTGTTAATGGCATATGATTCCAAAAGTATTGAACCAACCATCTCATATATTATATAAGAATATTACTGAATCTTGAAAGTTTAAAATTCATCTTTTGAACATTTTTACTTTGTCATGTTTCCGAAGAAGTCACACGGTAACATATTATTATATTTTGTGCAGAATAAAATTGTTTCTTTGGTTTTCCTTTCACTTTTATAATTTCTTGTTTCGCTTGAGATGTTTTTCAGTTTTGTCAGTGTTTTGCCATCTTCTTGGAGGGGAGAGGGGGTGAAATTAATTGTATATTTAACTGAGCGGAGCCATAAAGAAACAAAAGCCGAACGGCAGCGAGAAGGTTTCGAATAACAAATCCTTCCATCGAATTTTACGGTGGAGCGTCAGAAAACTTTGTGCGGACATAATTCCCAACTCGCCCCCTTTTGTTAGAACGAGGAGGGCCCTTCTCCGTGAAGAGGCCCTACTCGATATTAGAAAAGGTAAAGTGCAGCTTAAGCTACGACCCAATGCGCACGATAAAGATTCGGCACTCTGGAAAAACAAATAAAAATGTCAATCGCCCGCTCAGCCAACCAAGGGATGCACAAAAGAAAATTAAAAGAGAACCTATTTAAAATATAACACAGAAAACAAAGAAAATGACGATGAAAACATACCAAAATTGCTTGGGGGAGGCGAAAGAGAAGATGTTAATGGTTTAAAAGAATGAATAAAGATGACACGGGGCTGTGAGATATATCTAAAAGTGCAAGGGGAACTTCCTCTACAATAAAACAACATCGAAAAGAGTAGGGACGGGCACTGCAAAGGGACAAAGAAACATAAATAAAAGGAAAGGAAGACAATGGCCGATGTCTCCTCGATATGACAATTAAAATATATAGAAAATACGAGTATGTTGTATAGTAAAAAATTCTCATATGTTACCTTCTCATGGCCTTCTCCTACTGTTATTAAACAAAAGCATTTTCTTCTATCTATTTCATGTTAACCGAAATGAATGGCTATATTACATATTTCGTTGTATGCACATATAATTCGAGTAGGAGGATACAGTAGACTTAAATGATAACCAAATATTTTAAGAGCTGGTCGCTAAGTGATCACTTTGAAATTCCAATCCATTTGCATGTTCAAGACATTAGACACCAGTAACTATTTTCTGTTTGAGAAAAGCGTTCTTTCATTATGCTGTACACAGTCAAACATACAGACCTCTTTCTAAAAATGGTTCTTTTCTTTCGAGGATTAAGGAGTCTCAAAACATGTATTTCGAGTTAAATTTCGACGTCGAATGTTTGGGTACAATGCAATACTTCCTCAATCTACTGTAAGTAGTGCATAGAGTACCGAAGAACGACTACCCATTTGAGAAAAGTAGAAGTAGAAGAAAACTCAAACTCGAATCTGTGAAATTGGATGAACATATGGAAAAAATGCAAAATTATTATTATTATTATTATTATTATTATTATTATTATTATTATTATTATTATTATTATTATTATTATTATCATCATCATCATCATCATCATCATCATCATCATCATCATCATCATCATCATCATCATCATCATTATTATTATTATTATTATTATTATTATTATTATTATTATTATTATTATTATTATTATTGCTGGCCATGCGGAGATAGCAAAATTTCAGAAACATCACAGAGTGACCAACTTTAAAGAAGTTAACTATCAGCTAAAGTCTCTGTATTCCCATATTCCCTTGTACCTAAAAGAAAATTGGCAACATCGTAATTTCTGCAAATGTCTAATTACGTTAACATGAAGTAGATAGTTTGGTACAGGCGTAGAACGTCATGTGAGTGCAACACATCGGATTTTTACTTTCTCTATTACGTACATGGTCGGTAGAGACGGTATTGTATTCCATCAAAAATGTATATACCGAGATTTCGGTGGAAATACGGGTTTTAGGGTCCCCTTATCTATAAAATGCGATTTTAGAGAAAGCTCCGCGCGCGCGTGTGTGTGTGTGTGGGGCGGGGGTTACGCTTGTGTCCACGTGTCTTTGAAGAGCATAACTCAAAAAGGAAAAGTTCATTAATTACGAAATATTCTGTTTAAGTTTAGCATTTTCTGTGGATCTAACATGAAAATGTAGAAAATTTCCCTCGGACTATCGTTTATATGGCACCTGTGTCGATAATTTTGATTTTTCCAAAAATAGTTCTAACGATTGTGCTTAAAATATCACATGTTTAAGATATGTTACATCAAATAAAATATGTACCTACCTTGAGTTTTCTGAAAACTCCCTGAGAGTTCCTTTTTAATCTGAATCAGTTCTGAATAACTGGTAAATCCTAAGAGATAGACAAAATTTTAGTGCACAAAAATGTACATCTGGATAAAACACTCTATTTATATCAAATACTTATTTTGTGTAGAACGAACCAATTCCGAGATACTCCTTCTCATGTGTCTGAATTTTCTAATACACTTTTCTCCAATGGGAGGTTCTTATTCATTTGTTTATCTCTTGGACATGCAAAGAGAATGGAATTTTAAATTCATCGCATAGCGACCATCTCTTAAAATATATGATTATTTAAAGCCTGCTGCATCTCCACATTATCTTTGCATCTTCAAGAATGAAAGCACTAACTTCTGCAAACTCGATTAACTTGAATTACAGGAATAAGTTTTTGTAAGAATTGTTTGTAAAAGAGTAGAGAGAATTATGTGAGTGCAGTACCTTAGATTTTTCTTAGTGTAAAAAATGCTCAGGAACTACCTACCATTACTAATGAAAATATTTCAGCTATTCGAGCAACGCTTGAAGAACATCGACTGAATCTCATGTATGTATTCGGATGACATTGGTCATTGACGTAAGCCAAATTTAAAACATCGTACATCACAGTTAGACGCGAGAAATATTTATTGTCTATAGACTTCACATAAAGTGACTCACATTAAAAACAACCACCATTGATAGGTGCAGAAAGACTGCAAGAATTCCAAAGTGACACTACAAATTTGGTTTGGAATATTGTCACCGGTGATGAATTTTAGATTTATTGTCGTGGTCCTGAAAAGAGAAATCATTCTGCTCGATACGTCTTTAGAACAGAACCTAAGCCTACAAAAGTCAGACAAATATGCAGTGCTGGTAAGAAGATGGTTCTAGTACCGTCTGGTCCACACAAATGATTGTTTACAGCAAATTTTTGTTAAAGTTTGAGAAAAACGCCGAAAAAGAATAATCATTTTACGTTACAATGCATCATCACATACAGAAAACCGCCCACCTCGGTAGCGTGTCTGCCTCACGTTCAAGAGGTCCCGAGTTCAAATCTCGGTCAGGGTGAGTTACCTGGAGAAGGTTTTTTCCGGGGTTTTCCCTTATTCTTAAAGACGAATGTCAGGTAGCTCTAACCTCCATGGACCCCTGATTCATTTGAGCATCATTTCACCAATTTCATTCATCCTCCGATATGACTTAACGTTGGAGGACGTAAATTACAACAACAAAACAGAAAACTGAGAATCTCGCCGCCCTAAAGGTCAGCACCAAGAACCCTCTACTATACAGTCCCTTGTGTAGTGTGTAGTGTTTAACGGCCGCTTTTACTACATACGGTGCCGCAGGCGGTGACACTGATGATACATGAGATGAAGATGGAGCACCGGTGTAATGAAATGGCGGGGGAAACCGGAGATCCCGGAGAAAACCCGCCCCAGCGCCGTGTTGTCCACCACCAAACTTTGCGGTCGCCTGGGATCGAACCCAGGCCGCCTTGGTGAGAACAAAGCGGTCTAACCACTGAGCCACGGCGCGGCCCTATACAGTCCCTTGTGATTTAATTTTGTTTTCAAACATTAATGATAAAATGCGTGGAATCACTTTTTCGTCATCAGTGAAACGTTATAAAAACCCAGTCGTGTTTCTTCAATGGCAGTTTTCGACAATTTAAGTCTTTGGTTAAAGTGTTGTTCTAACCAAGAATGTAAGTTATTGGCATTCAAGCTCCTGAAAATTGAAGTTAATCTATGAATGATCTGTATTCGAGTGTTTCTCAAGAAAAGCAGATAAACGTTTCCAAATTCTTGTAGCGTCTACGGAACCTAACTCCGTCGTTTGCTTTATTTAATGTTTGTTGTGATTACGAGTGAAATACAATCAAAGTATCGAGGTTTTATTTTGACTGGATATCACGCTACAAATTACTTTTTTCCACTCGTGTTGTGGTTAGCAGAGTATTATGTATATTTTATATCTACGAGTAATTAGAAATTACCTCTCTCTACTAACCTTCCTGCTATGAAGGACTGAGTTTTTTGTAGGAGCTAAAATCATTTACAATATTTCTATGCAGTTCAGAAAATACTCATATTTATTGCTACCCAAAGAAAAATATCCAGTAATAGAAACAAAGTTAAATACAAATGAAACAAATGTAACTTGGAAAACAATAACAGATGTGAGAGATTACTTCCTGAATTGGATAGATAGCTAATTGAAATAGATTATTAATAGAAACACATGATAATGATTAAATTCGATATTCATTTACATTTTTTATCGTATAAATTATTTAAAATGTATTTTAATATTGCAATTATTGCAGGAAATTAAATGTGATACAATTTTTTGACCAATTCAGGAATTAACTGTATTTCTTTCTTTACGTCAACACTTTCTTGAATTTCAACCATGTTCATTAACTTCCACTTCCTCCTTAAAGAACCTTTTGGGCCACCTCTTTCTTGTTCTGTAAACTATCACCAACATATTGTTAGGAAAATATAGAGGACATAACTATAACTTGCTAATAATAGATACATGACAAGCATGAGTGAAAAAAAATTTATGCAATTCGGGAGCTAGGTAGAATGAACCATCCTCGGACTCAATATTGCAAGTCCTTACTTCGTTCGGGCACAAACGAGTCCTCTAATGGTAAATTATACCTACCTCCCTTATAGCATAAATATCTATTAATTCCTCTACCACTTACCTCTAGTAAGTAGAAATTTTGGTACCCAGATTTTACCTCAAATACAGGCTTTGAGATCTCCTTTGTAACTCTGTGTGTGTTTGTGTGTGTGTGTGTGTGTGTGTGTGTGTGTGTGTGTGTGTGTGTGTGTGTGTGTGTGTGTGTGTGTGTGTGTGTGTGTGTGTCAATTTAAAGGTAAGTCAAAGCGTATCAGTAACATTAAACGAGTGGACATTATTGCCGTAAGTTATTGTTGTTCCAAAGGCAAAGCCACCTAGATATTGATGGCAACATGTAAAGGGGAAGAGAAGTTTTAAATAGTATATTTCGTACTAAAAACTGTAAGCGATACTTATGAGGTCGAGAATGAATGCTGGGAAGAGAGGCTCGCTGGGTTCGAGGACTCCCAAGCATTCGAGATCTGATAAATAAGTTCGTGGTTAGCCAATTATTTTTTTAAAATACTTGAAAAACCCGTAAAAAGCAATAATAAATCAAAATTTATTTTTCATGTTTTATTGGAAATTAAAAAATAATGAATTACATGTAAATTATATAGACAAAGCCTTCTTATCCACTCTTTTATTAATGAATTAATTGAAGTAAAATGTCTTGGTTATAAGTTTATGTGGCCGAATTGAATCTTTCGATTTTGGATGGTTATTATAATTTTATAAAAATGAGCGACATTATTATTCTAAAAGCTGCGGATCTAACATGTACATCACTTTTACCAGGGAATTCGAAGGAAAGGTATGTTGAAACTTACAAAGTTTTCCTCAAGATGTAATGAAGAAATTAAAAAGATTGAATCGCTTTTGAATATTAACATGTCCACTTGCACATTTAATATTTCAATCAATAAATAATTCATACATTGTACATTTTGCTAAGGATTCATTAATAACCCATTTTAGTTTACTATGCTGTTTTGCATCACATAATTTCCTATTGGTACCGTAAGTATTATACGTTTTGCTGTTACATCACTTCCTATTGGTACCGTAAGTATTATGCGTTTTGGTGTTACATCACTTCCTATTGGTACCGTAAGTATTATACGTTTTGCTGTTACGTCACTTTCTATTGGTACCGTAAGTATTATACGTTTTGCTGTTACATCACTTCCTATTGGTACCGTAAGTATTATACGTTTTGCTGTTACATCACTTCCTATTGGTACCGTAAGTATTATACGTTTTGCTGTTACATCACTTCCTATTGGTACCGTAAGTATTATACGTTTTGCTGTTACATCACTTCCTATTGGTACCATAAGTATTATGCGTTTTGGTGTTACGTCACTTTCTATTGGTACCTTAAGTATTATACGTTTTGCTGTTACATCACTTCCTATTGGTACCGTAAGTATTATACGTTTTGCTGTTACATCACTTCCTATTGGTACCGTAAGTATTATACGTTTTGCTGTTACATCACTTCCTATTGGTACCGTAAGTATTATGCGTTTTGGTGTTACGTCACTTTCTATTGGTACCTTAAGTATTATGCGTTTTGGTGTTACGTCACTTCCTATTGGTACCGTAAGTATTATACGTTTTGCTGTTACATCACTTCCTATTGGTACCGTAAGTATTATACGTTTTGCTGTTACATCACTTCCTATTGGTACCGTAAGTATTATGCGTTTTGGTGTTACGTCACTTCCTATTGATACCGTAAGTATTATACGTTTTGGTGTTACGTCACTTCCTATTGATACCGTAAGTATTATACGTTTTGCTGTTACATCACTTCCTATTGATACCGTAAGTATTATACGTTTTGCTGTTACATCACTTCCTATTGGTACCGTAAGTATTATACGTTTTGCTGTTACATCACTTCCTATTGGTACCGTAAGTATTATACGTTTTGGTGTTACATCACTTCCTATTGGTACCGTAAGTATTATACGTTTTGCTGTTACGTCACTTCCTATTGGTACCGTAAGTATTATACGTTTTGCTGTTACATCACTTCCTATTGGTACCGTAAGTATTATGCGTTTTGGTGTTACATCACTTCCTATTGGTACCGTAAGTATTATACGTTTTGCTGTTACATCACTTCCTATTGGTACCGTAAGTATTATACGTTTTGGTGTTACATCACTTCCTATTGGTACCGTAAGTATTATACGTTTTGGTGTTACATCACTTCCTATTGGTACCGTAAGTATTATACGTTTTGCTGTTACATCACTTCCTATTGGTACCGTAAGTATTATGCGTTTTGGTGTTACATCACTTCCTATTGGTACCGTAAGTATTATACGTTTTGGTGTTACATCACTTCCTATTGGTACCGTAAGTATTATACGTTTTGGTGTTACATCACTTCCTATTGGTACCGTAAGTATTATACGTTTTGCTGTTACGTCACTTTCTATTGGTACCTTAAGTATTATACGTTTTGGTGTTACATCACTTCCTATTGGTACCGTAAGTATTATACGTTTTGGTGTTACATCACTTCCTATTGGTACCGTAAGTATTATACGTTTTGCTGTTACATCACTTCCTATTGGTACCGTAAGTATTATACGTTTTGGTGTTACATCACTTCCTATTGATACCGTAAGTATTATACGTTTTGGTGTTACATCACTTCCTATTGGTACCGTAAGTATTATACGTTTTGGTGTTACGTCACTTCCTATTGGTACCTTAAGTATTATACGTTTTGCTGTTACATCACTTTCTATTGGTACCGTAAGTATTATACGTTTTGGTGTTACGTCACTTCCTATTGGTACCGTAAGTATTATGCGTTTTGGTGTTACATCACTTCCTATTGGTACCGTAAGTATTATACGTTTTGGTGTTACGTCACTTCCTATTGGTACCGTAAGTATTATACGTTTTGGTGTTACGTCACTTCCTATTGGTACCTTAAGTATTATACGTTTTGGTGTTACATCACTTCCTATTGATACCGTAAGTATTATACGTTTTGGTGTTACATCACTTCCTATTGGTACCGTAAGTATTATACGTTTTGGTGTTACGTCACTTCCTATTGGTACCTTAAGTATTATACGTTTTGCTGTTACATCACTTTCTATTGGTACCGTAAGTATTATACGTTTTGCTGTTACATCACTTCCTATTGGTACCGTAAGTATTATACGTTTTGGTGTTACATCACTTCCTATTGGTACCGTAAGTATTATGCGTTTTGGTGTTACGTCACTTCCTATTGGTACCGTAAGTATTATACGTTTTGGTGTTACATCACTTCCTATTGGTACCGTAAGTATTATACGTTTTGCTGTTACATCACTTCCTATTGGTACCGTAAGTATTATGCGTTTTGGTGTTACGTCACTTCCTATTGGTACCGTAAGTATTATGCGTTTTGGTGTTACGTCACTTCCTATTGATACCGTAAGTATTACGCGTTTTGGTGTTACGTCACTTCCTATTGGTACCGTAAGTATTACGCGTTTTGGTGTTACGTCACTTCCTATTGGTACCGTAAGTACTAATGACCTGTTTCATCCTTGCTGCCATGGCAATTGACAAATTAATTGTACGAGGATTGTTCAATAAAGAATGATCACTTTTTTTTTGACAACGTACCTTTACTTATCCTCATAATTTTGATGGTCCTTCTCAAAATAGTCTCCCCTGAATGCGATGCACTTGTCCCAGCGTTTCTGCCAGTCTTCCAGACATGCTGGAAACAACTTTTTGAGAGATCCTTCAAAATCGCCTCCGCAGCCTTCATCACTGTTTCTGATGATGGTTAATGCCTCCAACGAAGGCGTTTCTTCAAGTTAGGGAATAGAAAAAAGTCACATGGGGCTAAATCCGAACCATAGGGAGGGTGAGGGATACACCTCACGTTGATTTTTGCAAAGTTCAGCAACAACATTGGCGATATGCGGCCGCGCATTATCGTGGTACAGCATCCAACCTACTTCACGGAAATGTGGTCTTTTGCGCCTGATGTGGACTTGCAATGTTTTCAGGACATCTCTGTAGTATTATCCAGTTACTGATGTGTGTGCAGGTACAGCATGCTGATAAACCATTCCATGAATATCAAAGAATGAAATGACCATAACTTTCCCAGCAGAAGCGACCACTTTTGCTTATTTGGGGGGTTGGTGATGAAGGAGATTTCCACACTGAGCTTTGCTGTTTGCTCTCAGGATCAAAATGATGTAGCCAAGTTTCATCAGAAGTGATTATGTTTGAAATAAACTCCGGATCTTCCTCTAACATCAACTTTAACTGCATGCAGATCTGCATGCAAATGTCCTTTTGTTTGGGAATCAACAGTCTTGGAACCCATCGCGCACAAACACATCTCATGTGTAATGTTTCTGTCACCAACGTGTGGGTAGCACACAATGAAATGTTCAGTATTTCAGAAAGTGATTTTAAGGTAACTCGCCGATCCTCTCTCACAATGGCAGCAGCAGTGTTGATGTTTTCCTCCGTAAGAGCAGTAACTGGAGCACCGGGTCCACCTTCCTTTGAAATTGACTGTCTCCCCTCTTTAAACATTTTAAAACACCTTCGAGTTGTGCTGTAGGGAAGAACAGACTCTTCATATGCCTCCTGTAACATTGTATAGGCCTCAACTGAAGATTTGTTGAGACGAAACCAGAACTTCAAAGCCGCATATTGTTCCTCGCATGTTACCTCCATTGCAGCGGTAGGCGATACTGAACATGTCTGAACTTGCCTGGTTCTCACAGGCGAGAACCAGGAGTACCAACAATGAAACTACTACGGCGTGTTTGTTTCACATTAAGCTAACAAAATGAAATAAGATTGAATTCTAGTGTGAAAAATTATGATCGTAAAAAAATTATGATCATTCTTTATTAAACAGCCCTCGTAAATTTCGCTTACACAACCAAATACGTATTAACAATGATTGACTTAAAAATGGATTATTTCTTATCAAACGCATTCTCAAGCCCAGCAGAGAATATAAATGTTGGTTAAATATTATAAAAATTGCAATGTAGCTTACTGTTTTGTTTTCAATGACATTGCAACACATATGTTTGTATGTATCTACCAAACTTCTTTATACAGATGTGGTCAAAAGATGTGATTTTTGGGAAAATTGATTGTGCCTTATCATTTACTGATAATGTTTAGCGCCCGAGCTCTACACGTGTCCTACAAACAAGGACGACACGTGGGAAGTAGAGCAGACCTTGCTCCCCGGACCAATCAATTGCTTCTTCTTCTTCTTTAGCCACCCCATCAATCAACACTGCGACAATAAACAAAGATTGCCGCGTGGGTGAAGAAGAATCGATATTTGCAAATGGCGAAGTTATCTCTCAAGATTCAGTTTGCCATCGTGCCGCCGTATTTATGACCCCCCCCCCCCCCCCCGCATTAATATCAACAAAGCCTTGCGATAATTTCAGCCTTCTTTTCCCGCCCACCAGTCGTCGTGCCTTATGCCGGTCCCCATTACTAGGCTTGCCAACTTTCACAAAAGTACATCTCTAGTACCTACTTATCAACCTACCTTTTGCCCGCCTCGGTAGCGTGGTGGTAGCATGTCTACCTCACGTTCAAGAGGTCCCGAGTACGAATCTCGGTCAGGGTGAGTTACCTGGGTAAGGTTTTTCGGGGTTTTCCCTTATCCTTCAAGACGAATGTCGGGTAACTCTAAGCTCCATGGTCCCTGGACTCATTTGAGCACCATTTCATCCAATTCATTTACCGTCCGATATGACTTAACGTTGGAGGACGTAAATTATATTTAAAAAACTATTTTAAAAAAATAAAAAAACTACTTTTGCACTCACACGTCTCACTCTGGTTATACTTCCACCTAAACATTTGCAAATATTGTTTAATTGGAACCTATTAATATCTGGCCGTTATGTGATGGCTTTGAAATGTTGTTCTCTTGCCAAGGCCAACATCCCAACCCTACCGCCGCCCCAAAAGAAGCCCGACTTTTCATTCGCGAAAAGTATTAATAACAAGGAATATCCACGAAACGTTTTAACTCCACAAAATAAAAACAATATATTTGACACAAATTGTGTGTTTTGACAAGATCTAAGTTTTTACAGTATGATTTTGTGTATCTCTTACATTTTACAAGTCATTCAGAATGAAGAGAACTTTTGAGGACATTCCTGGAAACTTAAAAGTATGCATTTCATTGCCCAGGAAAATATCTTAACATATGGCATCTTAATCAAACGGTTTTATCCACTTTTGATAATTACAATTTTTTCTAAAAAGTTTTGATACTTCCTGAATCCAAAAACTAGCTTTTTAAAAAAAAAAATATGGGTTTTAACAGCATAACTCAAAGATGAAGAGTCTGTAAAATGTCAAACTTGTATTTAAGTTAAGCATCTTCCAAGGATCCAACACCAAGATTTTCAAAAAATCCCTCCACCCCGGATTACTGTTTACACGAAGTATGTTTCGAAAATGTTAATTTTCTCAAAAATATCTCTTAACGATTTTGAAAAAAGAATAAGCACCACATATTTAAGATATTCCCATGTGAAATTGACTTGACTTGTATAAAGAACGAGTGAGGTTTTAATTGTCCTCAACACGGAAGCTTTATGGATTTATTATACTGTCTCCTATCGTTATTGTGTTTAGCTGAATAACCCTGTCTCTTTTAGAAGAGACAGTAGGTTACTAATTAAATGTTATAAGAAGATCTTCTGGCTTAGCTTTACCCAGTAATACTTATCTTTTCCCACCTATAACTTCACGACTGAATACAATATGAGAGGCAGTTTCTTCCTTTACATTGCATAATCTGCATATTGCTAGTTCTTTAAAGATACCTCCTTGTCTAATTAAATGTATATGTTGAATTTTCTACCAAAGGCCTTTGAATTCCTTTTCATTCTAAATGAGTTTTATACAATTACTTAGCAAACAGTAGGAGATAGACAAATCTTACTACACAAAAAATTTAGATCCCGTTAAAGCACACAACTTATATCAAATACATTTTTTGGAGACTGAGCCATATCCTTGATGTGCCTTGTTCTTTGTATTTTGAAATGCTTACACTTTGGGGGTCGTTATTTTCTTTTCTTATGCTCTGGCTCTGCAAAGAAATGGAATGTCAAACCCATGATATATACTTAAAGCCCTCCTTGTTGTATTCACAATGAAATATGCAATTAAAAGCTTCTTGTAAGTAGAGAAAGTCAAGTGAGTGTACACTTTTTTCTCCTTTCCTTCTTGGCGATATAAATAATATAGAATTCCAAAACCATAACATATCAACCAGCTCTTGAAAGCTTTGCTTCACTGTATTCCCCTATTCACATTGTTCTATTTATTCCAAATAATATACAGTAGAAAGAAGATTTTGTAACAATAGTATGTTGAAGAATGGACACACAAACTCATGTGAATGTAACATCTGATTTTGTGTAATATGACACTCAAGTTAAGAGTTTCGAAAATGTACTGCACTTGGTGAGGGTTTTTTTTTAACATTTCTTTCACAAAATAACAAAATGACTTATTCACATCTAACATACCCTTCCTACCTGCTTGCCCCAAGTCTCGGTCTCAATACACATAACCCCTGGTTTTCCGTGTATTGATAACCCTCCTCTCCCTTGTATCCCTCGTTGTAGTTTTCCAGCCCTTAATTGTTAGTTATTCTCCATCAATCTTAACCATCTCTCTCTAACTTTCCCCAGATATTCACCTATATTTCTTACATTCTTTTCTCCTTTTACCAATAACATTTTCTTTATTATTAATACCTCCCCCCATTCCTAAAACTATCCCATTTTTGTTGCCAAATTTGTTCTCTCCATATCTTTGTTTGCAGTAAAGTATACTATGCCAATCTGTATCCTCTTCTCCACACATTGGGCATTTCCCTGTATCCTTTTCATATCTAATACCTTTCAAATTTCTAACTCCTTCCTTGCCCAGGCAAATCCTTCTCGCCCTGACTTATTACACACATCTACGTACTTCTCCCTCCCCCACACTGTCTTTATTTCCCTATATGTCCTCAATGATCTTTTCTCCCTTACACTGGTAAATATAACTTGGCTATCTAAATCTTCCAGCCTTAATTCTATCTCTTTCCAAAAGCCCCTATAATAATACTCCTCGTTTCTCCAAATATGTCCCATACCTATCTGTTCCATCAGTTCCCTTATTTGTTGCGCCCAAAGACTCCTCCCATTTGCTTCTCATCTGCAAAAGAAAACATTCCTTTATAACTGGTGAGGTTACAAATTAAAAAGTACGTCTGTCTCTTTGTGTGAATGTCCCAAAGATTCAGTTTGTGCTTTCTGACTCTCTCCAGGAGGCTTGGGTTTCTAAAGCACAAACTAGATCTTTGGGACATTTACACAAAGAGACAGACGTACTTTTTATACACCCTATAGGGGTATACAAAAAGTTAAACGTACCTACTTATAACTATGTGGTGAGGACAAGTAATGTGAAATAGAGAATGCAGAGTCAGAGGTTTCAAAATCATATGCGAGTATGCCATTAAGCAGATATCTGCAAAGCTCACGATTTTTTTAATTCAAGTAAACTTTACTGTATATTAAATACAAAGCAGTTTTGAAAATACAAAGTACAATAACAATAATTTAAAACATATACTCAGGAGGCCATCCAGCGATGGTCCTGAAATAAGTCGGCGTGTCTTTTCAGTCTTCTCATTGCCGAATTTGGAGCGTAATTAGCTGAAATTTGTAGAATTAGATATTTCGGATCAGCGATGGCTCGTGAGGACTTTTCTTGGTGGTACCAGATGTGAATACGCTTCTAATGAAAGTACAAATGGAATACCTTATAAAACGGTCACCTTTAATTGCACTGCCAAAAACCTGCAAACGCAAAAATATGGCGAAACATTATACATTTTCAAATGTTTCAGTTCCTTACAACCAACCGCCATCCTTCACCACCAAATAAACAATAAAAGCAAAAGACACTTGTACCTAGCCACGATTCTTACTTAACCAACTGTTACACAAAGTCCTCTGCTTTTTGCCATCTTGTTGCGTAAATGTAAAATTATTCGGTTGATGTCCCCTTAATCGTTTAATTTCAAGTATGAATGAAAGAGACTTTTCAATCAATAATCAACTCTACTCATTTTAAAATACACTACTTTTTCGACCTAACAATGAAGATTCCAACAAGAATCACAAGAATGCTGAACTTCATGCAAAGGGCCACAAGTAGCTGGCCCCAAGCGTTGCTGTGTGCGATCTAGGAAGAGCGAGTAGTGTACAACCCCGCGGGTTGCAGGTTTCGGTAACCATTAAGAATGGTATAATAAATTATTGTTCGTAATGATTATTAAAATTTAATAAGATATAAAATTATTTTTCTTCACATTAAAAAACTCCTATAACTTGCATGATATTATCGGTGGTGTCTGGCACCTCTATCCTCTTACGGAAGACTTCATTGACCTCCGGAATTCTTATGTCGTCATGCAAGGTGTACCTGTCATCAGCATATCTGTTTTGGATAACCTGTATTTTTCGTATTTCAGAATATGCAGCAGAACCCCATGTAGTAGCGTGTCTGCCTCACGTTCAAGAGGTCCCGAGCTCTAATCTCTGTCAGGGTGAGTTACCTGGATAAGGTTTTTCCTAGGGTTTTCCCTTATCCTTCAAGACAAATTTCGGGTAGCTGTAAGCTCCATGGACTCTGGACTCATTTGAGCATCATTTCACCCAATTCATTCACCGTCCGATATGAGTTAATGTTGGAGGACGTAAATTACAACAAAAAATGACATATAGAACACCCATACTGCCATATAAGTCTAACCAATGACGTGTGGATCATTCTCTCACATTGCAAAAGCTAATGTCGATTTCTCTGAAATGATATGTTTTACTGTCTAATACGATGTCTGCAGCTCTTGGTAATTTCAGATAGGTGTTGGTTTCACGTTAATTTCGAATCCAAAGTTCAGTCAACGTATCTAACTCACTGCTTTACAAAAATTGCAACTTCATTGTTATCAGTTGAAAAACTGCATCTCTCTTGAGGGTGCATACAACCAGTTTTGATATTAAAAGGTTCATCAGGATTCCCTATTTCCTGCACCAATTATAAACTTCATCACAGAAGTCGGCTAGAAGGTCAGCTGCTTATGTGTTGTTGCCGTTGCTGAGTACTGCTATGTCATGGGCAAACTGCGCAGGGAAGTCGGCGGCATATGCTAGGTACAGAAGTGGTCCTAAGCCCTTAGCTTACGATTGTGGGAGAACAGAATCGCGATTTTATTGTCAGCGGCGCCCGCCTCGGTAGCGTGTCTGCCTCACGTTCAAGAGGTCCCGAGTTCGAATCTCGGTCAGAGTGAGTTACCTGGATAAGGTTTTCTCCAGGATTTTCCCTTATCCTGAAAGACGAATGTTGGGTAACTCTGAGCTCTATGGACCCTGGGTTCATTTGAGCATCATTTCACCGATTCCATTCATCGTCCGATATGACTTAAAGTTGGAGGACGTAAATTACAACAAAAATTGTCAGCGGCGTGCAATCATTTGTTTAGCTTGTAAACCCTAATCTGTGCCTTTTAACAAATGCGTTTATTGTGATTGCCAACATAGGTACAGCTTATTCAACAAAGGGAGACACCTATACCACATAGATGCATTGTGACTACCACTCCCCCAAGAGGAAGGCACCGCTTGAGGCTAAAAGGCCTAGAGAGGACGATGAAATGACACGTCGACAAAACACCCCTTTAGTGCCCAGGGGAGATTCTTTTCTATGAGAAAGCATCCGCGCCATCTATCCAGAATCACCATATACCTTGAAATCTAAAAGCACATCTGAAAGATTAAAAGGAATCGGAATGAAGAACATTTGATGGAAATGAAACAATGACAGACGAGATATCACCCCGAGTATTCACCTATCGATCAGGAAAAAACATAAATAAAACAAGTTCAGGGTGTACCTCGTGATTGTGAGCCTCACGCATTACAGAGGAGTTGGGATTACTACGAAAGGGATTCGGCACCGAAACCTGTGGAAGGAAGGATGAGGCGGGAGGAGACAGAGGGCGGCCGACCAAGGAGTCACGACAGCGCGGAGACACCCGCCGACACTTCTACCCTGAAAAAGACCACCAGATGAGAAATGACGTGAAATGATAATGGAGATGAAATGGTGGATCAGTGAATTCGGGGGATGTAATTAACTTACCCAGCATTCGCCTGGTAACCCGGAAAAATCCCCGAAGAACCCCATGGTTCAGGTAGACCGGGAACGGGAATCAAACCCGGGCCTCCCGAATGCGGTACAAAGGAGTTAAAGTAGCTCTGTAATCACTTTAGCATACGTTCTTTTCAAACTACTCATCTTTGAGCTCCAAATTCCAATTTCTCATCTGCACAAAAATTCGAATGCCTCAGACTGTATATCGAATCCAGAAACTTCCAGGTTCAAAACGTTTGTACCATCGTGACTGAATGCGCTTCCTGGTACTTACGAACCATAGTTCCACACATAAATAAATAAACATGTATAATACGTAAAAACGGAAGTTAATAACAGTGAATTTTAAATTTAAAGGTTCTATAATTTCTTAGAAACATAAGTGAAGTTTGTAACAAGTTATTATATTTTACTGTAATATTAAATATATATATATATATATATATATATATATATATATATATATGATGGGGAGTCGAAAGTACAGTGACATCTAACAAGAATATTCTGAAGCAGACAGTACAGGTTGAGGGCAACGATTTGTCGAGCATGTGGTGCAGGTAAGCAACTACGCAACGTGGGCAATACAACAGCGAATGCTAAAATGCAAGCTATAGAGGTAACTATGTAACTGAGATCATTTATCAAGAACTTACTCGTGCAGAAAGTACAGAAAAGTCATTATAGATTTATGGCATAATGCCAACAAACTAATTCTTTAACTCAAATTATTCGTTTAAAAAATACTTAATAATATTATTCAGAAACACACATCCGCACTTCGAATTCCTTATTCCTCAAAGTATTTGGACACCAATAGCGCTAGAAAAGCCATTGATGTAATGTAAAGGTCTGTCTGCAATGTTGCAGGAAATGGCACATGTGAGGGAGACGTGAAGTGCAGGTTCGGCGGAGCAGAGTACGAGGTGGGTCAGGTATGGCATCCCAGACTGGAGACGCAGGGTACCGTCTTCTGTGTGACCTGCCAGTGTTATCAGGTAAGTCAATAGTAGCACAAGGTATACTCCTCCACAGGAGAGTAAGTCTCCGAGGGGCGAGACGCAGGGGAGTTGGCAAAGGTTCCCACACCCTTCCTGGACAGGTTTATGACACCCCATGTCAGTGCAGTTACAGACCATTCAAAAATATTCTGACGGCTTCTACTTTTGTGAATGAATCATCTCGGTTTTAATGTACAGAGTGAATAGGGCGCATGTTTTTTTAACGGTCTGCTCCTTGTATAGCAAGCGTTCTCTGCCACACACATTCGCTGTCCTTGTCCCACAGCACATTCCTTACAGGGATTTTATTTGTGTTGCTATACTTATACTCTGTCGGATACGAGTCGGGTCTGGCACAACATGTAAGTCAGTTGAGACTCAGATGTGGCACAAGTATTCTGTCAGTGCTGTTTACCACGCGAGTCAACTGTGCCACAATATACTACACTTAAATAAGAAGAAATACAAATCGTGGAAGATCAAGTAGTTTTCTGTGGTTTTACCAGCTTGTTTAAATGCGAAAAGCAGATGCCGAAAATGCCCTTTGTTGTTGACTTGACACTCCATCATATGGACCTGAAAAGAACTAAGCATTCAAAGAACTAAACACCCTATTTTGCAGAGCATATAACTATCTATTGAATAGCATATAAACACATTGCCAAACATGGTATTTTGCTCTCAAAACTTTCACTTTAAAAGAAAGCGTCAGAAATAATTGGTGAACCCGTTAAAAAAGAAGAGTAGAAAGAGCAAGGAATCATATGTTGTTAAAACATTTAAGCTATATCCTGTCACTAAGGGCGAAGGAAACGCCCTTACATTCAAAATTCGGATGTAGTTTACTGTTGTGTACAACGGGAATACAGTAGAGTTAATCGATATTTGAGCCCTTTGAGATCTGGTCGCCATGCGATAGCTTTGTAATTCCCTTTTATATGCATGTTCAGGAGAACCGAGCAGAATAGCTCAGACGGTTTCTTCTGCGGCCCGCAATCGGGAAGTCCGGGTTCGATTCCCGTGGCCGGCCTACCGTACCGGGGGGGTTCCTCCATTTCATCTAGATTATCATTTCACATCATCTCTCATGTGTTGGTTATAGAAAGTGTCTGCGGGAGCCTCGGCGCAGCATGGCAAGATGATATGCTCCTGGTAAACACTTTCTCCTTTGGTAGGACGGTCGCCGGGCCGGGCTGATGGGTGGGATGCCGGCTGTACTGGCCTTCTGGGGAGTTTCCTACTTGTCAATTATATGGACCCTGCCCTCTACATTGTCGTGACTCCTTGGGGCATAGGTACAATAGACCAGGACTGGAACTCCGTGCCGAGTACCCTTCGTAGCATAATCCAATCCTTATTTTTCTCTCCACTTCCCATTGTATCCCCTTTTTTTTTTTAATTTACGTCCTCCAACGTTAAGTCATATCGGACGGTGAATGCTCAAATGAGTCCAGGTCCATGAAGCTTAGAGTTACCTGACATTCGTCTTGAAGGATAAGGGAAAATCCTGGGAAAAACCTTATCCAGGTAACACACCCTGTCCGAGATTCGAACTCGGGACCACTTGAACGTGAGGCAGACACGCTACCATCCACGCTACCGAGATGGGCACGTATCCCGTGGTCTAGGTGTAACAAATATATGGAATTTTTTTATAAATACCTTATTTTGAGTTCGGGGGCCCTGATAATGTTTATTTCCGGTGAAATCCTGATGCCGAGCTTTTGTTGTAATGTAATACCAGGGGGATCAAATAAAAATCTTAAAAGTGTAATATAATTTCGAATCTTCGCGCCACTCCACCGTAAGTTAGCAGTACTGGCCTTCTGGGGAGTTTCCTACTTGTCAATTATATGGACCCTGCCCTCTACATTGTCGTGACTCCTTGGGGCATAGGTACAATAGACCAGACCAGGACTGGAACTCCGTGCCGAGTACCCTTCGTAGCATAATCCAATCCTTATTTTTCTCTCCACTTCCCATTGTATCCCCTTTTTTTTTAATTTACGTCCTCCAACGTTAAGTCATATCGGACGGTGAATGCTCAAATGAGTCCAGGTCCATGAAGCTTAGAGTTACCTGACATTCGTCTTGAAGGATAAGGGAAAATCCTGGGAAAAACCTTATCCAGGTAACACACCCTGTCCGAGATTCGAACTCGGGACCACTTGAACGTGAGGCAGACACGCTACCATCCACGCTACCGAGATGGGCACGTATCCCGTGGTCTAGGTGTAACAAATATATGGAATTTTTTTATAAATACCTTATTTTGAGTTCGGGGGCCCTGATAATGTTTATTTCCGGTGAAATCCTGATGCCGAGCTTTTGTTGTAATGTAATACCAGGGGGATCAAATAAAAATCTTAAAAGTGTAATATAATTTCGAATCTTCGCGCCACTCCACCGTAAGTTAGCAGTACTGGCCTTCTGGGGAGTTTCCTACTTGTCAATTATATGGACCCTGCCCTCTACATTGTCGTGACTCCTTGGGGCATAGGTACAATAGACCAGACCAGGACTGGAACTCCGTGCCGAGTACCCTTCGTAGCATAATCCAATCCTTATTTTTCTCTCCACTTCCCATTGTATCCCCCATTTTTTTTAATTTACGTCCTCCAACGTTAAGTCATATCGGACGGTGAATGCTCAAATGAGTCCAGGTCCATGAAGCTTAGAGTTACCTGACATTCATCTTGAAGGATAAGGGAAAATCCTGGGAAAAACCTTATCCATGTAACACACCCTGTCCGAGATTCGAACTCGGGACCTCTTGAACGTGAGGCAGACACGCTACCATCCACGCTACCGAGATGGGCACTTATCCCGTGGTCTAGGTGTAACTAATATATGGAGTTTTTTTTTATAAATACCTTATTTTGAGTTCAGGGGCCCTGATAATGTTTATTTCCGGTGAAATCCTGATGCCGAGCTTTTGTTGTAATGTAATACCAGGGGGATCAAATAAAAATCTTAAAAGTGTAATATAATTTCGAATCTTCGCGCCACTCCACCGTAAGTTAGTAGTACTGCTACTGCTTTAAGTTACACGCAAGCGACACATCAGTTGAAAATGGCTGCTTCACTTACCAACAAGGACACTGTTCTCTTAAACGTTTTCTGAGCAGTGAATGTACAAAAACTATTGAAATTCATCGGCAAATGAAAACCCAGTTCGGTGATGCAGCAAGTGTAGGCAGGTACAACCTAGTGGAGTGGATGCACACCAAAATATATTGCAGCAGTTGAAGCCATGTGAACGTTATTGACACATTATATCAAAGTCTCTACATCTCGCCCCGCGCGATTTCATGTTTGGATCCTTCAAAGAGCAGAGAGTGGCTGCGCGCGCCATTACAAAATCTGTGTACTTGGATCTTGGTGACTGTCTAAAATGATACACTTGTGCTTCACTGTGTTCTTTGAGTTAAAGGATCTCATTTGATTCCACCTGATAGCATTTTCAGTATTGATATGAACTGTAAATATAACTTGAGTTAACTGATGCTGTTTATTCAAACGAAGCATTTAGGATTATTGTGGAGGAGATTCGGCACGGAAACTTGTGATTTATTGTACTTAAGCCAAGTGGGGCATCCTCGGGAGGAAGGATGAGGCGAGAGCAGTCACAACAGTGCAGAGGACAGAGTGCCTACTATTTACCAGTTGGAAACTTCCCCGGCAGGCCATCACAACCGGCATCCCATCCACCAGGAAACGGCCCACCAGGTCGGCTAGGAATTCATCCTACCGAAGGAAGAAGTGTTTGCCATTAGCATATCATCGTGCCAGGCAGCGCCGAGACTCCCTCCAACACTTCTACCCTAAAACAGACCACAAGATGAGATATGGTATCAAATGGAGGGACAGGAAATTCGGGGGATGTAATTAACATACCTAGCGACCCAGGGTAAACCCCGAAAAAACCATCGATCCGGTAGATTGGCCACGGGAGTCGAACCCGGGTCTACCGAATGCGGGCCACAGACGAAACCACCTGAACCATTCCGCAATGGTGGTGTTGATCTTGGCACACAGGACCAGTTTGGTTAGCGTTAGTGACTAAGAGATCCCCTGTTGAACACCTCGCGACATAACGCCGAGGTTGGCAGCCCCTGCTAATGTTCCGTGACCAAGACAGTTGAATGTTCCTGAAGCCATAACGTTTATTCTTGCACATCACGCGAATGTTCGCTGATGGATAACGTAATGAAAGATGACGAGATAACGCGTGGTATTATGACAATAATGTTCACTTTTATTTAGCTCTCTTAATCC